>VWZK01015214.1:0-22276 GCA_013396935.1 Baryphthengus martii
AGCTTTCCTTAGCCATAGAATTATAGAATCGGTTTGGTTGGAAGAGATCTCTAAGATTGAGTCCAGGCGTTGCCCCATCCCTGCCAGGGTACCACTAAACCCTGTCCCTCAGCACCACATCTCTGAAACCCCTCCAGGGATCATGGGGACTCCACCCCTGCCCTGGACAGCCTGGGCTAGGCCTGGACAGCCCTGGAGGGGAAGAAATTGTTCCTCAGCTACAACCTAAACGTTCACTGGTGCAATTTGAGGCCATTTCCTCCTGTCCTGTTGCTTTTTTCTTGGAAGCAGAGCCCGACCTTCCCAGCTCCAACCTGCTGTCAGGGAGTTGTGGAGAGCAAGAAGGTCTGCTGTGAGTCTTCCTTTCTCCAGGCTGAACAAGCCCTGTTCCCTACAGCCTTCCACAGCAGAGTACGTATGTTTGTACCAGCTGAGGAACAAAGCATCCATCCTCCGATGGCTGGATAGCAAGCGGACACGGAGCCAGACTCTGATTTAGGGTTAACCCAGTTCTCCAGAGTGCCTTATGAAAATCGTCACCCTCCCCACCTGCAGCCTATGAGCAGAGGAGGAAGGCACAGCAGATGGACACGTGGGGGAGCAGAGGGGAAGCACGAGACTGGTAAAGCCACAGAGCCACACAGCAAAGCCACCTTGGTCTCAGGTCTTTCTAACGACTCGGACACTGAGGAGCTGATTATTTGTTACTCTAAGAACACCAAAGAGAGAAAAAGATGTCTCCCCCACCCGACTCGCCTTCCCCGAGATGTGATTGTACAAGTCAAGATGAAGCTACACAAAGAATTTCCTTTTGCTAATCAGCTAATATACTGTTCCCAGCACTGCAGCCATGTTATAGAAATAGCAATTCCCATTGTTTGCTTTGAATAAAAGGCCCACATATATTCTCCTAGCATCCCTATTTATTCTCGTTGACAAAGCCTTAATAATGCAAAATCAACACTACTCCACCACTCTCTAGAAATAACTGCCCTGTAATTTAGTCCTTTTTTTTCCCCAGTGAACTTTTCATCAGACATTTAGAAAGCTCAGAGGCAAATATTTTTGACTCACCATTTATTTTTTTTATTTTTTTCAGCTAACCAGCGGCACAAAGCACACCGTGTTACTCATCAGCTTACTGGGCTATCTAAAGGATTGTGGCTACAATAACATCAACTGAATCAGAAAAAATAAACACATCACTGCACCTCCGATAAAAACATCCTTCAGTGCTTAAATTGCTTATGCCAAGCTGAGATTCTTGCCTTAGAAAGAGAAGAAAAAAAGGGAAGGAAAAAAAAAAAGACTAATTTAATTCAGAGCTGCTCACTTCCACCCAGCAAACGCTTTTCAGAATTCAGCAGTGCCAACACACAGTGTTTTAGAGAGTGTACGAAATAAGGGGCTGAGCTGGATCGGTTTTGGCCTCGTGCCGCTGAAGGGCAATGTGGTTTCAGCTCTGGCCTCACAAACCAAGCCACCCACAGCTTGGCTCTGAACCAAGTGTGGCCCTGCAGCACTATCCTGCTCCCCTGGCACCGGACACCTTCCCACCAAGGAGCAAGCGAGGGGAGATGATCTCCCTCTCTACTGCTCTGAAAGGGGGTTGGAGCCAGGCAGGGTTGGTCTTAGCACAGCAAGGCCAGGATAGAGCCCTGCATCGGCTGGGAAGTTGGAAATGCCTTTGCTTGGCCTGTGATCCCAAGGCCAGTGGCTCAAAGCCTTGCTGCACGCTGCTTGTAGATCTCTGCTCACCCTCACGGGTCAGCAGGAGGACTGCCTGTTCCCAGAGCTCTCGCCATCATTCCTTCCCTCTGGAAATGGGAAGGGCACTGCCCATCACAGGAAGAAGCTCTTATGGATAAAGCTTTTCTCTCTAAAAGGCTGTGTAAACCCACCAATTCAACTCGAATTCCAAAATAAAAAAAAAAATAAAAAAAAGCAAGACTGATGATGGACGTATCTCATTCTCAGTCTGGCAGCACATCAGGAGACACTCCCTGTGATCACAGAAAGATGCTGCCCGGTGCAGGGGCAGACACGTGTCCACCCTCCCTGTGCCAACAGACTGACAACAGGGCAGGATAAATACACACTCATTCACTTTCCTGTAACGTGCATCAGGGCAGTGCCTTTGATGGGGTGAGGAGTGGGCTTTAGGGGACCTTTCCCAGCATGGCTTTGCATCTCCTGTGTATTCCTGGATCTAAATGTGCCATAAAATATACCAGAAACCTGATTGTAGATGTGAGGAATTGGTGTGACACAGTCACACAAACACCCCTCTCCAAATATGAATGCTACAAATGTTTAGGGGAGGAGCAGAATAACATTTGTTTATAAACAACATTAACACCCACCCTGGGCTTTGACCTGCAGGCAGCTTCTGTAAGCAAGCAGAGCAAGATAAAAATCATCTCTTCGATGGGAGAGCTTGTGGAAAGAGGTGTTTCTGGGTGAAGAAAGCACTTCTTGGAAAAAGGAAGTGTCCTAGGTAAATGAAAATTCAGATTATTCTATGATTTCAACTGAAATTTCACCTTCTGCATATTCATTTGTGTATTCATTTCCATTCTATACTTTTTTTTCCCCCCAATATTTCTGATTTTGGGGAAACAGTTCCCAAAAGCAATCCTTTAAAACGAGCAGGACACATGAAAGAACTCCATCCAGCGTCAATGCCAAGGCTCTCTCAAAAGCTACTCGTTTTGCAACCACTGAATAGGAGCAGCACCAAGTGGTGATCCTGGCTTCAGTGCCTGTAAAAATGCCTCTCCAAAAAGCCGTTGTAAATCTGGCTGGGAAGTGCAAGTGTCAAGAAACTTAAAAAAAACCCCACAAACCAAAACAACACAAAACCCACCAAAAACAAACAAACAAAACCCCCAATCAAAGAACCATCAAACCCCAGACTGATTAACCAACATGGGGAAGATAGTGGGGGACAGAGAAATAATAAAGAAAAAAAGGCACTGCACCTGATCCTGCACTGGAAAAAAAATGAACACAGCCAGTGCAACAGACCCGTTCAGGATCAGAATGACTGAGATTTTGGCCATGAAGTTTTAGGCTGAACTCTCAAATTTCCAGTCAGTCAGGGGCTTCTTGGACTTACTCAGCGGCATCACTGTTCCTGTGCCTTCCACTGCAAGGAGATGCAGCCCTGGAGCCGAGGACTACACCGTTCCCAGAGCCCAGACCCAAGGGAACACACGTATTGTCATCTTGGAAGTTTGCTGTTTGTTTGGCTTAAGTTTATGGAAACTGATGCACATCGAATGGACGGCTCAGGCTCAATAAACAAACTCTGCTGGTTTTTTCCCCTCCCTAAACAAAGCTTCTCACTCTTTGAAAGCTTCCAGCTAACTGGCTCAAGCTCTCACACTGCCCAGCAGTTTCAGACAGAAACCAGTTTTTAGGTTCATATCCACATGGGAAAATCTGGTTGCAACCACGGTGAGCAAGTGCTTGAAAGCTTTGGAGAGGATAAGCCCACCGAGGGCTGGGTGTTATTTATACCTTCCCAAACTACATGGAGTGGAGAAGACTAGAAACGTACACAGATATTCCAAAGAAGCCAGCAAAGGGAACACTGTCTAAGCCCTCACAGAGACGGAATTTTTCAATTAAATGTGAAAATATTTTCCTCCTTCACATTTTTCCTTCATTCTCTTTTTTTTTAATTAGGGTAATTAGCTCTGTGCATGCTGGCCATTAGGAATATGGGGCTGTGGGTGTCAGCCTGGACTGAGATGGGACTGGGCAGTTCCAGGAACAGAGCCATATCCCATCTCTCTCCCAGACCAGCTCTGAGCACTTCTCATCAGACCAGCAATGCTGCCAGTGTTGCACAGAGCGGGGACATTTCACAACCTGTTTGGTAGCGGCGCAGGGCAGGGTAGGAACCAGCGCTGCAGTTGCCAATGGAACAGCCCGTGGCCATCACAACACGCAACAGCAGAGGAGCTGCAGGAGCCAGGCTGATAACAGCCCAAAAACAAACCTCCCCTTCCGCTTAACTCTTGTCTCTGTCAGCAGCACTTTTCCTGAGCACAAGTCTGGGAGAGAATACCACGTATGACAACATGAAGCAAAACAGCAGAAGGGAGTCTGTGTGCTTGCACAGGGAAGAAAGAAGGAAAAAAAGCTCTTTTTTTAACACAAACTAATACCTAACTTCAAGAACTTGGCTCTCAACATTTGTTTTTGCAATATCAAAAGCACCCTCTGCATTTCAGCTTCCACTGATTCTCAGTTGTCTTTACATCTGACCCTGGAGAGGCTGCAGCTCACATTCCTCCAGTCTGAACCCTGCTCCTGGGGCCTCTCCTAGCCCTCACTGCACCCTCCCCTTTCTTGTCACCTTCTTTTTCTGCACAGAGCTGTGTAACTCTGCCCATGAAGCCAGCTCGTGATGTATCCCACACTCAGCTTGGTCATCAGAGGGATCACCCGAGCATGGTCTGGGCAGCTCTTTTGCTGTCATGTCAGCACTGGAGGATCAGAGTCTCTCCTGATGTCACCACAGGGCTTTGGGTTAGTGCGGGAGTCCCATTGCTCCTTCACTGGCCTCTCTGTGACCAGCATGCTGCTCCTCACAGGCATGAGGCCTCCAGGCCTGCAGCCCATCCTCTTTGGCTGCTGTCCTTGCAGAGCTCAGTCTGGGTCACTGCGATGTGAGTCAGCGGCAATGGGAGCCGGCAGACACGTCCATCCCTGCCCTGGCCAGTGCTCTGCAGAGACCATCCAGCTGCTGCTCTAGCACCACTGGGGAGCAGACCGCCCAAGGAAGAGTGGGTGCTGTCATGCTTGGGGAGAGCAGCAGCATCTCCATCTTTTGGGACAAAAGCAGCCTGCTGAAGCATGATATCAAACCAGGAGCTACCAGGCACGATCAGGCCCACCTAGAACAATGTCCTGGGCTTGATGGGGTCAACATCAGGTGTTTCAGAAAAAGACAAAACCACCCCAAAGATGCAGACAAGGTATAATAGCCGCATCCCCAAGATGTGACGGGGTAGGGAGGTTTGTATCTCTTCCTCCACCGGTTGTCGCGTATGATGCTTTGCTTCTCTCTGGAGAGAGGACTTGATGGATGCTGCTGAACAACACACACATCTGGGAAAAATCAAAACCCACCCTGGGACTATTCTTTTGCACTGGAAAGAGAGGCAAATTCCATTGAACGGGATCTGCCCGGCAGCAGCACGTGAACAAATGCTAATAACCGAGTCCATGTGGTAGGGGTAGTGTTCTCAGCCCCCCTCAGACGCAGTGCTCAAGGTGTTCCAGGGGTAGCTGTTGCCTCACGTAGGGATGAACACAAAGTGGGGTGTATTTGTGTGCCCGAAAAGCCGAGAATGCATCCTCAGTTAGAGAGAAACTTACTGGTTTATTCTTACCAAAAGGGAGAGGTGCAAGAGCACAAATAAAAGTTGCTGGGTATTTTAGTTTAGTTCATTTCGTGTTGGGTTTTGTTTTGCATTGGAGTTGTTTGGGGTTTTTTTAAAAAAAATTAGCCAGAACCCTGGTCTGGGCCAGCATATGGCAAAAGGTGTAAGAGCCTCTTAAAAGCAGATGACAGAGAGTCTCTCCCAGCTTAAACTTCATCCTAATCTTTCCAAGTTAGGGACTATTTTAAACCCTGCTTCATGAGTTTTAGTGTCTAGCCATAAGTGGCTTTGTCATTAATCACCATCATTTTGTCCTTGCTATTCATAGGATTCCCACTCCCTTTTTTCAGATCTTGTCAAAGAGCTCTGTCTGGAGGAGCAGCTCTGTCCACTGCCACCCAAAATGCCAAGAGAATATTCACTGGACCATCACAACGCGGCCACATGCTTTCTTCGGGCAATGCAGTTACCTGGGACCACAGGATGAGAATTTAACACGTGCACGGCCACGAGTGCTTCTCCACGCCCAACCACACTGAACACATCTCCCCATCTCTGAGGACAGTCCAGCCTCTCTGAAGAGCCTTCCCACGCAGTGGTTCACCCCTCCTCTTCATTCCCTTGCCCTCCCTTTTCCCATGTTAGCAACCCCCAGGTGATGCCCTTTGACCAAAGGCACCGTTTCTTGTGCAGAACCTGCTCCAAGGTGCTACCAGACCATGACTCACCTAGAATTTGGGGCTAAAATACTGTAATATTTTGGTAATATTGTGGCTTTGAGACACCATGCTATATCATCCATTACTCCTGCTAATAAACAAAGCTTGTACATAAAATGCATCTGGTCTACTCATATTCACTTGCCTCACAGAGAGCTGAACGGAGCTGTGTGTGGTGTTTGAGTCCTACAGCAGTGCTGTGAATTCTTTCTTTTCAGATAAAGAAAGAGCTTTTGCTTATCTCTGGTGTACCACTAGTTATCATCTGCTGTAATGTTAGCCGGAGGTACCACCTCTGTGGTGGAGGAGAAATTACGTGGCTGCACAGCTCGGAAATGAAGCTGTATCTACCCTTCAGGGGGTCGTCACTGCCTGGAGTGCACGGTGTTAACAAACTAACCAAAAAAGCCCCAAACCCACACGGCTTTTCCACACAATGTTTAACAGCACATCTACAGCAGAGCACACTTAACATTTAGAGCAGCATGACACGGACCCACGTATCTCATCTACATCTTCAATCAAACTGCTGGATCTATGTTGGGATACCACCTCCTAAAGCAACACAGGTCACAGCGAGGTGTCTGAGTTTTAAAGCGAAGCTGCTCGATCAATGCAGCGCAGTAAACCGTGGGCTCGGGACAGAGCTCACCAACATCAGCAACAGCAAGACACACCCAGGTGACTCTGAAAATCCCCTTGACAGCCAGGAATTGCCACACCTAAAGGTGAATTAACCGCTTGATCCCTTCAGCAAACAGAGGCTTCACTATAGTCCTTCAAAGGCAGCTCAGCGCGGCATCTGAGGTGGAAACGCCACATCTCTGGGCAGGAGGAGACGTGCCCAGCAGGAGAGGCTCTACTGACCTCAAGTATCATCAAGCAAAGGGTAAGAAAGGAAGATGATGTGGAAGTGCTTTCAGGCCAGTTTGTGATGGGGTAGGAGTGGGAAGAGGTAATCATTAGGCAATTAAAGTACTCGCTGCTCCCAGGGAACGCTGCCTGGGCTAATTATGCAGAACTTCTTCCTCAGAGTACAGCCGCTAATTTAATCTCCCACTATCTGCTGCACGATGATTAAAAGAAAACCAACATCAACCAACTGTGAAACAAAGGATGAAAATATTAATAAAATGGAGCAAGCTTTAATAAAAACCTAACCCCAAATACTCGTTCAGCAGAATGCTGCTGCTATGCAAGGACTCCCAAAGAGCCCGAGCTGGCCTGAGCCCGGCTCCCGCACGGGCAACATCGACCTCTGTTTCGGAGCTGCCCGGAGCATGTACGTGTTGCCAACAGCAGTGACAGCCACCTCCAACATTTTGTCACCACTGCCCTGCTAGAAGTGGCCACGTCATCAGGTCTGCCAGGAGAACTGCTCACATGGCCAGCTTCTAGAAGTAGGAAGGGTGCACATTTGAACCCCAAAGGTCCACCAACTTGCTCCAGGGACAACACCCCTGCAGGGACAGGGTAGGAGAGGCAGATGTGGGGCAGAAGAGCCTGGAGAACGGGTTTCCGTTTCCAGCTCTGCAGCATCCTCGCTCTGACCTGCACCACGACTCTCTCCATGCTCGTTGCACCTTCCTCTCCTGAAAGCGCTCGAGGCCAGGGCCAGCCTTTCTTCATGTGCCTGAGCTTGGCAGTGGCTCTGCAGCGCTGCTGTCACCCGGTAATTAATGATCCCAATTGCAACACACCTACTGACGGTTAAAACAACACTGGCTTCAACACTGCCCCATTATCACAGGCAGAGGAGAAAGAGCAAGAGCTTTAAAGTGAGCAAATAATTCATGAACAAGAGGACAGAGTAGCCAGCCCAGCCTAACATGTGTCCCAGTACATCCCAGTAGCACAGAGAGAAAACATTTACTCACCCTTGATAAGAAAACCACAGGCTGAAGTACTGGGGGTGGCATAGCTGTGTCCCAACAAGCCCAGCACTGACACCACAGAGCGGGAAAGAGCTCTCATGCACCCAGCTCCTTCTCTTTTTATAAGGTTGATCGGGTGGAAATGAACCCCAGAGCATCCTCCCCTCTTTCCCAGAGCTCCCTGCTTTTCTGGTCAGTGTGGTTCAGCCCTTAATTGCTTTGATTAGGCTGCAGAACACCTTGACCATTAAAAGCCACCTCAACACTCTACTGAAAACCCCTGCAGAGCAGCCACCACTTGCAGGCAGGACCAGGCAGAGCAGCTGGGGCCCTGCTCCCCCCTCAACATGAGTTGTGATCCAAGAGCAGAATCTGGCCCTTGGCCTCCTTAAGCCTCATCGCATTGACCTTGGCACATCATACAAGCTGGGCAGATCCCTCTGTAGAACCTCCCTACCTTCAAGAGAGTCTTTCTCTTCTATGTCACCATTGCCAGATGCGACAGCAGCACAGGTAGGAAACCCTGCCTAGCCCTGAGCTGCTCCCAGATTGGTCAGAACAACCCCTTCGGCTCGCTGAGCGAAGGCGTTGGCTGCCGGGTGCACGAACAGAGCCCATTTGAGCAGCGCCCAATGGAGTAATGTGTCAAGCGGCAGTAAAATTGTGACTTTGACTTAGAAAAACAAAGCAGGTTTGGTTTTTTTTTAAGAAAATAAATGGATTCTTTTTCTTTGCCTCCTGCCACTTGAATGTGTAGTCAGTCACGTTTTCAAGTGTTGTTCTCTTCATCAGAAGGGGTAGAAATGACTGGAAAACAGCACAAATATCTGACAAAGAGAATTTAAATCCTCTTGACTACAAGAACTTGGACTTTAAAGCTCTCTGTATCTCATGAGATAGAAATACAAGATTTAGTAAGTCTATGAATATTTCAACAGAAAAAAGCACAAGTCCTAATTTACATACACACACAAATTAAAAATGCGCATCCACTCCCACGGATGCCAGCCACCCACAGCAAGTTTCTTCACCGCTTCTCCCTAAGGGTGGAGACCTCTCTGCAGATGCCACCGTTGTTTAGCCTTGACTAAAGAGGGGAGGCTGGAGGAGCTGGGACTGCTTCGCCCAGCAAAAAGGCGTAAGGAGCAATAGAGGGGGCAGAGAGGGGAGGCTGGGATAGAAAGCTTTAAAGACATAAAAGGCTGCCTCAAGAAGAAGTGAGTAATTTGTTTTCCATGGCCATGGAGAGCAGGGCAAGCAGTAACGGATGTTAATCATAACAAAGGAGGAGTGGCCAAGCTATGAGGAAGAGTTTTGCAACAGAAGAGCTCACAGAGCACTAGAACGAGATCACCTCAGGAGGGCACAAGGAGAAACTTCTCTACTGTGAGGGTGTTGGAGCCTGGCCCAGGCTGCCCAAAGAGATCACGGAGACTCCTTCTCTGGAGACATTCCAAATCTGCCTGGACAATGTGATACCGGGCCCTCTGCTCTGGGTGACCCTGCTGGAGTAGGTGGTTGGATAAAACGATCTCCAGAGGTCCCTTCCAAGCCCCATCATGCTGGGATACTGTGACACAGAGCCCCAGACCACAGCACCTGGAGGAAACTATTGTGATGGAGGCAAGTAAAGCTGGTGAGACTTTCCTGCTCCTGCCCAGACCCATTTCTCCAGAATACACTGTTTAAAGAAGATATTGCTGGCACAGCTTTCATTAGCTGCGGTCAGAGAGGTCTCTCGCAACATCTTTTAAAGGGAAAGGAGGATATGTGTTTCTGACGCCAAAAAGCAGAACCAGCAGCCAAGCGCTGTGCCATCTCTTCATCTGAGCACCAACTGCTGCTCCCATCTTCCACAGGATCAATCCTTGTTCAATCTCAGCCGCTGAGCACAGACTCAAGAGACAGTTTGGGGGCCCTGAGCAGTGGCCACTTACTAGTGTTTGGTAGAGAAGGGAAAAAGAAAAGGAGAGACAATGAAGTTTCAGACAACCTGTCAGAAGAGGTTAAGAGAGCTCCCATTTTGCATGGCCATCATTCCAAAGGTTGGGCAGATGAAGCTGAGGAGACTGGCTTGCACTGCTGTGGTGGGATGCATGGACAGACCAGGTGGAAGGATAGAGGAGCTCACCACTGAGCTGAAAGCAGCAGATCTGAGGGCAGGGAAGGGCTAGAACACCCACCCCATGGGGGCCGGCATAACCAGGGGTGGGGAGCTGCCCCATGGCCACCACCCCACACTCGAGGACATCCAGCTTACACTCCCCTTTCCCAGAGCTAGGGTGGAAGGACTGTTACAGCACCAGGAAGACGAGCAGTGGGTTCTCGCACCAGTCAGCATGGGGACTCTTCAGGTCCTCACCTTAGCAGAAGAAACAGCTCATGCCAGCAAGGACTTCTCACAGGAGAATATCAGCTACCCATGGGTCAGGCTGCATGCAGAGAGGGGCTGTTTGATCTCTTCCCAGATCTCTCTGCCTTCTCTCTACCATCTCACACTTTGATCTGAGTGGAGTAAAACTGTGTGTGGAGTGTTCTGCAAGGAGCACACTGATGTGGCCTGGGAAAGGATGGGGAGCAACTCCAGCTCTGGAGCACAGGGTCCCTGCGTCACGCTCAGAAACGTTATTTTTTTCAAGGTGTGAAAGCAGAGACTTCCTCTTAATCCCAAGAGAGATGGGATTTACAGAAATGCACTAAACAATAATAATTAAAAAAATCATCAGCAGCACAATAAGAGTTAGAAACATTTCACCAGTCTTCATAGATGTATCCCCAGTGTCAGATGTGGGTTGAAGTAAGTAAAAGGTGTTGGAATCTGGGTCGTTCCTTTGTCTCGGATGGAGAGGCCTGGGGAGAGACACTGCAATCACCATATTTGGGTCTGCCTAAAAACATGCTGCTGTATTTTCTGAAATAAATGATGAATGCTGAAGAAATCTAAACATTAGTCTTTTTATAGTTAGTCATCTGGGCAGAAAGCCAACAAATGCAGAGCTGCCAGCCCCAGCTAGTCAGAGATCGTGAGTCAAGCCCCCAAAATCCTAAGGGTGGCTTAAGAACCAGGTGACTGCACAGAACAGGGCTCTTTCTTCATGCCTCACAAGCTGTCAAGGAGGGAGAGGGTAGAGACAGACAGGAGTAGGGCAGGGATCATCCCTCCTGGATCAGGGCCCTTGAATCCTAGGGTTAGTTTTGGGACCGTCCCTCCCAGAAGGGGCCTGGGAGGGCTGAAGCGTGGCCAGAGAAGGGCAACGGAACAGGGGTAGGGTCTAGAGCAGGAATCTGATGAGGAGCAGTGGAGGGACCTGGGCTTGTTCAACATGGAGAAAAGGGGGCTCAGGGGAGACCAACTAGCTCTCCACAACTCCCGGAAATTCAGGTGGTTGAGCTCTTTTCCCAAGGAGGAAGCAACAGGATGAGAGGAATCATCCTCAAGTTGGGCAAAGAAAGATTTAGTTTGGAGCTGAGGAACAATTTCTTCCCCTCCAGGGCTGTCCAGACCTAGCCCAGGCTGCCCAGGGCAGGGGTGGAGTCTCCATGATCCCTGGAGGGGTTTTCAAAGGAGATGTGGTGCTGAGGGACAAGGGTTAGTGGTGCCCTGGCAGTGCTGGGGCAACGCTTGGGCTCCATGATCTGAAAGGTCTCTTCTGCTCTAAATGATTCTATGATTCTACACTTTCCAGTGTCTCTGCAGTTTCAAATAAGAAATTAGCTTCTTTAAAAGGCAGGTGAACATCACGATCAATCTTATGGGTCAGGGATGCAGGGATTTCGCAGCAGCACTGGCTGGTCAGGGGATGTCGATGAGAAGGTATGGCCATGTGCCGGCCAGGAGCTGGAGCTCAGCTGAACTGCCAGACATTAGAGTTGCTTCACGCTGCACATCTGCAGGCTGTTATTTGCAGAGGCACCCAAGTTGCCTTCCATGGTTTTAATCATCCTTTTGGCTCTTCAAATAGTCCCGGTTTTGCCAATTCCTTGGTTGGGTTCTCCAAGACAATGCTAGCTGCAGTAGAACAGAAGGCAGAGGCTTTTAAGAAGGCTTCGTGTTCTCTTGCTGCACCAAGCCAGGACCTGAGTCTCCATCTTCTGCTGAGAGAGAATCAGGTCTGGGAAGAAAGAAATAAATCACCGAGCTCCAGAGCAGCAGGCATGAGCAAGAGGTTTGCACACCATGACCAGTGTGGACCGAGCTGTGTTGGCCTGATGACTACAGCTGATGACAGCTGGCTTGAGAGATTTTCTGTCTTAACAGGCTGAACAGATCCCAATTACAAGTCAAATGGTGGGATGCTGTGACTGGACATTGTCCTCCTCCCAGTCTGCTGTAACTGGGATGAATTTAGATTGTTTGACCTCAGGGGCAAACCCACCCTGCTGTGATTCAAACTTTCACTTTTTATCTAAAGTACCCACCTATGATTTATCCTTTCACCTCAGGACAGATGCCTGCTGGTGACAAAGGCATGATGACAGGAACAACCAGATTTGGAGAAGACAGCTAATACCTACAATTATCTAGAAATAAGAACATGCACGTCGGCTCTCTGAGTTTACAGCCATCACGAACGACGCAGGACAAATAGGAGGAGGAGGCTTCCCAAGACAGAAGCAGAGCTGCCTTCTGGCCAAAGGACACCGCCTGGTTTCCAGACTGGATAACCCACCCTACGTGCACCGTTGCCTGTGGGACACTGGTACACCAGACCAGGTTGTGTCCCAGATAGCTCCTGAGAAAGCACACGTTGTCTGCAACCACTAATGATGCAGATAACGAGCAGACACTCCACTCATGGGTTGAGCCTGTACTGGTGTGCGGTTAGAGCTGGCAGAGGCTGCGGAGCCACCCAGCTCAGCACCTGCAGTCATGGAGCTCCTGGTTCACCCATACCATGAGAAATGCCACAAGCAGCAGCAGTGCCCATCTCAGAAGAGCGCTGGGAAAGCAGCGGCTCTTAATCAAAACCATGCTCCAGGCCTCTGGATCTCCACCAGCTTGCTGCTAGGGTCCCAAAGGTGTGCACCATGGTGCCAGCAGGGCTGCCAGCTCCTCTATGCCGGCTGCCCCTTGTCCCCGGGCTCGGTGACGAAGGGCCGCTCTCTGCTGCTGGAGCCCATGAATATCTTCACCCAAACAAGCACGAGGAGGTTGGTTTGTGTCTTCACCACCAAGACAAAACACACCATCACGACATCAGGAGGATAGTTTTGTCCAGCTGCTGCTGCACAAGAGGACAGAACAAGAGACAGGCTGACAGTTGAGATTTCAGACTGTGTGGTTCCCCGAGCAAAACACTTTCTTCTCTGTGGGGTTCCCTGAGCACGGTACCTTCTTCCTCTACCCTGCTCCATCCTGATGCCACTGCCTGTCAGTGCCATGAGGTGCTTCAGCATCTCCAGCTGCAGAGTGCTGTGAGGAAGACATTTTCATGATGTCACACTGTCTATGGACTCAGTGATTCTAAATGGGAGGCTTCAGCCTATATCTGACACGACCAGGCTGCTTAACCCCATGGAACACTGAGCATCTGCTTCTTGCTTGATTAGGCATCATCTGTTTCATTGATAACAGGAAACAGCTTCAAACTCCTCTTAAAAAAAACGAACAACAGTTACAGGTACTTTTCAAGTATTTATCTTAGTGATACATCAGTTTTAACTAAATCTAAACACAATCATCTTTTTTTTTTCCAATTTGTAGGGTGTAAAGACTAAGAAAGTCTGCAGAAGTCGCAGTGTCCATAATGAATGCCACAGCCTGCAGCTCCATCCCTTTTCCCAGGAATTGTAAAGGTCTCAGGACAGCAGGTTGGCTTTTGGGTTGTGCCTGGTTACACTCAGTTAAGAGCGGGGTTTCAGCCCGAGCTCATTGTGGCTGGGTGAAGCACATCACCATTCTGAAGTAAAACCAGTAGCCTACTGCCAAACTAGGAAGAAAAACAAGATTTTTCCTGCTCATTGCCCTGAAAACATTACAAAGTTCTCAAGTGCAGGGGTAATCCAGAATCCTCCTGCAAGGTCCATCTTGGACAACTCCACCACAGGGCTTTTTAGTAGCATCAAAAGTCTGAAAAGTGCTGGTGGAGCTCAGGAATTTACTGTGCTATAGATGCTCCATATTCTTTGCCTTAGGTTTCATAGTCTGAGGAGCTGCAAAGCTGAAATAGATTATTCCCCATCTAGACAGCCCATGTTGAGATAAAGAATTCTGGAAACTCTCCCTAATCTCACTGTCGTTTTATGGTTGTCAAAACCAGAAACCAGATTATAGTATTTGAATCCCACCTTGATACTTTAACTAGAACGAGAGATGTCCCAAGTGGGAGAAGATGTATTTACAACCTCAAGTTACTTGAATTAAAAACAATGCAAGGAACAAAACTCTCTCTACTCATTTTGTATTGGAGTAGAAAAGAAACAGTGGATTGTCCTTTGAGTATCTGACCAGCGAGAGGGATTGGAAGGCGTCCTGAAATGTGCAGCTGCTGCAGCACCTTCAGAATCAGGATATTCTCGTATTTTCAGAGAGTCTTATCTTTTCCAGAGGTGTCCCTGGACCCTGTCCTGTACAGAGGGGACCGATTGATGCCTTCAGACCTGGCTAGGGCATCTCTGAGCTCCCCTTGGCACCAGGAGGCCAGATCCCATGGGGAAAACTGGGCACCACAGTCATACCGTGTATTCCAGAAATATCCAGAGGAACTAAGACACTAATTACAGACCGCATACAGCAACGGAGTTTTACTAATGCTATCCTTTTCCTAACTAAAAAAATATAGTTATTCTATCAAGAAGCAAAACAAAGCTGTGATGCCAACTTGTTTCTGATATTTAAAATGCATAAATATCCAATTTCAGGGCAGCAAGAACATACAAGCTTCTTGAACGCTGCGTTTCACGACATACGTGCAACAGGAGCCCTGCGAGGGGTTTCGGCACGATGATAAATCGATAAAAGCCCTTGTTCTGTGAATGATTGCAGCTGTGTGCACCAGTAAGTCTTTAATTCATATGCCCGTGCAGGCATTTTGGAATAAAACATGACATGCAGTGCATTGTGGGACAGAAAACAGATACTGCCCCAAAATGACAGAACAAACCCCGAAAAAAAGAAGCTGATTTATGCTCATGCACACTTTGGCCCCATGAAGAATGCTGATAAATTTTCATAAGAGAAAATGAGTGCTTCTCTACTCATGTAAAACCGCCCTTGGAAAGTTGGAAAGGGCAGAGCAATTAGACACCTTTTTTTATTTGTTTTGCTGATGGCAAAAAAAAACCTGTTTAGCACCGAAGAAGAGAAAGCAAATCCTTTTAAGAAGTAAAAGTATCATGACCCAAAATATCCACTCCCCCCCACCACAAACACACCCCGAAAACCTCATTACAGTGTCACAGATGCGCCCGTTTGCCCTGCAGCTCCGCAGCCCCGCTTCGCCCTCCCATTTCCCAAGACTTAATGCACTTGTATAGAAAGGAAAAAAAACAAATTAGCTCAGGCTAATGCATTTTTCCATTGCCAGTGGGCACTGTTGGAAAAGTATATGGAGGAGATCAAAGTGATAGGGTCAGCGAGGGGAGCGTGAATGTTTATATCCTGCTCAAAGGGAACGAGCTACATTCCTGCCGCTCGGCAGCACCGGGAGCAAGCCAAATAAGTAACCGGAGCCGGATGCTCGCTCTGCTCCAAATTGAGCCTTCCTCATGAGGTTATTTCCAATGCATTTCGCACAGTTGCCATATTGTTGTGTGCTGGTCCCCTAGTTCACGCCTGAGGACGTCTCCAGGCCATGCTCGAGCTGCACCACCCTGTGAAAGGTCTGACCTACAAGTCCTCCCGAGGCTCATACCTTCACTCCCAGGCAGAGAGGAACGGAGGGATGGGAACAGGGAGGGGACCAAAGCTGCTTGGGGAGAGACGTGGGATGCTCAGAGAGCATCCTTAGGTGGGCACAGTCACATCAATGCTTTGGCCAAGTAACAGAGACCAATGGAACAGTCATTCTGTTGGAACTATTCAGATTGCGAGCGGCAGGCTTGGGAAAAACCTTGCACAAAACTTACGTCGGCTAAAAAGAAAAGCAAATAAATATACCTGTATGTTATGTAAACAGATTTTATACACATAGGCTGAAACTTACAGGTATGCTCAGGAGGCTACTTCCAGAGCCATCCTGATAAACCCACGTTAGAGAAATGCTCGGCCTCAGCCCCCCCGACACTTTCTGCAAGTGGCAGCCGCACGGTGCAGCCTTGCAGCCGGCTGTGGGAAGGGCTGTGCTGGTACCACTGCACACACCGCCACAGCCTGGAAGCTTTTGTGCTCAGGTGCCTGTGAAGCCAGAGGATCACCAGGGATGGGCAGGAAGCTCTGCCAAGTGATGGGGCTGCCCTGGATCACCAAAATCCAGTCCCAGCTGGCAACGGTCTCCACCCCGCTGCTGGTGGAGTTACGGCATGTAGAGCACTGGCCTTTGAGAAGCAGCCCATCATGTCTGCAGGCTCTCCTGGCTGGTCATCAGTCACCAGGAGGAGAGGAGCATTCACTACCTTTCATCTGGCAAGTGGGACAGGGAGCGCGGGAAGCGCTTGCGGCAGACAACGCGATGCCGTTTGTGGACATCGAGCTGAGCCCATCCTTCACCTTGGCATGACAGGCGGCCTGGGAGCTGGAGCCTCCCTGTCTACTCCCCGCTTCCCTTCCCAGCGGACACTGCCGTACATGGCTAGAGCTCTGCTCTTCCCCTTCCAACAGCTCTCTGCCAGCTCTGGACAGTGTCCCAGACATCACAGGCATGGCAAGATGTTGTGCTTCCAGGTGTGGGTGAGACCCACCACTGCATGGTTGTTTGCAGAGCATGCCCAGCCCCAGGACCACAGCAGACCTACCAAGAAGGAGCTGCTTCTGCTCCCACCACCAAGACAGAGTCAGAGAAGGAAGAATGCTGCAGAGCCAGCTGCAGCCTTGTGCTGCCTGCTGCTTCATGGGCAGCCACCACAGCTTTGGGCTTTGCCTGTCAGTAGGAGGGAGCTGGTACAGCCTGGCCACCCAATGCTCTTCCTTCTGCTTGCGCAGGGAGAGGATTCCTACACAGACCTGGGAACCTAATGAAGCTCAACAAGGGTAAGTGCAGAGTCCTGCACGCCATATACAGGTGAGGGGTTGACCTGCTGGGAAGCAGCTCTTCAGAGAAGGACCTGGGAGTCCTGGATGACAACAAGTTGCCCATGAACCAGCAATGGGCCCTCATGGCTGAGAAAGGAAAGGTTTATCAGCACTCGTGTTTTCATTTAAGGACAGGTACCTGTGTGTGCTCTGCACCATCTCATTGGCCAATGTACCATTTTCCAGAACGTAGATTAAAAGGTTTGGAGCTGTGGCTTCTTGCTAGCCTGGGTATGAACACAACCAGAGATTTTCTGGAGTCACAGAAGGCAAGGGTAGCTTCAGCCTAATCTTTGCAATGAATTACTTCATTTCCTCTTAAAATCCACCGCAAGCTTTATCACAGCACCTCACTGTCCTTTCATTTGTAAACCTTCTCCTTGTGCCCAACCAACTGCCACAAGCAGAATCTCAGCCCCATCCCATTCTTTTCCTACTCACAATAAAAATGTACAGAAAACAGCATTTCATTTCAGAATTATTTTGAAAAAGAATGTAACTCCTATTAAACTCTGAGGAACTGAAGTTATGTCAGAAAGCGATCCAAACAGCACAACAAATTCTACTCTTAATTTCCAAGCTGTCTAGGGTATTTGCAGGCACACAGGAGGAACACACACGTAAATCCGAAGAATTACAACCCTGTTTACTTGTGTTATACAGCTCAACATCTCCCATCGGGGAACCTGCTGCCAAGAGCAACCCAGGCAGCTCAAGATACTGGGAGACAATGACCAAGTCCTGCCAAAGCTCCTAGGAGTTTGTCCTTTGCTTCCCTCTGTGGCTGGGAGCAAGCAGAGTTCTGCAGACACAGATAACAGCCCTGATACCCTTTCCAGCAGCTGCATCCCTT
Organism: Baryphthengus martii; assembly: GCA_013396935.1. NCBI lineage: Eukaryota > Metazoa > Chordata > Aves > Coraciiformes > Momotidae > Baryphthengus > Baryphthengus martii. The sequence goes on from VWZK01015214.1 coordinate 18,012, forward strand.
AGATTGTGATTCCCTCACTGCCAGCTGAGGCTGGACCAAACCTGAACTGCAAGAACACATCGCTTTCTAGGCCAGCACTGCTTCTCCTAGGCATAGCTTGAGCACAGATGGTATTGAGGTACCAGGCTTAAAACCAGGCCTTGTCGGAAGCGATGCTGAAAAATGACTGTTCCCAAAGCTATTAACACCCAAACAGAAGATTTTTCAGACTGTGGACTCCTGGGTGCTAGGCACACCAACAAACCAGGAGGAAATGGGGTTGCTTGACTTCTGGAGGCCTCACCCTGCCTGTCCCCAAAGCTATTCCTTACGCTCCATGGGACAACTCTAGGAAAATGAGCAACTTATTCACAGCCTCTTTGGCAGAAGTCTCCCTTGGGATCACTGGACAGGCATTATTTGTTACAAGAAAGCAGCGCTGTATTTTCATTTTATCAGCACAATCAGAGTTTAAGGCTCCACTTTAAACCCCTCTTTGCCTGGAGGCAGCTCATTCAGGACCCTTACTCCGGATCCAGGACAACAGCTTCCCTGCCTGGAGGGCAGCAGGATCTCCAGGCTGCTTGTGCTCAGGAAGGCACCATCTGCACCTAAAACCCTCCACCAAAAAAACTGCTGGAGAGGCTGTGACTGTGATGAACATTGTTTCTGCTGGACTGGGCTCGTGTGTTTGTTCCCCTGCTCTCGGGACAAATATTAATAGCTGCATATACTCATCTTCACAAGCACAATCCCCCAGAGCAGCACCGGGACCTCGTGTGAACCCAAGCGGTGACTCACGGCCTGACGTCGGAGGAGACGGGCGGTGTTTAACCTACCCCAGCTCCAGAGGAGGGTTTAGCAATGTGTCGCTCAATGATGTGTCGCTTGCACCTTTCCCACGTTCTCCCTACGTGCTACTTTTTCCCCCCCAGAAATTTGGGAACAGCTTTAGAAGTTCCTAGAGCTCCTATTGCTCAGTGAAGCTAGAGCCTTGGTAGGGCACCTGATGAGAAAATCTGGATATTTACGGTGGGGACAGAGCTTCCCAGGTATCCAACAGCCTCAGGCAGCAGAGATGGATGCGATAGGATGTCCAAGTCCCACCTGCTCCCAGCCACCTTCTAGAAATAGCTGCCACACACAAGTGAAAAATCTCACTGCTCCTTTTCCAAATCACTGCCGAGCTGGAGGAGACGAGAGTCGTTTCCATCACTGCACAAAGTTTTCCTTAAGCCCTTTTGTTGGGGAGGGTGACTCACTCAAGTACCCATCTGAAATCTTTTCTCGAGGTATTTTTAGACAGCCGTGGTGGTGGTGGTCCAGTGAGTCATGGCTCCAGCGCTGCCCATTAAGCTGAATGCAAAAAGCAACGGGATCCAATTTAATGGATCGCTTTCTAGGGCTGCCTCCCCCGAGCTCCGCTTCCCCAGCAGCGCCAGCTCTCGTGGCTGTGTTCGTTTCTATCGCACCGCATTGAAACAACGGGTTTCGTGCCCTCCTCATGCACAAAAGAATCAAAGCAAGAATCCAAAAGCCTTTCACCTCCAAATTACTCCAATCCATACTTGATTTGACTGCCTGCACTGGCAATTATTCCCAGCGCAGAAAAACACGAGACAAAAGCGATGGCGAGGAGCATGAAGAACAAGGTCTGGAGAAGTGGGGGAGTGTAGAACAGCACGGGTCTGCTGCCTCAGTGGGGTACACGTGCTCTGGGGTGCCTGCCCCCTCCTGCAAGCACCCCATTTATCCCTGTCTAGCACCTACCAGGGTCCCTCAGATTTGAATCCAGTGAGGAGACAATCTGGGTCTCTCCCCTGTTTGGCAAGGTTAAATTCTTCAAGCGTCAGGAGAGTCTGTTTCTTTTGCTGAGAAGGGAAAAAGGCCGGGTACGCTTTGGAGAGCTTTTGCTATTTACCTACAGCAAACCTCACACTTCAAAGGGCTGGAGGAACTTGTGGGGAGCACAAGGAGAGGAAAGATTGCCTTGCTATCTCCTGGCACAGGATAAATATACTCTCTCATACAGCAAGCGATCCGACCAGAGATTTCTGTTTGCTCGCTTCGAGTGTGCCTACCAAGAGGTTTGCTCAGGTCTGGAAACCAAACAAAGGAATATCAATGGGAGCACTGCATTGGAAACCTGCAGAAGCTGCTCTTTGGAGATCCCTCTTGTAATTACTGCATGATTTCATCACTGGGCAAGTTCTTCTCTCTCCCCTCCCTTGCCCTCAGGTCAGGCTAGGGCAAGCCATCAAGTCCAGCAAGGCTGCTTTTTTATTGTTTTAATTTTTAGACAGTGTATGATATGCAGCCCACCCAACAGTGAAATGAAAGCCTTGTCCAAGGCACAGGTCTGTTCTGCTTCATAGCACTAGTGAGTTCTGCCTCATGCAAGAACCAGCCTAAAACCTGAAGAGAAAGAGAAGACTTGGCTGCTTTTCCTACCTGGGGGTGCCTTTCCACCCAAGAGGGTGGGCAGGATTGGGTTCTTCCCTCTTCAGATGAGAAGCTGCCAGGTCCTAGACCCAGAAGTGCTCTACAAGCCTAGCAGTTCCTTTCACCTCTGCACAAGCATTTGCAGCCCAGGGCAAGCAAAAGCAATGCCAGGACCATGGTGGCCAGAGCACAGGCTATAAATGGTCTCCAAGCTGCGATGAAGCTCTGTGTCCCAGACCTGCTCTGAAGCCTCACACCCACCTGAGGCCCCTGACACACCATTTATCTACAAACACAGTCAGGAGAACTGTGGCTGAGAGCAAACTTCACGGGATTGTCAGGTTGATCTCTGGGGATCATTCCTCATTCCTTCAACCCTTAATTTGAGTCAATCACGCAACGAGCACGAGAGACCCAAACAAGTCTTGTCTTGAACAGAGGGATAAAAATCCAAAGCTCCAGCCAAGAATTATTTCTGCTTGCTCATGTAAGCCCCTGTGTCTGAAGGAAGGGAGAGGTGCTGAGGAGGGGAGAACAGAGGAAAGGCAAATCCTGAGACACCCCCATCCCCAGAGCCAAGTGCGGTTTTGCTCCATTTCACTTGAAAGACGAGAGTTTGAGTCCCAGGAGCTGGCACCAGCCACAGGGCATTACAGTTCACTTGAGGAAACAAGCTAAAAACAGGGTTCCTAAATTTGGATGACCTTTGGGCGCAGAGAGCAGCAGGTATTACCTGCCCTTCCCAGGCTTGCCCTTGCACGAGAGGAAGCATCATCCCTACCCACCAGTCCAGCTCCTTCTCTGCACTTCAAGTCCAAGAAGGTAGGACAGGCAGGGGTCCGGATGGTCCCCAGCAGGGCAGATTGCTCCTGCCTCAGATTTAGCCTGAGGGAAAACTGCCTCAAATAATCCACAGCAATACAAGAAAAACTGGAGGTGACTGATCTTCAGTGATAACAGCAAAAAGACAGAGAACTTCAGCAAAGTTAAAATCCCTGATGGATTTTAAACCTTTCCTGGTAAATCTTCACCCAGCACTATGACTTTAGACACAGAAAACACTTATCATTATCAAAATTCTCCTGCTTCCCAGTCACTTCTGTGCAAGACTGCTCAGAAAGATGCTTTAAGCCAAAGCTGCTTTTAAAACCGATGTGACCAACCAAAAGAGCTTCACTGACGTCACTGATTCCATACAATTGCTCAATAAGATAACAAAGCAGGAGAGGGAGACAAAAAAAGCTAAAGAAGCCAACCACAACCAAAAAAATCCCTGAGCAATATTTGAAAAGTTAAGCCCTACTGTCACAACATCTTCAAACAATTTTAATTGTTTGTTTTGCTGAAAGAACACACCAGTTCAGTGTTTTCATTTCATACATTTTTAAACACAAAGGTTCAAAATGCTCTGCTTTGTGGCAGACGGCACTTTTCATTCAGTGAAAAATAAATCAGCTTTTTTCACAGAGTTTACCCCAGTCCAGCCTGTACCAGTTTGGGGTTTTTCTATGCTCCTGGTTGAACCCTACCACCCATGTTCTGTACCCCAGGGACAATGGCTTCCTGCCTCCCAAAAAGCAGCTTGACAGCCCCTCATCCCTGGCCTGGAGCCACCCACACCAGCACCACAGCTCACTACGGCCAGCATCTCCCAGAGCCTCCCATGGCTCCCAGCATCACAAGGGCACAGTTCAAAGCAACACCTAATAAAAGCAGAAGCAAAGGCACAGGCTGTGGATGGACAACTGTTGGCCAAGAAGTAGATGCTATAGAATAATTGTCCTGTTGGCCACCAAAAAAGAAAAAGCTGGACCTCATTTTAATCATTTGGTGTAGGAAAAAAA
>VWZK01015220.1:6841-19037 GCA_013396935.1 Baryphthengus martii
TGTGGCCATGGTCCGGAGCTCACGGGGTGCCTGCAGTGCCCACCATGCCTCCATCCCTCTCCTATGTCCCTCCTTGTTCCCCACAGCCAGCCCTGATGCTGGGCAAAGCTGAGTGCTCTCTGGCTTGGCAACTGCTGGTTGATATCCTTACTATCGCATAGTCACAGTCCCTACCTGTGCCATGACTTCTCATCATATCCCATTGTCTCTGCTTTCTCTTCCCTAACGTGGATTTTCTCTGGCCTTTGACAAACTGATCAGGCCTTGATGCGATACAGTGGTGACTGCCCAACAGGGACATGGCGTCATTGCATCTGTGTGTTGGCACTTGTTTTTGATGGTGGTATTGAGGTCATCAAAAGAGAATAACAATAAAACACCAAAAAAGCACCACACCTTCTGCATTTCTGATGCTGGTTTTTATTGTTCAAGAAGATATTTTCAGTGTCTGTCTTGGCACATTTTCCATAGTTCTATCCTCTAATGCAGAATCCATATTTATTTGGGGCCCAAATATATAGGTCTGTAGAAGGTAGGAAATTATATAAACACTATTATATTCAGATTTAAGATTTTTAATATTCTTTACTGAAAGAGTGAATCACAGAATTGTTGAGGCTGGAATAGACCTCCGAGATCATCAAGTCCAGCCTATGACCCAACACGACAACACCTAGCTAGACGAACATGGGTGTGAGCAGAAAAGGCGACTCACTCTGAGGATATCTGCCCAAGGTTTGAGAGCTGAACATTATCTGGCCAGAGAGAGAACGGCCAGAGAAGAGAGCTGTGGTGGCTCAGACAGCATGAAAACGTTGATTAAGGTGCATGTCAGAAGTAATTTCATTCTAGCTCTACAGATTTTTAATTTCATTTACAGCTATTTAAACCTACCTCACTATAACATGAAAATAGGAATTAAGTGGAGTTCTTTTCAAAAACATCATGTCTGCCATCATGCATTTTTGCAGCTGATTCTTCTTTCCTGCATGAAACACTGAATGTTACTCTTTCTGCCAACACAGGCATGCAAACATCATGAATTTGCTCAATATTTTAGAGTGTCTGTATGTATGCATGCATAAAGCATGCTAAGAGTTTATTTTTTTAGTGCATGTGATTTATTGTAGCTATTAATTGTACATACCACAAGATCATGAGTACCAACTCATTTCCCTCTGAAAACAGCACACCTTATATTTGTTACCAATTGCAATTAGGAAAAAAAAACCCAGAGAGATTCTTCCTCAAAGCATTGCTTTATAGAGTTTTGTTTTAGAGAAAGTATTATAAATATATTACACAATCATACATATATTAAACTATAGCTTTCCGTAAGACAGTTGTCGGTTTGGAATGCCATTTTACAATTGGGAGGAATAGATACTTGAAACAGTAGATTAAAGTATTCAGAGATGCTTTTGATTATAAAAGTTAGAAAGTAGATTTTTTTTGGATTTATTATCCTATTAAACCTTTCGCGTAGATTTACTGCAGATACTGTATTAGAAATTACAAGTTTTAGATGACGCCAGGTTCCCAGATCTATCCCAAGACAACGTTCCTCCACATCTTTTTATTATATTGACATTTATCTCAGTATTGAAGTTTCTAAACAATCTCATCTAAAACCTCAGTACGGGGAACTATCAGTAGAACATAAAGCAAGATTACTTCTTAGATTGTCATACGTCCTTCCTTAAAGCATGAGAGCAACATTTTTTTTTCCTTTCAATAAAAATGTTGAACTAAACAGCATCTTTGCATAGAGAATACTTTTCTGTTTGTTTTTTTGTTTGTTTGTTTGTTTTAAAAGGATAAAAGTGCAAGGAGTAACACTGAGATTTTTGTTTTTTGTGTTGATTGAAGAGATGATACTAGGGTCTTTAAATTCCTCAGGTTTTATTATTTGTCTTCTGGCAGTAACATTGTTCTTTCTGTCATCTTCTGAGCCTTTTGAAGATGTTATGGTAAAGAAATGGACCAGAATTAAATAGTATAATGCTAGACATAACCAAAGTTTTGTACCTCAAGCATCTTTGTCCAGTTGCATGCTGTGAAAATACACCTGAATACTCTTGTCCATAGAGCACTGTTTTTGTGGGGCAGGAATTTCTGTTGATTACTAATCAATAGTTACAATATATTAATATTTTTGGTTTGTGGTGTACTTGAAGGTCTTTTTTGTACATAATTACTGTGAACTGGCTATCTTCACCAGGACCCAGTTTAGAAAAATATCTAATTCTTTTAACTAGGAATAGTAGAAACACCACAGAAGTAGTTATGATCATCAGTTCAGTTTTCATTTATATTGATTATACTACTTCCTTTTTCAGCTATATTGATTGTACTACCTCCTTTTCATTTGCTAACATAGAAATGAATCTTTTGTTCATAACAAATACTGGATCATGGGGTGCATAGAACAAGTTAGTTATTATTTGCTATTTTGGACCAAAGGAAAAAACCAGAAATATTCATTTTCCTTAGGTGATGCCAACTACTCATTAAATTACATATGTCATCACAAAAGCTAACCTAGAATAAGCACAATGCCCATGAGTTAGCTAGTACAGTCAGTCAGGCTTATTTAGGTGTAGAACAGTGTGATTTTAGGACATTTTGAGTCTTTGCAACACAGTTTATTTTTTGCTTGAAACCCTAGTTTTACAGTACATAGCAGACAGACAGATAAACAATAACTTTCACGGCCGCATACTAAATATAAGAAATCTTGTACTAACAAATGTATCAGGAGAGAGCTGGTTTGTATACAATTGTTATTTTGGGTGAGTGAATTCTGGAATGATGGACAAAATAACAAAGCTGTTTCTGACTTCTGAACTAGGCGTCTATATAAGTAAAAATAACGAGTGCCATGAAACTTACTTCACAAGAGCAATGCATGTATATGGGGCAAATATTTCTGTGCTTTCAACAATTTCAAAGTCTAGAATATGCTATAAAATTAACAACTAGATAATAGTCAGAAGCAGAAAAAGTCTAAGTTAAAAGGGAGAATTATAAGGCAAAGAAAGTTAACTAATGATCCTCTCATGATTTTTAGATTGAACTATAAATCCTTTGAGGTTTTGATTTAAGGTGTTAAAGGGTTTTGCTAGGTACAAAATGCCAGCCATTCTAAAATATGTCTACATCTTGACAATGTTTTCTCTCATGATCTCTACCTTAATGTCAAATATCTTTCTTTCTGTCCCCTGACCTTTTAGAACACAGCATTTCTTTTACTCCTGCATGCCATTTGACTTATCCTGGATTGGACTTTGGATGCTGAGAAAAGGAGAAAGAGAGAGCCATGGGTCTTCCACTGAGCAATAAAGGTCATTCAACCTGACTAAGTCTGTTATATTTGCAAGTCTGGCTTATGCTTACAAAATGTAAATGTTGATGTATGCCTGCTTTGACCATTTAAAAATAAACAAACACAAAAATATAGGATCTCTGTATTTGACTAGAAAGTGTAGAGAGCAAGAAAATGGTGACTAAATATCTCAGGAATGTTTCTCTCCAATGACAATTTTAAACATTATTTCATCAAAAAGAAAAGGATAAATTAACAAAATAGAGTTCTGAAACTAGAAACTGTGTTGAGAGCAGATGTGGCACTGAAACAAGACAAATTCTGTCTCAAGCACATATCTCAAATAGACACCCATAGAAAAATTTCTGTGGGGACTTCTTGTCAGGCTATGACAGATAAACTACTTAGAATCTTGTCATGGGGTAAGCTGTGGAAGTTGTTATATTTGGAACAGCTAAAGATGCTTCACTGCTGTAGGGATGTTTGGTTTTATGACCTTGCCAGATTCTGCATGTCCTTAAAATCCCAACAGATGAGACTCACACATCAGGCCGCATGACAGCACACTGCTGATGCATGAACCAGAGATGCCACAGTGGGGAAATGAGAAGGCAGTGGCTAAAAGAGCAAGTCTGATGCTCACGACATGAGACTTGACAGGTCTGCGTTACAATGAAAGACAAGTAATTGGTTCCTGTCAGTGATTTTTTTTTTTTTTCTTCTTCAGATTCTCAGAATAGAAGATACTGTCAGTCTCTTCGCTGTTAAACTTTGCTAAAACTTTAATACGGAACTGAATTGCAGCTTTTCGTTTTGTGGATAAGGGACCAGCATAAATCACTACAGTTCTGCCTTTGATGGAAATGAGCACTGGTGTAATCTGTCTGTGCACTGTTGTTGCCATGGCTACTGGGTCACAGCACCAGATGTGCCATCACATTTCCTGCATCCTTATAGTGTACAGGCAATGGTTTTACTGGCATATAAAAAAGGGAAAACTTGCATTATGTTTTTCATTTTCTGTTGCATAGCACACTGTGTTGTTTGCAGTAAGCTCACCTGGGCCTGTGGAAATCAAGCAGGCATTTCATACATCTCCTTTTGCAGGCATCTCACTTTGCTATGTGTCCTGGGGCTGAAGAAAAAGGCTCTTGCTCTTGACTCCAGTCACCACCTAATCTGAGCACTCACACCACTATGCATCTGCATGTCCAGTGACTTCCACAGGCAAGGGACAAACTGCCACCTGAAGCTGAATGTGGTGCAGGTTTTGCTAGAAAATGTAACTTTAAAAATCTTAACAGTGTCTGCTTATATGATTCCTTAACAAGGGCTTTACATTCATTCAAGAGAACGACCAAACCAGTGTATATTCAGCATTATGGGCAGGTTATAAAGGTTGTAGAACTAAAAAACTATAGAACTAATTGGAATTGTGGATATATCTATAGAGATACTTAGCAGCGAGTGCATCATCAAATCAAAATATACACTTAAATTACAGATTAAATGTGTTGTTTATGTAATATTTCTGCAACAAGCATTCTATTCCTGGTGAAATGTCTTCATCCTAAGCTTTCTTTATATCAGAACAATGGTTCATTTACTGTCCATGCAATTCCATACCATTAATCACAAGATCCATCCTAGACAAACAGAAGCTCCGATGGGAGAAAAGAGCATGCATTAGCTTCTCTTAAGCACAGAAATTCTTAAACATGGCAAACAAAATAGAGTTTTGTGAGATTCATGATATACCGTGTCACAGTTCCGAATGGTCATTGGATGACATTGATGGCTCGGTGCTGACAACAGCTCAAATCAATCAGATGACCTAGAGAGGAGAGTTCTGGGGCTACTGCTCTAGTAAGAATTTTCACACAGTTCCTCCTTTCAGATAATTTGTGCACTGCCAAAATAGTTGTTAAAACAGCAGAGCAGCAAACACCGCATTATGAATTCAGCTGTATTAAGTTCTACAAGCCAAGGGAAGCAGCAGCCATGAACAATGGGGTTTAGGCTCTCAGACCGAGCAGGCTGGTGGGGCTTTTTTTCTCTACTCTTGGTGAAAGGCTAGTTGGTTAAAGAAATAATCTGATGAATTTTACCCAATATACACACAGTTTTCTAGGGGTGTTTCATTCATTGATTTTGCATCTGAGTTGTCTGTCTCCCCTCAGTATGATGTTAGCATAAAGCTTCCAAAAAGAAGAAACATTTAGTTAAAAAAACAGTATGCAGTCATATTACATATTTTTCAGCCAAAAATATATAAATGAATGAGGAAATAAATATAGTCAAATCCAGCTCTAATATAATTAAATTTTGCTTGCTTTTCCTCATCTAATAAGCATTTCAAGATAGAAACACAGTTGCTGTTAATGATATCATAGCGATTTTATCAAGTACTTTCCATGAATACTCTGCAGCTGTGTTAGAAGTGGCTGTTGTGGCAGGAAACAACCTAATAGCTATTTTTGGGTCCCTCAGCTATGTATGACTCAGGAAGAAAAAGAATTATTGCTTGATTTTCTATTCTGCCTAGGTACTTAAAACACCAATCACCAGGCCTACTCAGACATCAGTCCGGTTTCATCAAGGAGATGAAGAATAAGCCTCTGGAGCGCAAATGTGAGGATGTAATTCTGTGAGATGCTGATCCCCTACAGATCTCATTAGCTTTCAGTTAAAGATATCCACCTTATCTCGAGTCTAAGATCTTAGGATGAAATTCACAACCACAGAAGGAGCCCCAGCTTGGCCTTAAATGTCACATCAACATCATAAGCACCATTTGGAGTCTCTAAAATCAGCCAGTAATTTTTTAACAAAAGTAGAGATGTAGACTGGTTGGCAGATCCCATACATGATTAATGATATACTGTTCACCTCCATTTTACTCCTTATTTCCAAGTTAAATGCTTCCACACTTCATTGTTTTCTTTGTTATACATGCAGTACATTATCATGCTAGGGAGCTGGCAGTAGCCCCTAGCATTAGCTCATGATTATTTTCCATTAATGAAGGGCTTTTTAACTGTTTCAGAGAAATCTTCACATCCTGTTTCTATTATCTGCAAATACCTCTTAATCTGTTTGGAAAAAGCATTGTGGGGGTTGAGTCTCATGTGAGTATGTCCATATTTTGAATGTCTTTTTCCTTCTCTTCCTTTTGTTCATTGCAGAATTGTACATCTTGCTAAAATAATGACTGAACATGAACATCTGAACTTAAGGGCAGGCTCAGCCATAGTAACATGTTTTAGATCGTTTTGCCTGGCAGTCCTCAGGGTATGCTCATTTGGCAAGCAGGACTGAGGCTGGGGAGGAATTAATCAGGAAGGGAATCAGGCTGTTTGCATAGTCTATCCCAAGTGCTCCAGAACCTGGAAATTATGCAGAAAGAGAGACCACAAACACAGGTAGATAAAGATGGGATATGGTAGATTATTTTGCAAATGAACCCATTTCTACCATCATAACTCCTGCATGAGGTACTGAGGAAAATATTGGCAGCCAGCCAGAGAGTCCACCATTAAATGTTCACTACAGAAAATATTGCATCATTTTTAAGACATTGCATGGAACCAGCCACTTTCTGACCAGAGTTGATGATAGGCACTCACATAAGTTATTCCAGTAGCTCCTCCCCTACAGTAGCAATCTCTAACTAGGAGGTGTAACAGGCATTTGTCAGGGAAGGATCACTTATACTGACTGCCATGCTGCAGTGAAACTCTCAGCACAGTCAGCTTCCATGTTTCTCAGTTTTAAGGTGCCTAAGTAGAATCTAATCTGTATACATGTTTAGTTCTCAAAAGTGTGATAAAAATGCCAAGCTGCATCTTCTGGAAGAATGTAGAAGGTTGGAAAATTTGCCTGAAAGTAGGTTTGAGTTCTGCCTTTAACACTGACTCATTATGTCACTTTCAAGAAATCGCTTTGTCTCCATTACCGGTTCTGTAAAATAAGATAATATCGTTATCTCATCTTAATCGATGTGGTTTTGGGGGTGTTAGGGAGGGCAACAAAAAAAAAAAATAATGGGAGGGAAAAAACACCCAAGCAAACAGAGAAGATCTTGAGGAAATTAATAAGATTATGTTCTTTGAAAATAGTGCTTCATCTGATTCAGTAATAGAAAGATACTTACAAATAAGTATAAAAGTAAGCAGACAGTTATTCCTGAAGCAGCATCTATCTACATTTTCTGCAGAAGAGAAATTAATTCTACAGTTGGAACTCTATAGTATGAGAAGCTTGTTCCTATACTTATGGTAAGTATTGAAATGCAGAGAAATGTGAATTAATGTGCTGGCAATAAATTTTAATCTTCCTTTGGATTTGCTAACATTCTCTGAGATCATTTTTCAGACAGTGTTTTGTCAGTTCAAATAACTTTGTGTGAAAATATTTACTTAGGAAAATACAAGATTCCACAAAATGTTATTTTTTAAAAAAAATATTTCTCAAAGTCTCTGTCTACTAGCTTTACAGAAGTCTCCATGTCATACACGGTTCTGAAATTACCCACTGAGATATTCTGGTTCATTTTCATCAGGGCTTAGTGGGTTTTGTTTAAAATTTCCTCTAGTTTATGAAACATTGTGGAATGTTCCTGTAATAGGTACATTCATAAGGAAGGATTTACTTTAAGGTGTACCTGCTTCCTTGGAATTTAGTGCATTATTAATATAAACTAATTAAAAAGACAGAGCAAGGTCACATATCTCTAGTTTCAAGAATACGAAATGTAGAATCGTGGTTGTTAATCTCATTTGTCATTAGGATCACCTTCATAATTACTCACCCATCAGCCTTGTAAAGTACGAACATGTGCATTGCGGTGATGTCAACCTCTTTGTATTCATCCAGTGTCCCAGATCATTTCAGCCCTATGACAGCTACTGAAATATATGACAAGTTCAGTCAACCAGCAATGGCAATGAACAGTCTGGTTAAGGACACCTACCTAGACAAAGCATTACATCAAGAGCTTCACTGGTCAAATATATGTAGTTTAGTGTCACCAGAGCTACAGTGTCAGACATCAGTAAAGAGGGAGAAAAAAAAGCATTAAATGCAGTAACATACTGTATCTTTCATGCATGGATCTTCTGGCATCAACGTCTCTGAGCTCTAATAGGTTGCAAGAAGCCAGGGCGAGTATGTTCTTTGAACTGAGCTGAAGGAAGAAGTCATTTTTTTAGCTAAAGGAATGTGACAAAGCCACATATTTTCTGGTTTACTTGAAGGGTCTAATATCAAAAAGCTTGGTGTGTAAATAAGCAGAAAACTTTTCCATGTATTTTTAAACCCTTTGATTTCATTTCTCCTGGGAACAATGAGAAGGCTGAACCTACTTTTCTGCCTGAGACTTGCATCCATGTGTATTCTGTCATGGGTGCTTACTGAGTTTTGCAGCACGTCGCTCTCAAATGGGAATAGTTTCACTGCATGAACAATTGGTTTTACACAGGTAACAAACATAGTGTTGCTTTCTACCAGCAGTGTACCAGGAAGCAAAGACAAAAGCCAGCAGGAGCTTCAATTATACAGTGGAAAAGCAGATGTATCAATCAATATGCTGTATGTATGTAGCAGCTCTTTAGTCAGCCATGCCAAATGGCATTCAAGAGGCAGGCTTCTCTGGCTTCAAAGTCCAGGTTTATCACAGAGAAAGCACCTGCTTCTCCTCTTCAGTAGAAAATAGCTCCATATTATGTTTAATTTGAATCATCTGTATTTACCAAAAGAGAGAGGGTTGTTCTAGGGAAGAATTCCAAGAAGACTACCTGAGCTGCCTCCACAACTCAGGAAGGTACACTGGTGCAGTGCCCAGGTTCTGAGTAGAAAGGAGAGTGAGAGACAAGCACATTTCAACAATATAAACAACTGAGGCATTGGAATTTCATATAATTGTGGAAACTCAGGGGAAACAAATTTTCTGCGATGACTTTATGCAGAAGTTGACTGTGTTTGCCTTTGCATATGGGGGTGGAAGGTGGGGAGTTAATACAAGAAAGAAAAGAAACATTGCTGCCCAGAGGCTGGTGAGCACTTTGCACATATCGCCAAAAGAGGGAAGAAATCTTGAAAACTTTTCATGACCCCAGGATTTTGCTTTAAAAGAATCTCTGGTGCTTTCTGGAAAAGACCAGCTGATGCTGAGAACAGACATAGTTTTTATGTGCCACACATCATAAGCCAAAAGATCCCAGATTCAAACCCAAATATTGATACTAGTGCACTCTACTTCACAACACTTTTCCATAAGAGAATAAATATGGTTACTCATCATGCACTTTTTTATTCTGCTCCTGAAGGTTTTAACTATCTGACATAACCTGCTTTTCCCAAGTCAGGGTTTGAAGATGCCGTATATAGCAATATTTCAGGCTCTGAGCAGCATAGTAAATCTTACTGAGTGCATCTTATAATAAAGGATATACTAGTGCAGGAAAATTAGCAAAGGGTTAACGAGTGATTACTGTCCTCCAGCAGCTTTAATCTATATGCTGTTAGACTTCAGCCATGGTCTCTAAGCTTTCCTCACGATTTTCTCTAGGTCATCTCTCCCTAGTAACCACCTCCAGTTGTTTCTTGGTTAAAGCACGAAGAACACATAGAATTAAGCTCTGAAGGCTCATCAATGTGAGAGATTTTTCTATGCTAACCAGAATTGCATATAGATCACACATACATCACTTTGAATAAAGGGGAGGTTTTAGTTTACATTTGTATTGCATATCTGTATTGCAGATATCAGTTTGAGTAACAGAGGTCAGAGCTGGCAGCTCTCTATTAGACAGTACTAGTAGCTGTTCTGTACTTCTGCAGTAGATTGTAGCATTCACTCTAAAATCAGAAGGTGGTTCATAACATTTAACTGTTCATAGCTACTTTTCCTATATAATAATAATATAGGTCTGTTGTATATCCATTATAATCTCAACTGCTTAGACAGAAGATCAAATTATTAAGAATATCAAAAATCTCTTACACACATGCACAAAGCAAGCATAGAAATGGTCTCTGTTTCAAGGTAAACAGTTTAGTAAAATGGTGATTACTATTAGCATCAAGTCAGCAATATCTTTCAAAATAAATATTGAGGTATCATAGGATATGTCCTATTTATTGGCTGGCATTTTTGATAGATGCAACAAATACAGTACCACTAACTATATATAATTTACATTTACTTCAATTTAAGGCAGGCCAATAGTTAACTACTGGGTACACAACTAGTGTCTGTTCCTTTCTTTTATAATTATTTTGGCTAAGATTGTAATTATAGACAATTAAGGAAAGGGGTGTTCATTTTGGGTTTGGCTCAAGTTATTACACTGTGATAAACATGCAAGTGCTGTCAGTATATTTTTTATATAAAACATAATTGTCTTGAAACAGGGAGATTGAAGATTATTGAAGACTCATGGAGGGATTGAAAGAAGATTGCGGCTTTTTTAGGATACTTTAAAACACAGTTGCTGTCCTCTCCATTCCTTTCCTGCCAAATCTTTCCCAGACCCCTGGTAAAGGCTGATGTCACTCTGAGCTGGCTAATGTGATACAGCACTTTCAGGCTGCTCTCAGACTCTTATTACTCTGTTTCCTCTACCATCTCTTTCTGCATTTGTTAATGGGAAACATTTGTGTTTACTTTCAAATGGACGCTAGAAAAGCTGACAAGTCCCTTCTCAAAGTCTTTCTCTGGACGAGCAGTGTCAACAGCATAGAGATCCTCACGCAGAAAAAAAAAAAACCTGGAAGTGGGCAGAGATGGATCATGTGTGCTGCCTGTCTTTAAATGCTCTCACCCATCAGGAAATGAGAAAGTAGTCTAATGTTACCATTCTTGAACACCATGAGATATTTGTCTGAATCTGCATTATCTTAACTGCCAACAAACTATCAAGCAAGGTCATGAATACATCCACCCATATTTCACCCTGAGCAATCAGAATTGACTTCTCACATGAAATTATAGCCAGTAAATATATATATGTTATCTGTACTGTTCCTTTGATAGCTGCAGCTCAGCCTCACATGCTGTATCTCTTTCAGTGGACCCTCTGGTAACATAACGAGGGAATCTGTTTGAAACAGAGAAGAAAATAATAAACAGCTAAACTAAGTTCTTGGCTTGTGTTAACAGATATAATTTATGCTATTACAAAGTGTCCCATGCTGAAAATTTCTCCTCCAGAAACTGAGATAAATGGAGAAAAAAAAAAAAATCCGAGTATTTTAATTTTACCATCCCTTAGTGATGACCTCTTTCCATTTCTTCTTCCTAGGATCCTGAACTCAATGTTCCAGTGCTGTATGATGCTGATTTTCAGACCTGACTTTGACATTTTGCATTCTTTGCACCCTTCCACCTCTCCTCGGTTCAGTTAGAAAAGGGCTAATTTTCACCAGAAGCTGGGAGAGGGTCACAGCCGGGACAGACAACCAAACTAGTCAGTGAGATATTTGACACCATGGTGATGTCATGCCTGCTACATAACGTCACAGGACAGGCTGGGCAGAGTGCACAGTCTCTGGCACGGCACCTCCAGTGCAGAGACAGGTGGTTGGGTTCATTCTACATCACTCTCTTTATGTATTGTTTCATTACTTTTATTGTTATTCTTGTTTTTTCTCCTGCTCTTGTGTTGCTCTACTAAATTCTCTTTCCTTATCTCAACACATGGCATTTTGTCTTTATCTCCCTGTTCTCAATCCCATCCCAACAGGGAGAGAGAGGTGGTGTCTAATGCACAATTGGGTCTAAACCACAATGCCACTCAAAGAATCCTGCCTTTATAAGCTAAGGGAATGTTTAGTTTATATAGGCTAAGCTGTATTGGCTTGGCCATATAG
>VWZK01015220.1:19072-41429 GCA_013396935.1 Baryphthengus martii
TGGTGACACACTGGAAGAGTGCCCGGAGGGGAGGTAGATGCCCATCCATGGAAACACTCAAGGTCAGGTTGGATGGGACTCTGAGCAACCTTTAACTAAAGATGTCCTTGCTCACTGCAAGAGGGTTGGACTAGATGACCTTTAAACATCCCAAACCGTTCTACGGTTCTGTGATTCTATCATTGCTTATATAAGCATGAACAAGCTAAAACTTCCCTCAGCTTCAGACTGTACAATTAAAATATCCAGAGGTTTGCAATTTGTCAGCTGACTGTTATCACTGTGAGGGTTAGTCTCCCATATTTAAATGGAGCAATGATTTTCCCATTTTTAGACTAAGATACCTGGGACTTTAAAAATTTTTTGCATGGTTTTCTCACATTATTTGATTGCTTTATGGTCAGCAGAGGCTCTTCCAGGTAGGCAGGGTAGAAACACTGTTTTGACAAGATTAATCAGGATTTTAATTATCAGTCTCAGTGGCTGTGAAGATACTTTTAGTGTAATTGGTCCCTTGACTTTTCATATCCCTCAGTTCCCTTGGTATGCTTTTTCTGTTGCAGAGATCATTCCCTTAACAAGGTGCATTGAAAAGTGTATGGAATTCTGCTTTTGAGCTAATACAAGAATACTTCAGACAGGCAGCTGAAGTGTTGGAGACCTTCAATTAATTTCAGGCCCATAAAAGTCAATAGTTTTTCCACTAATTTCCATGAGGTCAGCATGTCTTTGCTACTGAACAGCATCTTTTGGAATGGGCTCAGGACTTGTTTTCTTTTACTTCTAATCAGCACTGCAGAATAATTTTACAGAATTAACCGATCTCTGCTCATAGTATTTGTCCTTTGAAGCCACCGGGATCTGTGTCACAAGGGATTCACTATTCATGTCTAACTGCTTCTGTGGCTTCACAGGAATTAACCACTGCATACAAATCCCTGGATGCACAGAAAGGAAAGTAAACACTCCCCATAGCTTCCGATTATATTTGGCTCAATCTCACTACCCAACTTATTTACAGTGTTTCAAATTAAATACCTACTAAACCAAAGCATATTGTCTCCAAAACAATTTTAACGTATTTGCTGCCATTCACTGCATTTTAGCTATACAACAAATGTTCTTCTCTTGGAAATACACCCTCAAAGTACTCAAGTCTGATGACAATTAAAGAAGATCACCAATAGCTTTGTAACATTTGCACCCTCCTCTTGTTGTATATTACTTTCAAGTCACATGTTACTTGCTTCTTCTGAATATTCCCCAGTATTACTTCAGAATATTTCCCAATATTGTCATTCATTATGAGATAATGAAAATATTAATATTAGTACTGTGGCACCACATTACATTTTAAATATACATCTAGGCAGCTTTTTAACTTTCCTTCTTACAACAGTTGTTCCCAAGTTTGCTGATGGAAAGCCCTGAGCAGTGTCTCCTCCTTCTGTCCCATGCTATACAGCCAGGTGGGAATCAGAGGTGTGGGCATCTGTATCACTTGAATCTTCTCAACTTTTTCTCATGTTAATATTTCACCTGAAATTCTGATTCATTGATGTTTCACATCATAATAATTTTTCATCAGATCATTGAATTTGGCCGTTAGATCCTATGCAATTTTAAGAGTTAAGAGTTCTCTGCTTTGTATGCATTTCCATACCCTGTAATCAAATTGGCGGTGCTTTTCAGCTATCCTTCCTGATAACTATGTTGCTGTAGCTAAACGGAAGGGACCAAGAAAAGAATCTCAATGCAGAAATTTCATGCATACAGAAAAACCACCACATTAAACCCCAAATGGGCAAATATTTTAACATGTTAGCCAAGACTGTACTGGCTGGGTTTTCACTTCATTTGTTTTTAACTGTCTGGTCTTGCAGCAACCTGATAACTAAGTAGCTTTCTGCTATCTTTCATCTTGCAGGCAGTCTAATGTTTTATTTCTCCTTTGTGAGTAATTACTGTTCTATTGAATTCTTAGTTAGGAAATTCATTTTTCAGAAATCTATTAGCAAATGTTTTATGGGTTTATTCATTTTTAGTGGATGTTAAATGTGCACAGGGAGTGTTACCAGTACAGTACTTGCTAAAAACTTACTCCATCTTCTGGATCAATCACTAATAAAGAACTGAAATTCAGCTTGGCATAACAGGCTCTTAGAGAATAATGGTTTCCACACTCACATGTATGCATGCACATGCTCATCCAAGCAGTTATCCCTCCTGTCAGCACCATTTGTTTACAGACATGAAGCCAGTTTCTTTTCATTCAATACTGCTCTTTTCTGAGGTGTTTTTAGTTAAGTTTTCTGTTAAGTTTTTGTAAGGCACTGAAACAAATAACTATTAAAGTCCAGATTGCACTGACTGCAGTCACTCTGTCCAATTCTCAGGACTAACCACACCCATCCAGTACCTCTTCTTCATGCACCAACACCATTTATTATTTTTAGCTCTGTCAACTTTGACAGACCTAATCTTCTTACTCTATGTGTGCCTGACCTTCAGAGGAGTTAATGGATGTTTTCTGAATTTGGAGTAACTTCAGAATGTAAATATACCTTTAATTAAACTTTTTTTCCTAATCTTAATTTCCTCCTTACAATTATTTGAATAGCTTTAAAAATGTTAATCTTGCCTAGTCCATGCTATTGTTATTGTTTTTCAGTTCTTGTTTTTCTCTTATTTTCTTAATTCAAAAAAATGATTCTTGCCCTTGCAACTTGACCTCCCACACAGACACATCTCTGCTCTCCATATTTATTGCTTTCTTCCCCCAGCTTTCCTCTGACCATAAACCCTGACACAAATTCACTTCCCTTCTGGCTGAGCTTTGGATCTGAGATAGATACTTTGATTTTACTCCCACCTTTTGCCCTTTGTAACCCTCCCAGGCTTCCAGGCCTATGGTTGAATTAGCCACGGTATCCAAAGGTGTGAAATGCAGGAAAACTTCTGAATCATTTCCAACAGTAAGAAAATCTGGAAATCCATGACAGAGGGATAAGCAAAATGAATAGATTCTTTTGTGCAAATTACTCAGTGAGATCAAAGAGCAGCATATAGAAGTGTTAGGGACCCAGTATGACCCACAGAACCGTTAGATATTGCATCTTTTGAAGTAAGGTTTTCTTTCAAGACGCCATACTTCTTGGAAAAGTCATTTCTTCCTTTCTCATGTGTCAGTTACTTGTGATAACATTTGCAGTTAACACTTTCTAAAGAGGGCTCTTCCATTTAGGTAGTTCATTCAAGGGCTGCACTTGAGTTTCAAATTTGTGCATACAATATGTCAGAGTAGTAGAAGAACCTGCCTGTCTTAAAAAAAAAAAAGGTTACTATCCTTAATCTCCCAGCCCGCTAAATTACATAAGGAAGGAGTCTGAACCAAGGCACAAAACAGACTAGAAAGCTGCTCTTGAGCACTACCACGGACATCCAGTTTTGCAGTATTCAGGTTTTGAAAAGTATTTCTTACTCACTAAAAGTCCTAAAAGTCCATCTTGAAAGTGGCCAAGCACCTGTGCCTAATGTAATCTCATTCAGCAGTAAAGACTGCCACTTCTCTGCAGCTTTAACACAGTATGTAGTCCTTTACACTGGCTACATGTAGTTGTCCAAGTGCAGCCAGTCACACAGACCTTGAAGGAACAGAGAATCAGATTTCAGCAACTCTGACTGCTACCCCAAATGCCTCTCTTAATTTCTCTAGCTGATCTTAATTACGACAAGTTTATGCAGTAAATTAATTGCATGTGATCAAGAATTTTCCACTTAAGACAAGGAATTTCCTCAACAAAACCACAAACACTCCAGGATATAAAATTTCAGTGAGTAAAAAACTTTGAAAATTAAAATATATTCTAAAAAGATTCTTATATTCATTTGAGCTAAAACAATTTAAAAGCAACACATTTCATACAATTTTTCAAAGCACTGGCTAGGTTTCTTTTTTTCAGCTCGCATCTTGGCAACAGCAAGCACAACTTCATTTATTTAACAGGTATTGTTGATCATTAGGGACTTAGCTCTACCTTTTTTTTAATGTTCATTAAATACATTTCTTACAAGACTCATCAATTAAAATAATTGTTCTATGAACAAAGATTAAGCATAATGTTGCTGTTACTGAACACAGGAATACAGTTGTGTATTAAGCCATTCTCAGTAATTGTCAACTTGTATACATATGAGTATTTGGAGAAAACATATTAAAATATGAAAATTGATTTTAGCATAAGACATCAACCAAAGTTGAAGAGCCTGACAGGAGTTACCAAAGTTCAATTCTAGCACCTGTAGCCGTTTCAAGAGACAAAGACTGGGAGCTTGTAATTAATAGCATTTTCATTTCTTCCTTTCTTCCAGCCATGAATTTCACAAAATACGTCAAATCTAAAGCGTGAATTGCCCAGAAAGGGTCTGGCAAGATTATGATAGAAGAGTAATCACTTTGTTTGGATCAGATTCTTGAGATTTTATATTTTTTCCCCTTTGGTTCCGTTTCTTCTTTTAGAGTAGAAAAAGAAAAAAAAAAAAAAAAAAAAAAAAAAAAAAAAAAAAAAGAATGAGAGAAGTGAAGAAGCTATCCTCACTCTGCTTCACAGCAAGTCCTGCACTTGTAAATGGGACTGACAGCTTAAACCAGCACTGCCAGCCACACTATATTGTAAAACAGTTGTCAGCGGCTTATATTTTTTGTGAAATTGTGCTAGAATTTTTCATTTCTGTGGGCAGAAGATGTCTCAAAACAATATTACACTTTCCTTTTGAAAATTAAATTAAAAATCCAGTGTCCTCTAGTGATTCTTTTATTTTGTCAAAGCTGAATGTTATCTAATAATGGAGCCATCCATTATGGTCATGAATATAAAGGCTCCACTTATCAGCAGCACTGAATCTAGAGAAAACTGTCTAGATCATGAGAACAGGACTCTGAGCATACTGAACAGTGCTACTTTTCTTTAAATTACATCTAAGAGATCTAGTACTAGACATAGAAAAAAAAGTAAAATAAAATAAGAGATGAGTGTTCTCTTACCTAAATCTTTCTGAGGCCACCTATAAAATGGGAACGGCTAAACGCTACCGGGAGTTTCTCAGGTACACATAATATATGGACAAGAACTATTGAAAACCAAGGAGAAAATTAGTCATATTATCTTCAAAGTAGACTCTGATTTGTGGGCCATAAATATTAAATGCAGTCTTTTTAAATGAGTGCTGCCCTATACCTATCCAATGCAGGGAGTGAAAAAAACCCATGCAGTCTGAAACTGAGAAGATTATCATAAATGAAGCTACACAGGAGATTGAATTATATAGCACAGAAAGCCTTAATGTTCTCATTTTGGTGTGCTTGACACATACTAGTAATGCTTTCTCCTGCCCATTCATGCAGTCTGATATTATAAAGATTCTCATATATATATATATATATGTACAAACTGATCTGGAAGAATTAAAGGCTACAAAAACACTGTTTCTCCATATATATTTATTCTTCCAGCAAACGAATCTTGGCCCTCTCCTCTTGTCCATGACAATGGCCATGTAATAAGTATTTTGTGCTTGTGTGTTTACATGGTCACCTCTGTTCTAAGGAGGTCTTGTCAGGACAAGACATGTAGTTTTCCCAGCTCTTCTACTCACCACTAACGTGCCTCTTTGGTGTTGTCTGTCAAAGACCAGGTGCTATTTCTGAGTTTGGTCTACCTGAACCTCTTCTGTTCACACCTCAACTTGTGTTGAAAAGATCAGAGACCAAAGGGTAAAGGTGGTTTGCCCGAGACCCCAAACACCTTTGAGCTGTGTTCATTCTTCCCTAGGCTGGGCTTATACGGGCACACTTGGGACAGGGCTACAAAGACCTAATCAAAAGGGCTGAAGAAAATTATGTCAGGCTTACTTTCACAGCATGGTGCCTGCCTGCAGTGGAAAATTCCAGCAGAGACAAGGTGCAGACAGGTTTTATCATGACACAGGAAGAATTAAATAGTCCAGTGCACTGCCTGAGGGCCTGAATTTTCATCAGGCCACAACATTGACTTGAATTTCCAGGAAAACGTCCCTCAGAAGGTCAGTTAGATAAAGAGAATAAAGGCCAGAGCTGTCCGTGCATTCATTATGGTACAAACCCCAGGACCTCTCTGGGAATCCATTTCTCAGCTCACAGTATGTTTCACACACAGGTCATAACCACACCTGATCGTTAAAGTCAATATGCCACAGCACCTGCACTAAGTGCCCATGGGCTCTGTACTGTCTGGCAAGGAAGGCTGAGGCAGACATGCTGGTAAGTCCTTCAAGTCTCTCACATCCTCGCTCCAGCTCTGTCTGCCCTGCCAGGCTCATCTAGGGGAAAAATTGGAAAGCATATCAAACATTTTACAAGTATTTTCCCTCCCCCTACACAACTTCATATATGTAAAACGAAGAATGATAAAGGAAAGTGAAAAGAAAGATTAAGGAATATCTACACTACATAGAAGTATATTGCAGTGAAATCTAAATGCTGATAGGTATCCTCCACCATGCATTTTTTCTACTTCTTGTACCTTTAGGAAGCTAAAAATAGCACAAGCCTCTTTTCAGCTTTTTTTTTACCCCACAGTTATGCCTCATCATTTTCAATCTGCTTTGTGTTTATCCGGTGAGTATTTCTGGGCAAATCATAGTCCATTCTGCTTCTATTTTCTTACTACCACTCTGTCCTGCAGAAGGAGAAAATATTTTACCTTGCTTGTAATGAGCCAGTATCTGGCATCA
Organism: Baryphthengus martii; assembly: GCA_013396935.1. NCBI lineage: Eukaryota > Metazoa > Chordata > Aves > Coraciiformes > Momotidae > Baryphthengus > Baryphthengus martii. Next base: position 25,844 of record VWZK01015220.1, read on the forward strand.
CATTTATAGCCAAGTACAAGAAAAGGCTCTTATTAAAATACACTCTTTTCAAAAGTAAAGAGTAAGTAAAGAAGGAACACAGAGTCAAGAAAAACAAAAAGTTGAGCACATCCCCATCACAGAAGTTTGTTGTTTGTTATAAAGCTCTAAAGCTGGTAATCTCTAACAGGCCCTCTGTATTAGTCATGCTATTTACAGTTCACAATCTGTCCACCCCAAACAGGACTGTTGACTTGGTACAACTTTTTAGAATGCTATTGAGTAATGTGTTTCTTGTCCTGCTGTGGTGTTAGCACAGTGAGAAGCAACCTTATTCTTCCTATGTTGCAACATTCCCAATAACACATAGCTCTTCAGCTTCTTGTTGTTGGTCCGGGTAGCTCAAGGACTCTTCTGATCTTACGAGACTTTCAAAGTTTCTCTGGACCATTTCAAAGGGTTATTTTGATCCTGAGCTAGGCATGAGTCATTTGAAAGAACTCCTCTCACTTCACTGCAGTCTTGAAAAGTCATTTAATCTCCAAGAGGGATCCTATTTTAATTTCTGTATTAATATAGCAACGTTGTAGTATTATACATTGATAACTTATTGCCATAGAAACAACACACGGTAAAAAAAAAAAACAACAACAAAAAACAAGTGTCACCTGAGAAACACCAGGTTTTCCTCATCATCACTTGTGTGTGTTGTGAAAGAGAGGGCAGGCTGTGACTGCACAGGTGGCCAGGTGTCTCTCCTGGTATTCAGGAAGTATACTAGTCTTATATATTGCAGAATATACTAGTCTTACAAAAAGGCAAAGGATTGTTTTTCTTCTGTCAGTGACTTTCTCAGTATATCAGCATATCCCAAGTCCTGCCCTCTAGAGCTGAGAGCTGGACCTGCATCATACGCTGACAATATGTGTTATTACTTGAAAAGCATTCAGCACAACAAAACCATAATTCATATTAAAGCTCTGGCATAGTAGCGAAATAAATGATTGTAATTCACTATGAATCACTTTTCCCAAGACTATATTGGGGCAAGTCATCACATGACTTTTATGGTTCCATCTAAGCACTCACAATAAATATTTGCAGGTCTGAGTCCCCATTTTGTGGCGGATCCAACCTAATTTACTTCGTCTGTTTGAACTAGGAAGGGACACACAGCAGTGCTGCCTATATGCCCTGCTGCTTCTTCTCCCACCTGTGCCCCAATCTCCCCTCCTGCTAAGATAAGGTGCCTTGAGCATTAACACCAGAAACAGTATAAAAGATCAATGCCCATACTTCAATTTAAGCAACTGAAAAGATAAGATGAAAAGGAGGGAGGGATGTACCTGAGCAAAGAGACCTAAATATCCAGGATGGTTTTTTGAATGACACAGCAGCTCAGAAGAGCCCAAATCCTGTCAGAGGTGCTTAACGCAGACACTCTAAATGTTGCTTCTCAGTTAGATAGTATATCATTTTAATATTTATCGTCTTGGGTGCACTAAATCAAGCCAGAGGGTTACTCTACGGCATCTTGGCTCAGCCAGTCTCTTAGGCGTGAAGGGCCTCTAGTGGCTGATGGTCTCATTATACTAAAAATAATTCCTGACTCAAGCTTTCAAAGTATTAACATCAGGCATTTTAAGGTGTCACTTTCTCTCTGCCTACCATCTTTTATATAGTCTTAATGAACAAAGAAGCCTTAAGTAGAGGGATACCAAAATGTAGGATGCTGATGCTATTCCACATGTGATAGAGTGAAATGGGAGGTCAGAGACTAAGCTGCACGATTTCAGACCACCAAAGCATTTTATATGCACGTGTCTCTCTTATAAAGTCTTCCTGTATGCTCAATATCCTTCACCTGCACTGGAGTTAGAAGACCTTATTTTTCAGAAGTGACAAAAAATGTGGCAGTTTTTGGTTTGGTTTGGTTTTTTGTGTTTGTTTTTTTTTTGCTTTTTTTGTTTGTTTTTTTTTTAACAGATGACAGATGCCTAATTGATTTAGCTTGTGAGGGAGAGGGTAAGAGATGATTTAATTGCACTCTGCAGATGCAACTAACAGACAGCTGATGGTAGCACATTATTTCACAAAACCAGAGAAAAGCAAGATGTAAGAAGTTTGAAGCTGAAGTCAGCAAAGCTCAAACTGAAAATAATGCAGGATTAACAGAAAGAACAATTAAGCATTTGAAGAGATAACAAGATGCAAAAATTCCAAGTGGTGGAAAACAAGCATCATCAACATGAGTTGACTTTCTAAAATAACCTGAACAAAGAATCACAGAATTATTGAGGCTGGAATAGACCTCTGAGGTCATCAAGTCCAGCCTACAACCTAACACCACATCAACTAGACCATGGCACTAAGCGCCATGTCCAGTCTTTCCTTAAACAGCACCAGGGACGGTGACTCCACCACTTTCCTGGGCAGTCCATTCCAGTGTTTAATCACCCTTTCCATGAGGAAGTGCTTTCTAATATCCAACCTAAACCTCCCCTGGTGCAGCTTCAGGCCGTGACCTCTCGTCCTGTCAAACACAGCAATTCAATCAAGAGCTAGTTAGAGCTAAACAAAACACCACTTGGCAAAATTTTCTAAGTTATAGTTTTTGGACAGAAGAGACTAGATAAGGCTTTCTGGGCTAAAAAAAATATTAAAATGTTTACTATTACCTGAGATATGAGATCAGTGGTAGGAAGGGAGGAAGAAAATAGGAAAACTTGTAAACACAGGGTATACAAATCATTAGGGAGCTATCAAAATACAACAACCAGATAATCCATATATCTATTTATCCAAGAAGGGTTCTGTCAGGTGAACTGTCATTACTGGAGGGTAGAAAGTATTATATGAATGGGCAACAAAATTTAATTCACTTTGAGTCAGCCCATAGGAACCTTCATTCAAAAATACACAAGTCAAGAGATCTGATATAAATGCCTTGTAGGTTAGAGTGCAGAACAGAGCTTATGTCTAGCCATTATTATAGATTTTATGGGAAATAAGCACAGACTCTCAAACATGATCCTACTTGGGAATTGCTGTGGGGCAGCCATTGGTTAAGGCACTCAACAATCATGTAAGGAAACCATACCCAGAAAGAAAACAGTAACCATCTCTGAGTCACCAGGGTCTTTCAGGCTAACCTTGTTTTAAATATTTCCCTAGTTGCAAAAGGTTTTTCAGTTAAAAGGTCAAGCTAATTTTAACCATTATTTCCTGTTTCTGATCAAATGTTTTGGTCAGGCATGTTCAGGCCTGCTCTTTTCTTTTTAAAAGGAGAAAGAATCTTGCTGAATACAGTAATTGTTAATAAAAACCAGCATACACTTCACAGATGAATACGGTATTATGGTAGCCAAGATGTGAAATCCTGAAGGTTTCTTTACAGTTCTCTTATTCACAAATACAATTACTTTCATTTTTGGAAAGCAAAATGTTCCAAAATGTATTTGATAAGACTAAAGTCATAAGACTAGACATTTAAGATTCACCTTGCTCTCTGTGTTGAGAGCTCAGAGTATAAACATGAAGGACATATATGTATAAACATATTTTAATAAATGTTGGGTTTTTAAAGAAAGCTGAGGAGGGACTTTTTATAAGGGAGTGTAGTGATAGGATAAGGGGTAATGGCTTTAAGATGGCTGAGGGTAGATTTAGACTAGGTATTAGGAAGAAGTATTTTACAGGGAGGGTGGTAAGACACTGGAATAGGCTGCCCAGGGAAGTTGTGGACGCCTCCTCCTGGAAGTGTTCAAGGACAGGTTGGATAGGGCCTTGAGCAACCTGGTCTAGTGGGAGGTGTTCCTGCCCATGGCAGGGGAGTTGAAACTAGATGATCTTTAAGGTACCTTCCAACCTAAACCATTTGTGATTCTACGATTTTCCACACTGGAAGCCCTGTTTGTCCTGACATTTCTATTATTTCAGCTTAGATTTTTTGTACTTTCCTCCGCATGTCTCATGAATTAACTGTGTCCTTTATAGAAATTAAATTACTATCAAGGATTTTAGTGGGAGTGACAGTTATTGACAGAGAATGGGTTATAATAACCCTCTACCTATTTCTGTGATTTTAAACAGCTGATGGCTGCTAAGTGCACTGTTACAGCAAGTCACTCTAGGCTATTTTAATCACCTGCAAATGCAAAGAAAAGCATGTCCTATAATAGTCCACTTTCAGGGGAATTGATGTTGAACTTTTAAATTGATTTAAGAACAAAGTAGAAAACTATTCGGTGCCTTCACATTGTAGGTCACTGTCAGTCCTGGCTAGCAAGGGGTAGTAAGATGGCTTTATAGACCAGCATAAAACACATCTTTTACCTTTAACTTGTCCTGTGGATGAATATTATCCTTCCAAATCCAGGATTCAGGTTACAGCTGTTCAGCTCCTTAGGAACGTTGAATAGTAAGTCAGTAGTGCCACAGCAAATAAGCTAGCAAACATCAAAGAGATCTGCAGCTACGTCTTTGTGACAGACCTAAATAGACTCGGACATGGGATTGAACATGGGAATGGAGTCTGGCCATCCTAAATAACAATTAGTGTGCTCCCCAGCAGAGTGAGCCTGCATTCCTATGGCAGTTCCCAGGCACAGACCAAGAAAAGACATAGGACAGGGATCCTTCATGAGAGATGGTATACCAAAGGCCATGCTGTTTCACTGGTAGGATAGGATTTTTGCAGTATAAAAATCCCATCTAAACCCTAGATGTGATCTCCTTTTTTTTCAGTGGAATGTCACCACAGACACACCCAATCGTGTGTGTGCCTCCTCCTTCTCCTCAATACTGAATTCTCTAGTGTTTGCCACTTATTGCCCTAATGTGAGAAGACAAGGGTATGAAAGATGATTCCCTCCCTCTGCTCTACCTCCTAGGCAAAAAAAAACCCCATGAAATTGGACTCAATCAACTGAAAAAAACAGGATGGAATGAATGAAGGGCAACCAGTAGTTTCCACACATGGAAACAGAAGCAGTCAAGAGTGCAGGCTTACGAAATGGAACGGCTGTGCTGCACTTCTATGAAAGAGTATCTAGAGCATAAAGATCACCAAATGATTAACACCCACCACAAAAAAAAAAAAATGTACATCAGCAAAACCATGACATCTAGAGCATCGTTGGGGAAATATAGTGCCCAGTCCTCCCATTGAATCTAGCAGTTGCTTTGGTTGCAGTCCTGACACAACAATCCTGCTTCTGGATAGATTAGAAAGTATCCAGAGGAGTCCAGGCAGCAAACAGAGACAGAGGTCTAGAAATTGTGTGAGGAAAGACAAAAAAAGACTGGGATACAATATTCTTCAAATGTCTGAAAAGGAGGAAAGTAAGAAATTCTCTCTGTATTCACCAGAAATGAGGTTGAGAATGATGGTCTTATATTGTAGCAAAATTCTGACCACGAGGAAAATTAACAGAAAGACTACTTAAGCATTAGCAGTATCTGTCTGTGAATAAGATGAACAGTATGGTCAGTAATCTGCAAGGAACAGTCTTGGTGTTGTTGACCCACCTCCTAATTGCAACTGGTTCCAGTTCAACGTTACCAACTACAGCTGTGTCATAAAGCACAAGTTTGAAATAGGAACTATTTGCCTCTTTCAACCTTAATTTCACCCTTAGGAGCTGTGTACAGCTTTCCATAACCTAGACCAGGGAAAAACAAGACTCTTTTTCTCAGGAAGGTGTCTTACCAGCTGAGGCTGGAAGGGAAGAGTGGCTAAGGCACAGTGTTCAACCAGCACTGCTCTTGTCATGATCTGGAGGATGCTGTGAAAGATGTGAAATAAACTGCCATCCTTTGAGTTCCTGGTCTTCAGGCTAAAATGACCGTTTCAGTGATTTTCATGTTACACATATATTTGCTGGAACCAGAAAATGAAGCTATGGATGTTTATTTGATTTGTCTTAGGATAAGAGGAGGAATGAATATAATTTCAGATTTGCTTCTGGTAGTCAGCCACTTTTTTTTTCTTTTTTTTTTTAAATTTCACTCCCCTGGCCTTTTCCTCTGTTGCTTTATTGTTTAGCATTATAATCTGTTGCTGAAATGAGATGTTTTCATCCAAGAAATTTGTCTCAGAACTTAGAGCTTGGACAACTCTGTTTATTAAAGTCAGTCTTTATCACTGTCAAGGTCTTTGAAGCTTGAAGAAACTCACTGCATTTTTCCGTTTCCCTGAAGGAATGCACACACAAATGGAACAATTGAGGCCACACAGCTGAAATATATCCTCCAAGATAAATGGAGGTCAAATTATGTATCACAATTTGATATTGAATATGAGCAGATCTGTTCTTGTCATCACTTTAAATCAGAGCCACTTTGTTACCTTATTAAAAACTGAGAAACAAAAAAACCCTGTCAGGGCAATGTTCAAATGCTGTATTGACATCTTTGACCAGCAAAAGCAAATAACATCCCTTTGCCCAGTATTTCTTTGTACATTTCCATAACATGAGGAGATAAAAATCTTATTTACATCTTTCAGTAGCACAGTGTGTACCATTTGTAGATGTAAATGTAGGTAAGCCTTGCAAATATGCAAACTTCAATCCATAGTGAATTAATGTAAGTTAATTTTAATGTCACTGCCTCTTCTCTATGTACCAACCAAAACCAAAGAATATAACTGGCATATTTATCCTGCCCACTATTTGCAAAAGTGCTTCTGTAAGGTGTCAGAACTTATTTAGATATCTGGGATCAGGGCAAAGGGCTTATGATCTGCACCAGACAGCTTCAACTGTTACTTCAGCTTCTAGGCAACAGAAGCAAACCTAAATCTGATGAGGAATCTGGGTCACTGCTGGGTTTAGTTTAGAAAAAAAAAATCCTGGAGGAAGTAAAAAACCTGAATATTTCATACCTTCTAATAGTGTTTCATCACAGTTGCCAATGAGTTCAAAGTAACCAGAGACTTGCAAGCTGCTTCTGAGAAAACTGAGCTATTGCAAGCTACAGAGCTCTGCATCAAGAGTTCACCTTGTATCAGCAAAGCCACCAATTCCCCTGGGCTCAGTTTCACCTGTAGGGATCTTGTCCTTGTAAATAAAGCTCAGACACAAAGATCTACAATTAGCAAAGTTCTTTAAGGGAAAAAGAAGAAACTTTCTTCATGAGATCTGCAGATCGGCCTGCTAAGTGTATAGCTTGAGGTTATAATGTCAGAAAGGAGGTCTGGGTTTTGCACCCTGGGAAGGTCAGGGACAGGTAAAGCAGACAATACCCACCATTAGAAAAGGGACTAACAGTAGAGACAGCACTGATGATCACACCTGGATGATCTGAGAAGTAACTGAATCACCAGACACTGGAAAACATCTAGGCTTCCTTTAAAAGCTCTTTGACATTGTGAAAATGCCTGTGAAAGGCAAGTATTTGGCAAAACCAGGGTGCTCAAGGAATGTTAAAAAGAGGAACTGGGAGGCAGCTGAGGCACAGGAAAGGTTACAGTGCTCTTGAGAGGCCTGTTTCCATTGAAGGGCCTCCGGAGAAGCATCAAGTGTCACAAGTCCAAAAAAGGGGGCACTGGGGAGAACGGCAGCTTTTGAAAGGGTTATAGCAGCACACGTATTCTACCCTTTAGTTTGCCAGTTAGCCCCCTTTAATAACTAGCCTATATTTTGAAATAGATCAGGCTTCAGAACTTCTACTGAATCTTTCCCTGATGATTTATCTACTTTTTAAATTACATAATACAGGTTTAAGTAAGGAGCTTACTAATTTTGCTAAACGAAACACAATGCATGACTAAATTACACTACGTCTTGTATTTTGAGCAGGTAATTTTGTTTCCTTCACTGTGAGGGCAGTGAGGCACTGGAACATGCTGCCCAGAGAAGTTGTGGATGCTTCATCCCTGAGCATGTTCAAGGCCAGGTTGGATGGGGCTCTGAGCAACCTGAGCTAGTGGAAGATGTTCCTGCCCACAGCAAGAGGGTTGGAAGGCATTATGGAGACAATCTTTTGACACCTCTTGATCTAAGACCTAAATTATTATTTACTGTAGAAGTCTAGCATAATACTGAACTAACTTCAACTGAATAATGGCATCGTAGTGAAAGCTAAGTTCCTAGTTTCACTTGTTGGTTCCTCTTTCTCCCCTCTGATTTTTTTATTGTATGCAGACAGCATGCTTGCCTATGTTCAAATTTAGGTGAGAAAGCACCTTTTTCTTCCCTTCAGCCTTAGTCTGCCCTGTCTTTGAAGTAAACAGTAGTTTGCGTGATCCAATTTGACCCTAAAAACCTTAAAGTCATGTTCAAATAAGGTTTAAAGTTCGTACTTGAACAAGTTTCACCTAATCAGAAAGTGCCAAAACACCAGATCCTGATGTAGGTGTGGATCCAGTCTGAAGCTGGGGCTTATTTATGGCTTTTTACAGGGTGAATGCTAAGTAAGGTATCAGAAAAATTCTGCCAGGCATGCAATCTGCTACTCAATCCAGTGCTATCCTAAAGATAAAGTTACTGCCTGAAACCTTCCTCACGGCTTGTTCCTGAACGAGAACCATAAAATGCGGATGTGAGAAGGCTGGCCAGGTGGTGGCACAGAGTCTGACATGGCCAAGTGGGAATAGGCCCCAAGGATCAGTGCATACAGGGCTGATGTTTTCATCAACTGCTGTCACTGGGTCCTTAGATGGTCGCTGCACATGTACAACCTTCTCCTCTTGAGGAAATATCCGTTAGAAACCCACTAACTTCCATTTCGACCTTGGGCCTATCACAGTGGTCCTCAGTGTCAAGGGTTAGGACCAGACACTAGACAAATGACAGATGTTCTCTATTTGTTCCATTCTAGCTCAAATCAGAACACTCAACAATACAGGTATTTGGGCTTTTTTTGTGAGGAATTGCCAAGCACTGTCCTGTAAGAGCCGGGGAGTATAAACTCCCAATCACAGGACTTCAACTGTTCACAAGTTGTAAAATCCTATTTGGAGTGTGAGTTGCAACTGGCAACCAATAATACTACATAATTTCCTAAAAGTAACAATCTTTCTCTAAATATTGACCTTCTTTATGTATCTTCTGCTCTACTCACAGCTTCAAAGTCTCTCTTTTCCTTGTGCTTTCCTGCTAACTGCTACCTCAGACATTTGCTACTTTCAACAAGTGACCTGATAGGTAAGTGCTCATCTCTGTCTCTTTCTTCTGGCTGCGTCTGTACTAAAACCAGCATTCTCTTTCAACTCTGAAACATTCACTGATGCATCCCGATGTACTATGTGGAATACAAAACAGGCACCATACTGTACCTGAGTGACAGATTTAGTTATCCAACATATGGTTGCTTACCTGTGCAAAGGAAAGAGTTTGGAGCAGTTTAGCACACAGTTTCCAGCTAATGACAACACCTGAAGGCTGCATCCAATGGGTCCTCTCTCAGGTTGTGATCAAGGTGTTTATATAATTTTAGGCTTGCTGAAAAAACACTTAGCTGTAGGTTACCTGTTGTTTTCTTAACTTCTGAAGACCACAGAAGCACCATGATGTAAGATTACAACGGTAACATTTAAACAACATTCTAGATATGTCTGAACTATAGTATGGTACATGACGTATATTGTTAGGAGAAATAGGCTGATTTGAAGACTAGTTTTAGTAAGTCTTGCAGTAGATTACAAATTAAGTCTGGTCCTAAATTCAGTTACTCTAAATCATATTCAGGACTCTAATATACCTTTGTTTTCTTCTCTTCTTTAAATTTTGAACACATGATACTGCCAAAGGATCAAAAGTCAAAGTCTGCATGTTTTGGCAGGGAATCAGCAAAGAAACATATACGAGCCCAGCAAGCCCAGAGACATCACATGCCTGAACAGCCTCCTAAAGCCAATGTTCTGTGGCAACTGATCAGGCACAATTGCATTTAAAGTCTGTAACTTCAATGCCTGCACAGGAAATTCCTTGAATTAAATTGAATTGCTGTAGTTAAAATAGAATTGACTGCTGTACAGAGAGAACACAGATGAGCTGTGCAGTACATCCTATAATTCTGTAGCTTTATCTAAGATGTCTTTTCTTGCTGCAAATTACATCAGAAAGGGATTTGTGTTTCTTCTTTCTTAACAAGGCAAGCTGTAGTCTTTAGTGATAAGACATTAGCCTGCTTTAGCCTGTTTTATTCCTTATGTCTGTGGAATAGCAAGCTACTGGACATCACCAGCAGCCACTCAATGTAAGTGAATCCTGTTAACAGGAGGGTGGCTGGCTGCTGCAAAGTGCTTTTTGTGCTATTGGGCTTTTATCATTTTCAATTGTAATTAATAACAGATAAAATCAGGAAGGAAAGAACTGAGTAAACAACCTGGAAAATGTTATTTTTAAATGCAGATATTAAACAATGTGAAGCCTGATAAGGAACAAACTGTACTATTCATATTACAGCATATCTTGCAACAGCAGGTTCTCATGCCAGTTTCCAAATGATTGTCTGCTAAAAATAGTGTCTCTTCTGCCTTTACTTTATTATAACACAAAGGATGTTTTCTCTACTTTTCCTTTTCCTCTCCTGCATTTGACATAGCAGAAAGTTTCCTTCACAGGTGTGCCATCTGGAGTGGCTCTGTGATGGCTGCTTCAGGTGCATAGGGAGGAAAAGAAGGGGGTGGCAGTTCCCAGAGGGTTCTGCCAAGTGAGGGCTGCTCTGCTCAGCCTCCCACAGTAGACGGGCTTCCCAATGGGTCTGTCCTGCTAGAATCACCAGATGTCTTTTAAAATGGCATCACTTTTGCTGCTATGATCTTGATCAAAACACACACACACAAATCAATGTACTAGAGCTTTAATTAATGTTCGTATGAGGCAAAACATGGGACCAAAACTGGCCTCCCAGAGTAGATGGGCTTCCCAATGGGTCTGTCCTGCTAGAATCACCAGATGTCTTTTAAAATGGCATCACTTTTGCTGCTATGATCTTGATCAAAACACACACACACAAATCAATGTACTAGAGCTTTAATTAATGTTCGTATGAGGCAAAACATGGGACCAAAACTGGTCACCCAAAAGCAGAGGTTTATGCTCCAGACTTCATTCTCATTTATAATCCATTTCAACAAACAGGATTGAACACGTCAAACTATGATCATCTTCTCAGATAGCACCTAATAATATGTAATGAAGTTGTTCTGTGTTTAGATGAGCAAGGAATATTGCAAGAACATTACAAGTGTACGTTGATGTTTTCCAAAGTGCTGGTGTACACAGGTGAAAAAAAGTAGTTAAAGTTATTAAGTATAGGGCTAGCTGTTGTGACTGCTGTGCTTGTATTGAGCCCACATTGAAAGGGAACCCCTTAGCAATGTCACCTATTCTGGTTTCACGTGGAGAGTCGGGATATGGGGGTCTCTAAATCCACTGTCCTCTTCTAAAGGAGTTGTCCAGAAAACTAAGTCTGTTGCTTTCCCCAGCTCATATTTGCCTAAACTCTGGGGAGCCCTAGCCAGGAGGCTGCACCCGCGTACAGAGCAGCAATAGCTGAATGCTGTTTTCCCTTCTTGCTTAAAACCAACCTTCCCCCCCTACCCCGCAGTATACTGCTGTAACTCTGGTTTACGACTGCTAAATTTTTCTAAAATGTCTTAGCACTTCTGTCACAGTAGTCCAGCAGACTTCAGGGACACAGGAATGTTTGGAAACACTGAACTCAACACTGACAGTCTTTAATGCTCTGCTTTGAATTGTGGAAATTATAAGGGAGCAGGTGGCCGATGCTAGTGAGTAGACTAGTGCCAGTGAGGGACAGAAATGTCTCTTCCTGCTTTTACTGAGAATTTACTATTTATCAAAGATGGCACACCTTAAAGGTACTAGAACAGTATGTTGTGAATTGGAAATACTGAAAAGGGAAAAAAGGAAAATGAATGCTTTTAGATATAAAGAAAGTATATACAGTTGCGTGCGGCAGGACAAAACCACCTCTGTATCTTGAATGACTGAATAAACTGAAATCAGAAACTGACGTAATATATACAACTTGAAACTGATGCATAATAAATGCATGTAATAGCTTGATATTTTTAAAGCTAATATATGCATTGAAATCTATACAACCAGGTGTCTCTTAATAGGGCTCTTAATCTTTTCGACCTCACTTGCGGGATCTAAATGTACGATTTGAGTGTAAATATTTGCTTTTCACTAAGTTCCTCTTTCAAAAGCATAAAAACTCAAACACTTGGATTATTACCCAAAAACAGTGATGCAACAAGTCAGATGTAATATGAATTTAACAGCACATATATTAAGAAAAACAACACCTCACAATCATAACAATTTACTTGTTTCTTATCTGTACAGAAAAGAATAACCAATTAGCTTCCAGATAAATAGCTGTTCTGTTTTCTTCCTGCCCGGTTTTAGAATATACTAGGACAATGTGATAAGAACTTTTTGATTAAAAAATAGTATTAATCTCTGATAATGTTTTAATGTTTGACTTAAAACTTACAAAGAGATGGTATTACTTATTGCAGCTATAGTTTATCTTTATAAAAATACTTGTCTGAGTGATGAGTATGAAATTGTGAAAGACACTGCTCTAAGAAGGTGAGAAGAAAAAAATATTAAAAAGCTTTTACCCTAATTCTTTGTAGTACCTTGCTATTTTGTATGTAAGAAAAACCTGGGGCACGGGGGTGGGAGGGGGCAGGAGGAACTAACTGTTCAGAGGAGAGGACTGGAATCTCTCTTCTGCCCATGGGAGGCTATATCTCCAAAAATCATATACAGTTGTGAAAATTATATCTTTCAAGAAGATAATTACATTGGAAGGTAAGAATTGCTTGGGAACTGCTTCATTTTCAAAGGATTTCTCACTTAAAGACTTTCTTTAATAGAACATTTGGAAATTAAGGCTATTTACCCTTGAAAGTTCATGTGTCTCCAAAATAAGATCTATTAATCAGAGTTGGAAATTCCCCTTGTCCAGCAAAACATAGACTGTAGCAGTAGCCATGTTCCTTAGTAAGGCAGCCTCTAAATAAATGATTGCCCGTCCAAGGCTGCATATTCTAACACAAAATCATTATCCTTAATGTGGCATTACTGCTGAGACAGCTCCCAGCAAATATGGGTTGACTTTGGATTTTGAGTGTTATTTGCAGAGAAAACACTAATGGTTCTTGCAGTGGGTGAATCCTCTGCTTGGGGCTATTCTTGCTAAACAATGTCTGCTCTAAGTATGTCTTAGTACTAATAAACTTTTCCACAAGTAGGTGGAAATGACAGTCTGCAAATATGCAGTTTAAAATTGAACTGCAAGTTGCTTTGCTTGTAGTAAAGTATGAGAACTTCCTGCTAGTCAGACTTACGGAAACATTTCTCTGTTACTTTTTCATAAGCACTATCTCATGAACTGAACCCCTTAGGAAAAGTAGTTATCTCTCATAATGGTTTTCTCTAATGTCTGTGAAATGTAGAACCTGGAAATACTTAGTAGGTGTCACTACTTTGTTTTTAATCTCCTGTTGTGCCTTCTATTCCTCTTTTTGAATTCCATGTACCTCCATCTGTGAAGTGTCAGCTAGATGCCAATATTCTTCATGCAAATACTGTATCAGGTCCTCTAAACCTTGTGTGTTTATTTCCTCCTGGTATAGCTTAAGCCATTTGAGATCTATTTGAGCGCCAAATGTTTTCAGACAGACAGATAATCAGAACATCTTAGCTTTCCCACTAACTTCTCTGTATTGGAAAGACAAGTGTAGTCAATTATGAACTAAAATGGCACCTGTAACACGAAGCTACAATTTTTAACACTGCTGATAGTAAAGACTTTCTTTCATCTTCCCTTAGGGTCCATATAAACATTACTGACTAAGAAAAGATGGTAAATCATATTGCTTTGGCTTCCATCAGTGACAGTTCACATAAGTTGTGTAAGGAGATGGATAACATCAGTTGAACTGTTTGGAGGCATTAAAATAAAGAAATCTGACCTGTGGGCACTTGGACTATTAAATACATGAGCATGAGCCACTTGCTGAGGATAGAAGTATACCTTCGTCCCTCAGACCTGCCAGGCAAGTGGCCTGAAGGATGTACTCGTTGAGGGAACATGCTGTGTTCTGCTCACAGTGCAATGTTCCACTCAAATACAGAGAGGTAGAGCTGAGAAAAACTGGGACTCAAGACATTTATTCATGCCTTGAAATGAATTTGAATTCAAGAGGTTGAAGATAGATGATTTGACTCCTGCCATATGGAGTTTTTTGTATTTCGAGGAAGCCAGAATTCCTTGGTCCAGTCCTGGACTAACAAACTGTTCATGTATTTGTACTTCCCAGCAAAGAGAACCATTGGGCCCTATTTCAGACACAGGCAGCTGAAAATATTTGACCTTTGCTTAAGCTGCCTGCCTTCCTTAGCTATTTCCAGGCACCAGAGAGGGAGAATGGACTCTGGCTTGCTTTCTGTGCTTCCTGATAAGATGCAGAAGGGGAAGGTGGGCTGACACAGGTGTGCTTGACATCTATTTGGAATGACTTATGGCAAGCCAGTTCTTTTGCAGTCCTTGAGAAAGGAGTTGCTCATAATTTCTCATAAGATTACAAAGCACGTGACAGGTTTTATTATCCCCTCTCCCCTGCAACTAATTTGAACATTAATTAATTAAATCTGTTCAGAGAATATACAGCAGATGAGTATCACAGGCTCTGCTTTGTTACCGTGATGAAATAGCTGTTTTGTGAGGCACAGGATGGTGCTCACAGAACAAGCAGCTATATAATTAGTGTTCATGGAACAAGGTGTTTGCCAGCTCCTGAGCCTGTTGTTGTTTACTAAGGTATGCACCCCCTTTCCCTACGATACTCTTCGCTTTCTAAAGCCCTCATAATTCAGTAACTGCTGCTTGATGCAGGATCTCAGGAGGACTGTTGAACACATTGTTCCTTCTCAATCGTGAGGGAGAAAGCACCTCAGAGTTACTTCAGGCAAGATGACTTGCATCCATTTGATCCCAAACTTGCTAAGCTTAAAATGCGTCTAGATTAGTGCTTGGTATCAACTTCTTGCAAAGCAACAATTTCTAACACAGTATCTCCTCTGGATTTATTATATTGTTTTGTTCTTTCCACTGGCTGTACAACTTGCTTACTCTCCCTTCCTCTCACCATAATTTTAATTTTCTGTATGCTTCCACAAGTTTGGTTTCCTGGTATTTCCAAAGTTGGTTTAGAGCTTTTTCCCAAGATTTATGAGGAGTGTGACTTTTCTCTCCATTTGAAGACGCTTCTTTTCAAACTTCGTCCTCAAACAAAGTGATCAGGTTAAATTAATGCAAGTGGGAGAAAGCTTCAGACAGCTGCAAAGGAGGGTCTGAGAGCTGCCCAAGAGACTGATTCATGGAGGCCAACTAGTGAAGAAATTAGTGAAGCAGAAGATATTACCCAACTAAAAGTCATATGAAGGACACAGTAACTAGGACATTAGGAAGAAGTTCTTTATTATGAGGGTGATGGAACACTGGAACAAGTTGCCCAGGAAGGTGGTAGAGGTCCCATTCCTGGAGACATTCAAGGTCATGCTTGATGAGGATCTGAGCAACCACATCTAGTTGAAGATGTCCCTGCTTACTG
>VWZK01015222.1:0-12721 GCA_013396935.1 Baryphthengus martii
TTCCTGTGTTCCAGTTTGTGCCCCTTGCCTATTGTGCTATTACTGAGTACTACTGAAAAGCGTCTGGACCCCTCCTCTTGACACTCACCGTTTAGATATTTGCAAGCATTAATACAGTGAAACGCCATAAATAAGAATAGATACTGTGAAAACTGATGAAAACAATAATGTTTTGGTTATACTCTTAACTTATAAATATTCATACAGCCATTACCATTGCTGTTTTCTCAAGCTTCAAAGTCTGAATCTGCAAAATCTGTACTTTTCCAGCAATACTGATGATACTTTAAAGTAGGTAATAGGCAAACATCGAAATCTTTGGCGAGTTCATTTTACTAAAAAAATATTTAAAATTCTGAATGTGTGTTTCAGTTTATCTTAGCATCTTGGAATTCAGACAGAAAATCTAAGATCAGAATTTTCTCATGAGATTCTTCTCCCTGAAAACAACTGAAGGGCAGCACCCTCTGCACTGTTCTCATCCTTCCACTTCTGATCTCAGCAGAAACAGAGGCACAAAGCTGACTGCAATATTTATTTATTTATCAAACATTCTGAACTTCAAAACTAAAAGAAGGAAAGTTTGATGTTTGGATTTCTACCAAAAATATGATTAATTCTACCAAACAATTGTGAAACAGCAATTGTTATAATTTAGGGAGTTTGTTTTGTACCAAATGCTACTCCACTGTGCATTACTGTAATTCAGGGTGCAAGTAGTTTACCCAAATATTAGCACAAAACTTGGCTGGTTAAACTATCTAGCTACTTTCCCATGGCTCCTGTTTGAGTTGAAAGGAAGACACAGGCTCTGTGATACAGTGATTCAGAGCAGAAGGCTAACTTGGGTGCTTCGAATGTCCCCTTGGTGACTGCCTCATTCTCTAAATTAGTGGCCAAGCTGGCTATATAGAGTCAGTGTTGTAAAAGTCTCCCTGTTTCTTACAGTGACCTTTGTATGGCAGTTAAGACCCACCTGTATAACATCTCGTTAAACAAGGCTTCAACCACACAGACTTCTGTTAACAAATTGATATAATCCAAAATGATTTGTACTCCCACATACACACTGAGGTATATCAGCACTTAGTAATAAAGAAAAAAAGAAAAATAAAAAAGAAAGTGATTAAGAAAGTTATATTTGGCTTCATGCTGCAGGAAAAATGGCAAAAATAACCTAATATTGATCCACACGTTAAATAAAACTTCTATTTGCCTTTAAGATTTAAATATATAATCTGAGACATTAGTATCTTTCATCTTATCTAGGCAAACTGTTGCCTGCTTAATAAATGTCTGCTTCTTTCAGTATCTTTTTTCTAAACAAAAATAATTAACCATAGCAAATATCTACCAATCGCTGAATGTATTTAGTTCTCTTTTACCTTTTATTCTCTCCTCTTTATCTCTCCATAGTTTAACATTCCTTCAACAGGGAAATTTCTGCCAGTTTCTTTCACCACGGTGTATCACATCCCATGGGTCCCAGCCACAGGAAAGGGCATTAACTGCAGAGCTGCTAAAGCTACTTTTTTACCACTGTCAGTTTGAAAATATTGAGTGCTACAGAAATGCTGCCAGGTCTTTCTCTCTCTTCTGTGCCACATACAAGACACGTGCAAGCCATTGAGCTCTTTACCCAAATGCATCCTCATTCTCACATTCATACTGTCCAGTTCTTCCTTTTGCTTCCATATACCTTCAGACAGAAAATGTTCAATAAGATAGGCACAGCAAGCTGAAATTTCTTCAGTGGAATAATTTTGCTGGAGAAAAGGCAGTGTTCGTTGGGGTTTTTTAAATGCTATTTTTATTAACTTTTTTCTATGAGGGAAAGTGGGTTTTCGTTTCTCATTTCATTAGGAAGACAGCTAGCATTACATTCTGACCTTTTCTGGTAATTTTTCTTTGCTATTGTTTTGTTAATTTATTTAGAATTTAATATGCTAACATTTTTATTCAAATGCTATTCAAATACCAGGTGAAATGTTATTTAAATATCAGGTTATAGGATCTGTTATTCTAATGAAATGTTTTGAAGTTATCGCAACAGAGTACTTGCTATATCAAAAGGAAAAAAATGTTTTCTCAGAAATAATTTACTGCAAATTTTTAAATTCTACCTGATGGACATTTGGTTTTAACTTCTAATTTCTAATAAAAACAAAATCTGACATTTTAATAAAAGAAATTATTTTTTCCAATTTGCTATGGTTAACACTATTTTTATTGTGTTAGCAATTGTATTCTGAACTAAGGAACTGTACCTTTTAGAAGAAAACAGTAAGGAACCAACAGTCCTCCATGAGCATACACTTCTGTTTATGCTGTGATTTGAAAAGGAAGTTTATGTTCACGCAAAAATGAGAAATACGTATTTCCCATTGGACTTATACAAGCACATGTGATGGCAGAGTTGGAAACCTGAGATTTAGCTGTTAAAAAATAAACCAGCTATGTAGATGGCGAATGGCAGCAAAGAAGATGCACTTCATTTTCCAGTTCATTGGCATAGGAAACTAGTGGTTTAATAGGGAAGTAGGCCAAATGATGTTTGATTTTTTTTCCACATAGTCACAAAATGTGGTAAAAGTTACATCACTTCCTTGCATGCTAGCCGCACTAAATTGTTTCCTGTTCCAATGTTCCAGCTGAAGTTGGAAACGCTGGAGGAGTTCTTTCCCTTTCTGAAAAGGCAAAGTTAATGGTGGCTGAAACCAGTTTCATCTCGTATTACTTGAACATTGATACTATACTTTAAAAATAACAGCAAAAACTATGTGCTGGTTTTCATGGAGGAGCATAAAAAACTCCTGATAAAAATAACAGAAATCATTTTATTTATTTAGCGTATGCATAATCTTCCATTATACACAAAACAGCGTTAGCAAGAAGATAGACTAGGCCATCGTTTGGACTTTTTTCACCTCTGATTATGGGACACTTCTATAACATCTACAGTTTTCAAAGCACTCAAAAGTGTAAACAGAGCTGTATGGAAAGTGAATACAGAACTGGGGAGGACAGTTATCCCTGGCAGTTCAGTGCTCGCTTGAGCACCAAAATTTTCTTTCCTTGGCTAATGGAGACACAGAGCAGTGTCCTTCATTCAGCTTCTCTGAGTGTGATAAGAACTTCGCAGACTTCAAAAAAAGAGTGATATTTTTCCAAGCCTGTGCTTATAGAGAGAAGAAAGGGCTTGTCATTCTAAGGATCTGAGCTGGGTTTCTGAATTAAACATATTCAGACTACAGCTGTGGGTGGCAGAAAATGTTTAAAGGAGCAATTACTCTTATGTTTGGGTTTAGAGTAACCCAAAAGTCTTAAAACTATTAGATTAAGTAACCAGTGACGTCTTCTAATTGGCTTGGCATATGATATTGCAGACCTCAGTCCCCAGTATTGAACAAATAGTGAAAGGGAGACAGAAATTTTGTCCTGACTACCCCATCTGAAAACTTCTGAAATGGTATTGCTGCTGATGGAAGGAGATGTTTATGGATGTCAATATCATGACCAAAGCTCACATTTTGATAAGAGGCTAAGGTCTAGGAAAAAATCTGTATATAATACAGTATTTGCATGACCATTTTATCAAAATAACCTGAATGCTTTACTCTCTTACTAAGCTCTTGATCAATTAAGTTGCTTTTTTTAAAAAAAAAAAAAAAATCTTACAATTACTGTGTATCTAAATGAATATTGCTACCATTAGAGCTGTGCAGAGCCCTGAAAAAAAAAAATAAAACAAACACATAAACTGTAACAGATATCTTAGGAAACATTGGAAAACATTTATAGTTTTACATATGGTCAGGACATCTTGGAAAGCATACTACAGCTGGAACTGCATTACTGAGACCAGCTTGCCTACATACATATGAGAGAAACAGTTTTTTCCAGAAAGCCTCCCTTCCATCTGCAGATCTAGTGGATGCCTTTAACCAGTTATAGATACTCTGCTTCTCCGCCTAGGCTGTCTACTTGGAAATTTTTCTTTCTGTAATATCACCAGCAAGACTACATTTTGAGTGGAAGCTGTAGTGAAGAAGCATAGAATCATAGAATTCCAGGTTGGACGGGACCTCAAGGATCATCTGTTCCAACCCGTTAAGTAAAAAGTTTAAATGAGATGGCCTAGCACCCTGTCAAGTTGTGTCTTAAAACTGCCCAGTATAGAGGAGTTCACCACTTCCCTTGGGAGCTTATTCCAATGTTTAATTGTTCTCATTGTAAAGAGCTTTCTTCTAGAATCCAAACAGAATCATGTGTTTGCGTGATTAACAATGGAGTTTGAGAGCATGGTAATGAAATTCAAGCTCAGAGGTGACAGGAGAGATTCAAAGCTGCCAGTCCTGGTGAAGTTACATTTACACAAATGCATTTGTAAGAAATGCAGAGAGCTTGATTACTGTAAATATGGCCTGATTTTGCAGTCATGAGAAACTAGGTCAGAGGGAGCTTAGTTTATCTCTAGGATGTTTGTGCATCATTGTTAGACCTTTCCCACGACTTCCCAGCTCTGTCTCCTGTCCATCTCCGCAGTAAACTGCGCTCGGTGCTGTCATACAAGATGAAAGGAGGGAAATGAAGCCATAGCATTTCTGTGAAGGGGCAAATAACCTCAGCTTCGGGCTACCTACATCACTGGAAAGCTGATGTGCAGACAGAATAAAGACGTGCAAAGTGTGATTACGGCACAAGCATAAATGTAGAAATGGTCTTCAAGTACCATAGATACTTCATTTGAAATACACATCTGTATTTGTTCTGCTATATAAATTAGTGGCCTAGGTATTCAATCTGGCCAAAGTATCAATCTTATTTAGTCATTGCTAGTAAGGAGTCCGTAATCAGAATGTAAATAGCATCGGGCAAAATCCAATTCAGTTACATTACTTTACACTTGCATTGGAAATAGGAATACATTTGAGAGAGGTCTGCACAAAGTCTACATCTAACTTGTGCCATCCTAATGCTCATTATAGGGTCTAAGTGGGATTACACACTGAGGTAAATTAATTAATGTAAATTAATTATTTATACATTATTAATGTAATTAATTATGTAATTTAATTATTAAAGTCATAAAGACAAAAACTGAAGAATAATGAGGAGTAGGTACTCTGCAATATTAATATGTGCAGCCATCAAATATCTAACAAGTTTAAAAAGTTAAGAAATATTTTAAATGGTGCTCCTTTTCCTAGTCAAATATTATTTGCTCTCCATTCTGAAAGCTAAAAGGAAAAATTAAGTTATCAAACCTTGCGATATCTGATTTATAAATAAAGGAGTAAGACCTATTATTTTTCTATATTTATCATTATATTTATGTCCTATTTATTTTTGCAGCACTATTCTTTCTTAAGACAAAAATTTAAACTAGATATCACTTAATGCAGACTTTTCAACCAGTCACTTTATTTTTATAATTTCAAAAGACAGGAAAAAATCATAGCTGCAAGTCTTTTCCAAATACCACAAGGGACAATGACACCATAGACTAGCCAGCCATTCATACCATCTCATTAAGGTAACGGGTAAAAGAAGAAACATTTCAAATGTGGCACATCTCTCATCTTTCAAGCTGCTGCCGTACTTTTTTAGATACTTATGTCCCAACTGAGAAAATATGTATGCACATGCTCAGCTTGAAAGACAAAACTAATCCTTTGGAGTTCATTCAGGCTATTCGGTTATTTAACATTAGTTATGTATGTAAGAGATGTGCAGCTCTCATTTGGTTAGTCCCTTTTTCTACTTGGTCTTTTTTTACCTATTCACGAAAAGGAATCCTGTAGGATGCAGCAGTTATGCTTGTCATATGGTTATTACGTAAAGGTGGTGACTAGCATTTCCACTCTCATATAATAGGGTATTATTTTCTGCTTACCCGATTTCTTACCTATGTTTTCAGTTAGATGCGGTGTTCTTAACCTCCATTACTAACTACTAGTAACCATTACTCCAGTCCATCATTAAGCATCTGTTGCAAAACCATTTCGATGATCACTGCATAACTGATTCTTCTGGGATCGCAATGAGTTTTTCTTAAATCTCTTGACTTCACCGTGGCTCAGGTAAATCTCACTTGCTTGTAAGAACTGATGGAGGAGATAAACTAACAGAATCTATCAGATACATTGTGCAACACACTTAAATGTAGTGCTGACAATTCCATTCTTACTTCACCTTCAGCTTATTATTATGTTCTTATTATGGTATATTAAGGTGAGATGAGTCTATTATCTGTTATCTGTTATTTCCTTTAAAGCCACATGCAATTTCATTGTGTACTGTGGTAGACTTTAAGCATCAGACTCAGTGTGCTGAACTTTTAATTTTCCAAAGCAGGCAATGGAAAAATTACACAACTTCACTGTTTCCAATTAGTTATGGATTTCTATTTATTCCTTTACCACAAGCATTTTTGCTTAGTTAGTAGTACAAATTGCTAATCATAAAAATGTGCTATCTCACATATGCTAAGAATGAAAAAGGATCTGGCTCCTTGCCCTATAGTACTCAAGCAATCCTGACTCCATTTCCAGAACCTTTCTCCAAGGAGTATGATTGACTGATGACCACAACCAAAAGATTATTGTGAACCCATAGAACACTATTATCTGTCTTCAACATTACGCAGTAGGTGAGACTCTCAAGAAATGATGCAGTGCACAGCTCAGGCAATAACAAATAATGCATACTATCATTCCCTTAGAGATTAATTTCACTATTCTTAGCAATGAGTTGGTAGCAGATTAAAAAAAAATCTCCTACTATGTGCCTTGAGTATGAATCAAAAAATATTAGTAATTTGTTGAGAACTCACAGTAAAAATATTAAAATAATGTCAAGGTTGGGAAAAAAGTTCTGAGATAGACTTACAGAATTTAGTATGTCTGGTCTAGAGCAAAGACATAGTAACTGTTCCCAAATAAATATAAAATTATTTTTATTTAATAAAGTAATGGCAATGATAGAGATAACTAAGAGTAATTGTTCTTAGTAATAAGAATAAAATTAAAAGTAACAGACATCTGGAATGAGACAAATGTAGGGCAAAGAGTAAGAAAATCATACTAAGATTTTTAAGCAATGAAAGAAACCTTCCAGGGGGTCATTAGAACAGTTCTTGCAAGCTCTGCATAATTCTGCCCACTTATATTTCTTCTGTAATATTCTCCAGGCTTCTTCGGCACTGTGTTCCCTTGTCCCTTCTAAAAGTTACTCACTCATATTCTTGTTTTCTCTATTGCTCTTTTCAGGCTGCCCTGCCTGCAGCACCATTGATTTTTTACTTTATACATAAGAACTGCACCCCAGCATTCACAATCTTCTGTTTTATCTTAAACTTGCATCACACCCCTTCTAAAACTCAATCCCAACGTGCCACCACTTGGTTCTGAACCTAGGCAATGGCCTAGCCGATGGTCTCTGTGTGACTCAGCAACCCCCAGGACAGAGGCAAAAGCATACTTTTCATAAGGAACTATTGATTTATGATGATTCCACTAATAAGTGACATCTAAAGACACATGCTTTACACTTTCTAAAAATCAGTATCTGCTAGTCTTTGAAACTGGTCTCTACATTTGGAGTACTTCATGTTTGCTTATCACTTAAAAATGTGGTAGTCTTTTTCCAGTTGTTTTTTTTTTACTGTTGGTTTTGTTTTGTTTTGGTTTTGTAAGGTACTTTATAAATAGACAATGTCAAATCTCTTCAGGTGTCTGTTTGGGAATGTACTCTTAGTAAGCTGGGACACTGTGCACTGGTGTGGGTTAGCTGAAAGAATAGACAAAGTTTCCAATAGCAATGAATCTGCCACTCTACTAATTTATGAGCCATTTTTTCCAAACATTGGCTATCAGATAGAAGTGAGAGGATAATAGAATATAACTTCTCCTTTACAATGCCCTGTTAACACAGAAAGGCAAAGATGCCTGTACTGTAAGGAAGCTGTCAGCAAAGCCGCAGGCTGGAAGTCTCAGTATCACTTACAGTACTGGCAAGCAGGAGGTCATTGCTGGGGAATGAATCTTGGGGAAGGAAGCAAAAGGAAAAGGCTGGGAGGGTTGAGGGGGAGAATCAAGGATCTTTCTTCACCATTCTTTTTTTACAGCTTTTGTGTGTCTGGACTGATTTGTTGTGGGAGAGCTGCTGGAGACAGTATATTTGGCACAGGACAGGGTAGCTCAAAGCCAGAAGGATGGTGCTATTGCCAGTTTAAACTATGGCTTTTCTTTTTTTTTTCTTTTTATTTTTTCTCTTCCTCCTTTTTCTTTGAAGAAGGGAAAAGAAAAAAAAAGAGGAAGAAAGAGACTTGCAATGAAAACCAGAGCAGTGGGTTAAAAACGGCCCTGCAGGCTTCAGTAGACTGGAAAGATACACGAGGCACTTCCTCTACCATCTGGCATGCAATTCGGCTGCTGCTGCTCTTAGTACATAACTTTGGAGTGAATAAGCAAACAAGTAAAATTTTTTTTAAGATACACCAATTACGAAACACTAGCTATTAATCTGCCAGTTTGCACACTTCCCATTTCTCCCACCACAGTACTCCTTTTCTCAAGTCTCTTCCAGTTCTCGTGTCTACCTGTGAAAATATGTATTGCCTTGTCAGGTTTTCAGATGACTCTGTTCACCTTTTCATTGGCATTGCTTCTTAGTATGAATGAGGGCCAGAGCTAATATGTTTATATTTCTCTTGTAATCACGTAAGCTTCTTTGACTCGGAATCAGAGAGAAATGCAGTTAGTAGCAATAAAGCCATCCATCTCTATTGAAAGATTTCCGTCAAGTCTGGCTAGAAGTGAGAATGCAAAAGAGGAGTTTTAGGTGAGCCACGCTTTCTGAAGGACTGCTTAAAATCACAGAATCACAGAATATTAGGGGCTGGAAGGGACCTCGGAAGATCATCGAATCCAACCCCCCTGACAGAGCAGGAACCTAGGGTAGATCACGCAGGAACACGTCCAGGTGGGTTTTGAATGTTTCCAGAGAAGGAGACTCTACAGCCTCTCTGGGCAGCCTGTTCCAGTGCTCTGTTACCCTCACTGTGAAAAAGTGTTTCCTTATGTTTAAATGGAACCTCCTATGCTCCAGTTTGCACCCATTGCCCCTTGTCCTGTCATTGGGTGCCACCGAGAAGAGTCTGGCTCCGTCCTCCTGACACTTGCCCTTTAATGCAGTCACAAATGTCTAGATACATTGCTGAGTAGAAGTATGTTATGTTTTAATTCTCATGGCTTTTCTCAAGTGCAATGAAAAGCGTTATGTTGAGATCACATCTTCAAGCCGGGTAAATCATCACAGCACAGCTTAAGCCAGAAAAACAGAGAACTTGCAAAATCTGAGTACTTTGTCTCTTAAAAGTCTCCGAGAGTGATTCTACAGCTGACTTTTCATGCTGAAAACCTCATGATCAGGTATATATATATCCAGGTTTTCCCCATGGAAGCGCTTATCTGGCTCCATTCTAATAACAAGAAAAAGACACGAGGAAAGTCTATCAGCAACAGTAAAATATTGGATGAATTAAGGATAAGTAATCACTGAATTGTAGTACAACTGTGAAGCACAAGTTCAGCAAGAGTAAGATGTATTAGTTTATAGACATAGCCATTAATGCCAGGCAACATTTTTTACACTTTTGGTTTTTTTTCATTTGCAACTACTGGACAGAAAGCAGGGGCGGGGGGAAGAAATACCAGGCTAGAGCAGTTGCTTTCATTTGGCACCGATTTTCCCAGGAAAAAACATATCCTGCCTGTTACATTTATTAAATAACTACTTGAAACACAGAAACTGTAACAGCAACAGTTTTCGCTTTGTTTTTTGACTGGCCTCCTGCTTTGCAGCTGTAGAACTGTAAGTAAAAACAAATACAATTAATGCTTCAATTCTGACTGCCTGATCCTATCCACAAGGCAGGTCCATACAAAAGTGACCCGACTACAAGTAGCACAAAACTTTTCACAGTTTTAAGGATATGAAAAGTAGTATAGATTTCAAAAACTCAGAAGATTTCTATTGATACCAGAGACTTAAAACAATACTAGTTTCATTCAATTTAATTGATGTATTTCTTTTTCTCCACAGTTAAAAAACAGCAATGAACATGATGCCAGAAATTTAAAACAATTCAGTCCCTGTTGAGGAGTGACTCTAAAACATAGCTGGCATTGTATTAGGACAAGACACTACACTTCTAAAACACAGCTAGAACTGTAAATGTAACACTTAGAAGAACTTAACATTTAGTATCATTTAATAGAGGCATTTTGAAGCAACTGGGCCTTGAAAAAGACTCATCAATTGTATATTGCTAACTTAGCAGGAGAACTAAAGGCCTGTGTATCCTTATTTGTACTACATTCTAATACTAAAAATCGCAACCATAGGTCAAAAAGACCCTTCTGCAGGTGAAGACCCTTCCCCTGAGCATGCCTAGTAGTGGCAGTATGGAGTCAGCTGTATTATAATTGTATGTAAATTACTAACCAATCCTTGTAAAGAGGGTGAGCTTGGTAAATTACTAACTCTGCTAATTTTGTGTATAAATGTAGTGCAGAGAGCCTTGTGGGCATGCATGTGAGGAGAAGAGCTCCATCCTGCACCCAGTGCTATAATAAACTACTGTCATCTGTCTAAACTCTCATTTGGTTTGGAGATTTTTCTTCCTTACAATTTTTGGTAACATTATCAAGAGGATTAGTGGCTAAGTTCTGTTAAGCATTTAAATACTCAGATATTCATCTAAAAATTGGGCTGGGTGTCTGTGAATTTATCCTCTTCCAAGATGTCTGGTATTTTTTGCATCTGGTGAAGCTGGAAATGTCACAAGGATAGCCTTCCTTTCAGTGCTCTGGTACTTCTGCTCTTTGCCCCAGCAGGGAGCAGGAAGTGCAGAGGTAAACAAAGAGATAAAACAATAACTGAGGGGGGAAAAAAAAATAGTTACAGCAACTCCTTGTAGCTCAAAACCAAAATGAAGTAGTTGGGGTGTAAGCTTTAACTCTCTCAGTAGGCAAGTAGTCTTCTAAGCCTTTTGCATGTCAGTTGCCTAGTTTATGCCTAACAGGAACATTGCTTTAAAGAGTAATTGTACAACATGCACTATTTATGAAAAACCTAAAATATTACAAGAAGCCATATCGACTTAGAAACAATAAAATTTGGCTTTCCACAAAATTGTAACCATAGATTGTACGACTGTGTTAATGCGTGCTCTGCTGTACTGCACATCACCTGTTTGTTTTCTTTGTTCTTAACCCCTTTGTTCCAAGAGTCAGGATATCCTGATGCTAAGAACTCTGCAAAATAACAGTGCAACAACAATAAACACTTCATAATTTTCAAGAGAGAACCCCTCGACAGTGCAGTGTGCTAACAGTGTGCCATCACTACAGCCTGCAGTCAAAATAGGGCTAGCTTTTGGAAAGCATTAGAGTTATCAGTTTGAGGTGGGAACATTAAGATTAGCGTGACAGAGGATCCAAGAGAGCCGCAGAGCATGACAGAAGAGGGGAAAGAGCACACTGCCCCTGCCGTGGCTGGCATAAGGAGGAAAGGCTTGTGCACCCTGTTTTCTACATTCAAGAGTGTCAACTTTCAGTACATTCTCTTGGCTGCTCTTTCTATGCGAGGGAAGATCCTGCTTCTTTACCAGTTAATTTCTCCATTTGGAGAGAAGGCAGATCATTTAACATAACCTGGAGAAGACACCTGTATTAACTACACATGCTAGGCAATATTGTAATGTCCACTAAAATCCCATTAAATAAGCCTTCTGCAATTTTATGGAAAACTAAGTGCTGGTGCAAGAGCCCATCTGCCACCTCTCCACTGTACGCTCTGCGAACTAACAGCTACAGGACAGATCGCTGCCAGCAGCAGGGTAAAAGGGATACATTGCATAAAGGCAAAATAAAAGTTGTGAAAATCGCAAGGCCCCTCCCAGTCAGGGATCCCAGGGAAGGGCCGGGTGCCTGGGAAAAGGCAGCAAACGAGCCCAGGGAAGTGCTCGCTCACGGCTGCAAAACCCCGGCACGTCACCTCATTTCTATGTGAGACAGAGCGCTCTCCCGGCCGGCTTTGCCTTGTTTTTAAAGATTACCGATGGATAATTGTCTTCTCGTTGGAGTCTATGAGTGATCGCTGCTACCGGGCAGTGTCCTAACGTGAACCCATTCAGGAGGAGCTGCGCAGTCAAAGCGATGAGGACGCGGGGTAGACCTCACGCCCTCCCCAAACCCGTAATTTCAGCAACTCTTTTACTCTCCGGAGGCCCGTCAAGCGCCGGCACCTTCGATGCCCTTCTGCATGCTCCTTTTGGGTACTTCCCCCTCGGCTTGGCGTCCGAGCGCGGAGCCGGAGAGGGGGGTGCACGGCACGCCGGCAGCGGACTCGTGCCACGCTCCCGGCCCCGGCAGCGAGCGGCGGGACGTGAATCACCAGAGCCTTTCCTCCGGGCCGAAGAGCAGCCGAGGTTACCACGGGGTTTGACTAAGAGACCAAAATCCCCACCGGCTCCGTAGCCAGCCTGGCGAGGGCGAGGAGGAAGGCGGAGAGTGAGGGGGGTGGGGGCTCCCCCATGGCATCACGGCAAGGATAAAGTCAATCCGCCTTCTCCCTGCCCTCCTCCGGAGTGCACGGAGGGGCGTGAGGGGTAGGCTGTGCCCGCCCAGCCCCGCTACCCTCGACCGCCGCTGCC
>VWZK01015222.1:13273-44423 GCA_013396935.1 Baryphthengus martii
CGCCGGGCGGCTCGGCCGCCGCAGGAGCGGGGTTGCCTGCGCCCGCCCCAGCGCCGAGGGCTTCCACAGTTGTTTTTTCTGGGGCTTTCTAAGCGCATGGTCTCTCCTCTGAGGCCGCCAAACTTCACCTCGATCTTTAAATGTGCCTGGCTCGTTGCACATGATCGCCTCGTGCTTTCCATCTGCAGAGCAGAGCGACACCCTTAAGATTTTTGTGTTGCCAGCTACTGGCATAAAAAACTTGAGACCATTCTTGGAGTAGCACTGCCCCATCCTACTACTTTCTTTTTGAACGTGGTGACTAAAGAGCATGTGCTTTTTTTGAACTGTATAAATCTTGCAAGTCAGTTTTTTCCTAACTTACTAAGAGTCATGGAGCCGTATGGCACCATATCAAATGCTTTATTGAAGTCCGGGTTAGACTTGTTGCATCTTCATTAGGCAGAAATGAGTTGTCACGTTAGCATGGTGGTACTTACTTCTGATTAGTTGATACCGCATCTTATCCCATGCGCCACATTGCTTATGAATCAAAACCTCTTGGCTTCTGTTGGAGACAAACTCTTGCCTTCAGAACCTCTTGACTTCCGCTGAAGTCAGGCTCATAGGTCTACGATTGTCTCAGTATCTGCTGATAATGTTTTTATTCTCCTGATGTCATACTGCTGTGACTTAAGAGAGTTACTGAAACTGTGTGGCTCATTCCTTCAGAAATCTGGACTATCTCATCTCTGCAACCTGGTCACTAAACTCTTCTGGTTCATTCAGTCATCGAAGATTATACCTTCACTGTCCTTTGCTGTACCCTTTATCAAGACCTATAATTTACAGTATTGTGTATGTATGTATTCTCTGTGTGTGTAATTGTATATGTAAACATGAATAGTAAGTAAGTGTATCACTTTTGGATGAACAGCAAGGTTGGCTGGTTGGTCATTTTATGTCTATTATTTCAGATGTTAGCAGTTAAACTAAGAATTTCATGGTTCATTTCTGTTTTGTGAAAGGGAATATAAATTCTCAGAGGAAGATGTACAAGCTGCCACCCCACTCTTTGGGAATCACTTCTGTTTAAAAGAATAGTAAGAGTGTTGTGGATAAATAAAGAGGAAGTCTAATTGCTCTGTAAGACTTGGAGCAAATCAGCTGGGAATGTACCATAGCCAACAAGGGAGATTGAGGTTTGTGTGGTGAACAGTGAGTGTTCAGAGATGGACCCCAATCAAACAGAACTGAAGAAATGCTGCATTGGTTATACCTCGTGTATGAGTAATGGTATTTTTTCAGTATGCTTGTGTTGTATCTGGTGAAATGGGTTTCATTAGGTAACAAATG
The DNA here is from genome assembly GCA_013396935.1 of Baryphthengus martii. Lineage (NCBI taxonomy): Eukaryota > Metazoa > Chordata > Aves > Coraciiformes > Momotidae > Baryphthengus > Baryphthengus martii. The sequence continues at coordinate 14,609 of VWZK01015222.1, forward strand.
ACATTTGCCTTCAGATTCCTGGAGGCAACTAAAAATGTGCGCGAATATACAGAGACAGATTAGTCCACTAGCAGGATATGAGTAACTTGCATTTACTCAAGTGGCTATTACTCGTATCCTCTGAAGGGACAGTCCTCTTCATGGTGCCAGATCCTATTTCATAAGATCAGTTTACTTGCACCAGTACAAATCAGAACAGAAGATGATTCTAACTCTCAACGCTTTAAATACGAATCATCAGACAGTTTGAGTGAACCAGACCTGGGTTGCTGGTTTTTCCTCCTCAGCAACAGTCATCCTAGTAGTTTTTCCTCTTGTGGTTTCATTTTAGTTACTTTAACTATATTGGAGTATGTGGGAAAACCAGTAAATGCTGAAATCTAGTATACTTAAATAAGTGCAAAGTCAAGGAATGCAGAAATGTGAAGGAAAGATAATAGTTTGGAGGGATCAGTAGTCTGAGGTACTCACATTCATGTTTGTATGGTGTTTTGTACGTGTTTGGCTCCTTTAAAAAAAAAAAAGACTGTATAACTAACATCTCATAAAAAGGCAGTACTTCAGTAGGAAATCAGGTTTCCTTTGGGTGAAGCTAAAACAAATAACTTCTGCTCAAGGTACTGCTAGCTAGGCAAATAAAGGTTGATTGTTCAGTAGTAGAGTTCACAGCACTTTCCACATCAAGGGCTTTTTCATTAAATTTTTTAAGTGTTCATGTGATAACTCGTGTTCTGTTATCACATCCTCATGAAACTGCTTTGCTTACGGTAGAAGAGGAGGAAATAGATATGGATTCTGAAAGGAAACCGTGTCAGGATTTCTGCCTGGCTTGATCATGTTAATAGAGATTTAGCTAAACAAATTCCCTTATCCGAGCCCGATGATTGCACTCAGCTTTGCGCTAGTTTTCTAGAAAGGAGTAGCTCTCTTAACCATAGGTGGTAAGGAGGAAGGAGAGCTATATCTGGACACGATGTCAGTTCTGTGGATGGCAATGTCTTGGGGACCCATATAGCTGTAATTCATACCACATTCCTCTTTCCTGAGGTAGGAGTAGAGAGCTGCTAGAGAGTAAAACTGTACATGTGTCCTGGGCCCTCAAATAAAAGAGCTATATCTGGGTCTTACATCTTCTTGTTCAATCAAAAATAAGCTACTCTGTCTCCCTGAAAATAAAGTATTTGCAATACATCATGCAGCATATAGTTGGGATGAATGAGGAACCCAGATCTCACAGAGACTCCCTGCCTGGGGTTTCTAGTGATGAGTTATTTTCCCTTCCAAAGAAGTCAAATTCACATCTTGAGCCTTCTCTTACTGCTGCACTGCTGTTCAAAGTTAGTATCAATTAAGACTGCAGACCTTTCTCCAGCTCCTGGCCTGCTGTTGCTTAGTAACTCTTTTTTTCCCCCCTGTTCCAATCCCTGACCAAATCAGCACAAAACTGTGGTTTGATGAAGATGTCTCTGTGGCTGTGCCAGAAGCCATTTCACATACTGAATCTGGTCATGTGGTAGTAAGGAAATACAAGAATGGAACACAATTAATTTGAAAAGCATTGGTGGGTGAAGTGCTGGGGTCTGAACCCCAAGCCCTGAAGTGAACTTGACACCTGGATGAATTTCACAACCAGGTAAAAGGGGCTAAGGCTGCCCAGGTGCCTCCTATTGTAATCAAGGGCAAGACTGGGTTGGCCTCTGTGTTTGCCACCAAGAAGATCTTTTAGCTCTGCTGCTGGCTGCAACCCAGTAGGTGTTGAGTGGTGGGGACACATGCCATACCAGACCTTGATGTGACGGCTGGGCCCCCTCTGTTGTAAGAGGGCCATCCAGGAGGGGAGGCTAGGCCAAGCACACCCTGAAATGCTGAGAACTAAAGTAGAACTGTGAAACAGCTGCCATTTAGGTGGTGATTAGAGGGTGGAGATAAAAGGCCAGTAGAGCTCCTTATCGAGGAGCTGCTGCTGGAGGGATTTGTGAGAAGGAGTTTTGTGGAGTCAATGAAAGAGTCAAGGATAATGGAGGTAATGGATTGGGTGATGTATCTTTCTGGTATTTGGTTGGTTTGTGCATGACTTTGTTGGGATATGGTGTATGGCTGATGTCTCCTTATGTTGTCATATTTTTGGCTCAGTTTGCCTTTTCTTCTGTTGTGTCACCCATGATGAGTGGATTTATTGCTTCCTTTGTTCCCCTCTGTGGTCAGCCATACTATATAATTTTTGGGGTCTGTAGAAATAGATAATAAAACCTGCATGTTTTCTGCTGATGACTGCGTCGTTTTTGCTGGGCCATCTAATTGGCAAAACAGTGGGAAATGAGTATAATTCAGTGTTGTTCCTTACAGTGTATCAAATAGATTTTTTGTAAGCCAACACTGTTTACTTAAGTAAAATAACAGTGTGTCTTGATATTATTGCAATTGAGTTATTCAAATAATTTAAACTGCGTTGATTTATTCAAATAATTTAAACTGCCTTGATTTCTAGGAGGGAACTGTGTTCTGTTTATGACCCTAACATTCTTATCCCCCGTCTCTTAGAGTTCAGCAGCAGCTCTGCAGATTACACATACCTGGTCAGGGAACGGATACAGATCTGCCTCCAGTCTTCCTGTGAGCATTAGCAACCTCTTAAATTTACAGTGATCATCTCAGATAACTCCAGTGAGACTTTCTGTACTGAGTCTTGCACATGCGCAGACATGCAAGACTTTCAGAGAAGGTGCAGTGGTACTTGGAATTACTGGGTTCCATTGAGACAGTGATCTCTGTGGGTTTTTTGAAATAACTCTGAATAATTTTTTTTCCACCAAACTCTTTCTGTCTGTGGATGTTTTCTCAGAAATGTAGACTCTGATTCATGCATGCATCACACTCATTGTTAACTGATGAGTCCATGAGTCCCTCTGCCATAAGGAGGAAAAACAAGTGGTACCACACATCGTTCCTATTGCAGTTTGCTGCTGGGAGAATTTCCCCCAGTTATTGGTGTGTCCATTTATTTTTCTTCTCCAAACAGCTGTCTCCTTTCCAATGCAGTAATCTATTCAAACTTCTTGCCACCATCCAGTGTGACCTTGCTCTTTCGAACCTTACAACTACATGATGAGCAGTTTTCTTATACACCTGCTAGAGAGGTCAGAGTTAAGTCATCTGTGTGCTGCTTCAGTACTTGCTTCAGGGTCTTCCCTAAAGTTATTCACAAGACCTCCCAAAGACTCAGTTCTTGCATGATATTCAAGGAAGCATGCCTTGTACTTAATTTTTCTTTTGCTGTGAACAACTTCTATCATGCTGTGCAGTAGCCATGCTGGCTCATGTTAAAACAAACATCGTGTTTCCCCTTCCCATCATTACTTACAGAATCACAGAATGATTTGGAACGAAAGACGTCTCTAAAGATGATCTAGTCCACACACCACCACCACCACCCCACCCCCACCCCCGTAGACAGGGACACTACCCACTAAACCAGGTTGCTTAAAGCCCCATCCAGCCTAACCTTAAACACTTTTAGTGATGGGCCATCCACTACTGCTCTGGGCAATGTGTTCTGGTTTATACTTGCTGAATCATGTTTAGTTGTGACATCTTGAAACTCATACATGCTTTTGTAGTCCCACTGCAATAATTAATAATCATAAAATGCTTATGATTTGAATCTGTGAATTACTGAGAACCAAATGGGGATTTGTCTAACAGCTCGTAATTTTGTGGAGTTGATGTTGAGCATGTAGGTACCACACATGTAGATCTCGGCAACGGATAAAACACAGGAGCTATCAAATGACATTGTCTTAGCATCTGGCCGGTCTCTTGTGTTATTCCTTAGGTTGAAAAGTTTTACTTGTGTCCCACTGAGAGATGCACAGCAGGTGGAAGGGCAGCTTGCTATATCTTTCTGAGGTTAGGTTTTCTTTTCTTTCTTTTTTTTTTTTTTTAACATTTATGTTGAGACTTGTTAAATCCATTACACTTACTAGGGACAAAGAATGTGAATTGGATGGAATCAAGGCTACCTGTGGCAACCTTGATTGCTCTCTGACTGTTCTGTTGAAACTCCAGCCACTGACAATGGGAAATATGCTACTCTATATTCTTGTGAAGAGCTGGTTAAATCAGTGGAACTGTGTGTGATGATCTCATTAAGAACTGAAATCAAACAGTATGCAGTACCACTTCTATAGTGTGTGTATGTAGACCAAGCAATAAAAGACTTAGAATTCAGACCACATCTGTAGGTTGTACTGTTCAAACAACTCTTCAGTTTACTGGCTGAACACAGATGAGTAACAAATGTGATCTGGAGTTCTTTTTTTTTTTTTTTTTTCAAAATACTTTACTAACTAAAGAATTGGCTCCAAACATCAAAAAAATAATTCTGAGACTTAAAATCGTGGTCACTGTTCAAATTGTGGTCCTTTTTTTTTTAATCACCTAACTCTTTTTATTTAGAAGTATTTTAAAAATGTAGTATAGAATGAGAAGTTGAACTGATATTAGAAGTCTTTGGGTTTAAACATGTCAAAATGAGCTGATATGTTTGTCAACCAAACTCCCTGTTGAGGTGAAAGTTTTCACTTAACTCTACCTTTATGTGCTTAACCACTCTCTCCTACTTCATTCTTATGTATTTTTTTTCTGTTTTGGATTTGTTAGAGTTTTAAGATACTTGGAATCATAGAATCATGTAGATTGGAAAACACCTTTAAGATCACCAAATCCAACCGTTAACCTATCACTGCCATGTCCACCAAAATAAGAACTAGATTGGGGCTAAAGAGGAGAGGAGAAATAATCTGAAAATCTCAACAATTTTTAAATGGTCTTTCAGTTCAGCCTTGCTGGCACACTTGTTGTTTGTGTTATTGTGAATGTTGGAACACAAAAGTTGTTCGCAGAAATACCTGGAGGAGGTCTTTGAGCAGCTGTTCAACTATGTACAGCCACAACAGAAGAAGGATTACGATACAGAGTTAAAGCTTCAGGATAAAGTTAGCACATAAAATGTAATTGCCCAGGCTGGGTGTTGGCCAACATGCAGAAGGTAATGCTGCTGGTGTGCTGGAAAAAATGAGAGATTTTATTGATACATCAACTCAGAGACAAATCAGCAGTCTGATAAAAACTCTAGACGCAAATAGAGCAAATTCCAGTGAGCTGTAAAATGGTGGGGAAATCCTTTGCTTTCAGTGAAGCTATTCTAAATATCAGGAGCAAAAGACATGGCTTTATGTATAAAAATAGTCTTTCTAAAGGAAAAGCTCCTGCACTGTAATACAAAAAGGCTTTTTGGTGGTTTGGTTTTTTTGTATACGTCTTTGCTTCATTAGGGTTAAAGCTGATAGTTTTCTTTTATCTTTAGTAAATTGACTCAAGTGATTTATAGTCTGTGAAGAATTAAACTGATAAATGGCTACCAGTAGAAAGCAGTACAGATATTAGCCATGCCTTCCTAGTGGTAATAATTTTCTCTATGGCTTAAACATTGTGAGAGAAACATTTAAAATGTACTGTGGGAGGCTTGATACTGCATCTAACTTCCAGTGCTTCTAAAGTAGGAGTAAAGCATTGCATGCAATGTGCTTGCTATTGCAGCACTCCTTCATAACAAACTTACTCCTTGTGGTATATTATACTTCTTAAAACTGTTTACTTGCAGACAGGCATCCCAGACAGCTTTCTGTAGTCCTGCTTTATGAAGTGTGAGTTTGACTTTCCAGGCAACACAATTTCCAAGTCACCATTTTCTCCTCTATGATCTATGTTGACCCCTTTCCCAGAGCTCTGCATTCAGAATATGATAAACCATGTTACTTATGATTGCTCACATGCTACTTAACTGCTGTCACATTAACAAGGGGCATCTTTATGAATGGGGAAACTTGTCTGAAGTGGACTTGTACTCCAGGAACTCCCTAGTGTCAGCCTCTTTAGGTTGACTGAAAAAACTTGATTGACCTCGGGCTGTTTCTTCATAGCAGTTATGTACCTCTTTCTGGCCATGATGCTGTAAAACATGCCAGTCCTCCTGTCTTCCCTTACTCTGGACTAAAAAGTGCAAATACTTAACAGAAATCCTCTTGAGACTTCCAATTTGAAACATGCTTTGACATTTGTTAAATATTTTTTATAAGTCATCCTAACCTTGTTCAAAAAGAACATTTTAGCCTGCTTAATTATGGGATAAATCACAGTAACTTTTAAGTACTTGACTGGTTCTGATTGTAGACTTGCAACGCAAGACAAAAATGCCTCAGCTCTTCCTTTTTTTTTTCCTCTCAGTTTGTGACATAAAACTTCTTCTGCCAACATTATGGCTACAAACTAACTCTGTGTGAGAGAAGGAATAAATCCTTCTTATTAACCTCCTGAATAAAGTGTTCTTTCTGCTGTTCTGTGGATAGCCAACTATGGCTGGCTCTCCCCTCCTCCAATCAGTCTAAGGTCATAAAGTTCCTTGCCTTAACCTCTGTCACCTGCTAGGAAGAGGCATCATCCTGTGAAAGTTCCTGATGCTGCAAAAATGAACATAGTGTGATCTAAGGTGTGTACAAAGAGCAAGGTTAAACACAACAAGGGCTTAGCAGGCTCAACATCTAGAGTATTGTTGTCAGATCTGCCCCTTATTGCAGTAGCAGTAAAGAGGCAAACCCTTTTCATTACTCTTTGAACAGAATATCCTGAAATTCAGGTATCCTCCAAAGTTCTCTCAGAAAATGAAATGTTTTAAGTCAGTTAGTAGAGGTTGCTGATAGTCCTCATGAGTGCTGCCCTGTGGGAGCGCTTCCTAGCCTGGAGACCTGAGGACCAGTTTCAAATTACACTGAAGCCAAGGAGAGTCTTTCCATGGACGTGCATGGGCTTTGTTCTAAACCAGGGTGTTCAGTGGTACTTCCAGGTGAAACCCTGTGCAAGGTGTACTCTTAAATGTCTCTTTATACACAGGAGACCATTTGGAGAAATTGCTGCATACTTCCCCAGCTCTGATCCCTACTGAAAGGGAAGTGTGTACTGCTCCACTTCCCTTGATAGTATGAAATCCTTTCCTCTGTAGCCAGCTCTGGCTTGAGTGGAGGGGATGCCCTTCAAGTATTGTTATCTCAGTGTTCTCCTGCTATCCCTGACCTAAGGTAAGGGCAGAATATTAACTCTGAGGCCTACTTAAAAGATGCTCTGTGCAGGTGCAGTTAGAAATGAAGCAGTATCCTGGAGGGTTTTCAGAACGCACTGTGCTGTGGCAGGCATTGCTTCATTCCCTGCTGCTTAAGCACTGCCTTGAGATCGAATGTTTTGTTTTCAGCTGCTGGAATTACAGATCAGCCAGAATAACTCTCAACTAAGTACTATGCAGTAGTGTTTGAACACTGCTCTTGAAACTTAAGTTTTAAAGTAGGTTCATCCAAATAGAAGGAATTAGATTTAAGATTGAGGGAGCTATGTTCCAAAACAGTCAAAGACTAGTGTGTTGCACAGATGTGCCAGGTGAATATTGAATTAAAAATCATACAGAACAATTGGAAAATGCAGGTACAGAACACTTCTTAAGCCATCAAAATTTTGACAGGTGCAGAAAACACCTTAAGTACACAGTCCACTAGCCTGTTTTTGATAGCTGTTGGCTAGGTTTTTCCTTGTCTAATACAAAGTGCATCTCTGAACAAGCTTTCTGTTAGTGAAGGTTAGCAGCAGTTAGTCCTTCGGAGGTTATCTGTGCATGTATCTTGGTTATTGGGAGACCTGGTTCAATGAAGCACCCAGGTGCTTATCCAAATAGCTGTGTATTCCAAACTTTGCTTATCCAAGCATCTTCCCAACAGTTCATGTGTGAAAAGCTTGAGCTGGAAATCTTGTAATTACAAGCTTTCATGGAAGATTTCTTACTTCCTGCTTCTAGCCTGAGTGGATATACTGCGGGAGCAACTGCTTTCACAGTAATTCGGCAATTGCATTTCTAATTCCAAATGGAACTGAGAGAATAAAAGGGTGAGAGAGACTGAGCTCCTGTGAAATCCTGAAAAGAGTGATTTGATCCAGCTTGGGTTTTGCATGCAAGTTTGTCTCATGTAAAGTAGGTGGGGGGGAGGGGAAAAATTCTGTATACCCTGCTCGCAGATTAGTTCAGCGATTCAGATGACGTTCAAACACACTAACAGTGAGAAACAGAAAATTGCGTGTGAGATATTCTGAACTTTAGACATGCTGTGCAGCTAGTAGACTTACTTTCTCCTCTTCCTGGAAGCACTAGTGAGCATATATTTCATGCTCTTATTTAGGAACTAAAGCTAACTGAATAAATTAGTACTGGCAACAGATCAGGGCTTTTCTTGAACTCCAGTTCAGTGTGTGTAAAAGAGGTGTGTTGCTTTCCATGACCACTGGAAAAGAGACTAAGTAGAGAAGAATTTACTGCGCAGCTGAGAACTACAGCCCTAAAATGTCAGAGGAATGAGGCTTTTAGGTGAGACAGTGTCAGCGTATGCTTCTAAGAGAGGTCAGTTCGAACATCCTGCTTAGAGAGTCAACAAGCTGAAAGCTCTGAAGAAAGCAGAGCTGCAAGGAGCAAACGGCAGGCACTTACAAGAGACTAACAAAGGGGAGGAGTTGGAAGGAAAGAAGAGGAATTTCTTCAGTGCTGTTCAGTGCACTAGCACGCCACACTTAAATTTAATCCTGAGTTCCCTCCTAGTCAGTCATGATGAAGGCAACGATCATTGCTATATACCAGCATTGGGACAGCTTTTTTCCTCTCCTTCTTTCTGTGAAGTAGTCCTGCCCTCTTACTGAAAACCATAATTGCAGCTATGGATCAAAGGCATGGTGACACGGATTAGCTGGGCTTGATGCAGTTGTGCATTGACTCTTGGAGATTTATTTTTTTTAAAGAAGCATCTCTTGATTTGTAAATTTGCAGCTTTTCTAGTTTTGTGCATCTCAGCCAAAGTGACGGAAAAGCAAGGATGATAAGTTATGGCAGTGTGAGGGCTCATGTTGAAGACGTACTGCAGGCATGAGATAGAAGAGTTGTTACAGGACTACAGTAGCTCAGCTTCATGAATAATAAGAAGGTTTTGATGTGATCTCTTCTGTTTCTTCCTCAATGATAGTGAACTTACACATGGTAGAAGTGAAAGGGATAGTAGGATTTAACTGACTAGTGCAGATAACATAGCAAGGTGACATGCAGCATGTAGTATTCAGTAGATTAAGACAGATTTGTACTTAAAGACCCTATTTTGGATGGGGGGGGAAGAATTTAGAGGAGGGGATTTTCCTGTCTTAACTGGAATGGGCTACGTTCACTGGGTGGTCTTCATGGCTTACCCATTTGCCGTACTCAGGAGAAATGTATGATGTTCGACAAGATTTCACAGATCCTTGGTAGAAACTGGATGCTCAGATCTTCACTGATAATTCAGTCTGAAGTTCTGGTTCATTTAAATACAAGTCTGACTTTAAATGTCGAAGAAACTACCTGATTAATGTCAAATAAATGCTTAAACAGAACACTGGATTCTGTAGGTGGCTTCTCTGAATTACAAGATGGAAGCTGTAAAATGTGATCATCTGCTGAAGGTGAGTAGCTCTTAAATCATAATTACAATGAAGAGATGAAATTCAGAATAAAGTTACAACCTCTAACTAGGCAGACTCTGCAAGCTCATTTAATTTTCCAGTGGAATAGCAATAGAATAGATCTTCTTTTCCCCAATGCCAGCAATGCACATCATTAAATATGTACTTAGTAGCTAGCAAAACAGACTGAAAGTTAGACTAACTTTGCTAATAATGGGCTGGAATTCTTATAATAAAAGTGCAAGGTACTCTGTTTAAATGTTGGCCTCTTGACAGAATCTGCAACACAAGCCTGACAAGACTGTCACTAATCTTTTTGTAGGTGCCCTACAGCCAAAAATGTGCTGATGTCTGGCTTTGCACAGACTGGAGACCTGGGAGATTATATGTTTTGAATGGGATCAAATGACTAGAAGGGGAAAGCACTCTATACTTAGCTGTCTTGTCATACAGACAGACAAATGTTTTGCATGTGACCTTACTAACATCATGAGGTAAGAGCAACATAAAAAGTAAAGGCAGAGCTACTGAAATGTAGCTCAGAATTGAGAATCTGTGATTTTTCTGATCATCTGCTTCAATTTTCATGCTAAGTCTAGATCAGATGGAGAAATGAGGCTGAGAAAATGTAAGACAGCTAGAAGATCCAGTCTCCTGGTCCAGTTCTCTTCCATGTTAGAATAGCAGATCAGCTTGATACAGGATTTATTTTTCATCAGCACTGTGAAGTCCTCCTTTTCTTAGTCATTTGTTCTCCTTGCCTACTGCAAAGTCTGACCTGGCATACTCCTCAGCCGCCATACCTTTGAGCATCTTTCCAAATTACTATGACCAGGCGGACTACCTTGCTACAAATGAATTCTCTTCTGTTGCAGTGCACACCTATGTCTTCAACTTAACCGACTCCCACAACTGCATTATTACTTGCCTCGTCTGTATTTTAGATAGCCTTTTACATCTTCCTCTTCTGCAGCCTCTACCTCTTTGCACATCAGATTTTCACTGATGATTCTTTCAACAGAAGATTGACATCCCCTATCTCCCTCCTTCCTCCTTGTTACAGGCAGAATTTTATTTACTGTTACTTTCCTTTACCAAAGGCCAGCACATGGTAGAGCAGAGTATGTCCTGTTGGAGTCTGCAGACAGTTACTCTCCTACAAAGACAGCTTTCACTGCCTCTGTCTGAATGGCTTGTGAATAAATCACAATATCTAGTCCTTAGCTCAAGTGAATAGAACTCGTATTTTTTCCCCAGATAATCACCCCACACCTTCTTTTGGTTAGGGTAGATGAAGCTACTGGAATGACTGTCACCATGCAAAAGCATGCCTGCTACCAAACAGCGACTATTTAAATGATGTGTCTCAGCCAGGAGGCTTATATTCTTTGCCCGGGAGGAGCTTCCCTTTCACCTTTGACCAGAAGGAGAGAATAAATGCCAGAACTTAATTTTCTATGAAAACCTCATTATATTCTGGATCTTGAGCATTGCAGCCACCAAAACTGTATGGCTTGTAGGAGTCAGCAGCTTTCCCAGGTGAACTGGTAAGATGCTGCCAGTAGAAGCTTTTTTGGCTTTAATACTGTTGCTCAAAAGTTCTGTTCCTGTTTCCCAAATGATCTTTTTCTTAAGAGAAGGGCCTCAGCCCCTTGTGAGCAAGCGCAAGTAGGAAAGCAAAACTTTGTATCTGTCCCACCTTGGTCTTACAGTTGGAGGCTGATAAAATAACACAGGACTGTCTGAGCCACACAGAGGCAGAAGCGGAAGGAGCAGAGATCAAGTAGTACAAAGCAGCATGATGGTAAAAAGAAAAGCATATAAAAATACGAATGCTAGACAGATGGCTTGGGAGAGAAGTGCAACTAATCCATGGGAAATCAGAACAGTTGGATGACTGGTTTAAAAGCTTTTAAAGGGGGAAAACAGCCATTTAATTGGACTGGATAAGGAGAGAGTGAAAATAAGCTTCACTGAAATTAGGGAAGAATGACTTCTTAGACATTACTTAAGTAGTGCTGTAGGACATCACAAGTCTAAGTAGCCCATTTTACTTGGATGATGTATATAAAAAAAAAACCCCTGACTTCTTTGAAAACAGGGATGTATATCATCTCCACTACAGGCTGTCATCCTTGAGGATGAACTAATGAAATACTTTCTTTAAGGCTTCATGTCTGTGGAAAAACTGCTTATACAAACAGGGGCTGCTGGAAGGTGGCCAGTGAACTGGAGGCAGCAGTGCACAAAAGAGGTGGCATTCTGTCCACTTTTGGGATGGGAGTACTTGTTCTTTGGAGGGCTGGGGGAGGTGAAAGAATTAAAAAGCGTTTTCTCGGTTACTTCTCTCCCTCTGTTACCAAATGTAAAGTCAGCAAACACAAAAATTACTGTGGCACCATGGAAGAGCTGGGCAAATACTTAATTTTGCTATCTGTGCTTACAGGACGTTTCTACAAATTAAGAAATATGGGGAAAATTATGAAAATAAATAAGTAAATAAGTAGATAAATGAATAAAGGGAATTGCCTGCTAGCTCCTGTTCTTGTGCTTCAAGTGATGTATCTTCCTGCTTGCTTTGAGTGAAAAGCTGCACCTGAAAGCATCACCAGCTGAGAGAGACAAGAGGTCAAGCTGGTGGAGCCACAGATTGTGATTATCCTAAATCACCAGTGACAGGCTCTGAAAATGCAACCTGTAAGCTCCTACCACAAGAGATGGCTTTCAAAGAGCCGTCTCCACTGCTTGAAAAGATATCTCGGAGACGTGACCACTGCAATGGTTTTTCTGTATGAGTCTGTTATAAGATGCAGGATGGGGGAGGGAGCTGACTTTTTTCTGTTTCCTTTTTAGCTACCGAGGGCATGAACTGGTTTACAGGAAAGGTGCTAGGGTTTGTTGTTTTTTTTTGAGGGGGAGGTGGAGAACAAAGATTCTGTGTGTAACTTAATGCCTTCTAGGGGAAGTCAGCTAGCATTTAGAGCTCTTAGATTCCAGTGTGCAACAGATCAGAAATGAGTTTGGAGTGTCAGCCATCAAAATACACACAGAAACCACTCTAAGGAGGTATGAATTATACATAAGGCGCTCAGAAGTTGCTCAGGGCTAGCAGTGTTGACGTGTCACAGGTGATCTGTGTATTGGATCAGTGGTGGTCTGATGATGCCTCTTGCTATGTGGCAGGGGGTTGTGTTTCCTGGGCTGCAAGAGGACGTGGAGATTGAAATCAGACCTGTGTCTCTGGCTTGGGCTGCCCAGCACCTCCAGAATGTAGTTGTACAGAGCTAAGCAGGGCCACAAGTGGGAAACAAAAGGATCGGTCTTCTTTCCATGCTGTTGCAGACCTATTTGTACAGCAGAGTTAAGAAACTTCAGGCAGGAGAGATTTGGAGCTGCGGTGGCACCTTTCCAGGAGCTAATAAGAACTTGAAATAGAGCCCAAGCCCTAAATGCACTGTATTTAGGCTCAGAGTGACAGCTTTTCTTACTGCTACAATTCAACAAGAAAAAGCTTATAATCTTTGAGTTTCTAGCTTTGAAATTGGATGGACTTAGAGAGCTTTCATGTTAGTTAACAGGTACAATGAGGGCCAAAACCTTTTTCTCATTCTGGATTTACTTTGCTATCAGCGCTATCATCTCCAGTACAGAAATTATTATGCTTACTAGCAAGGTGAAAAGAGAGTTTGTCTCATAGTATCTATTACAGTTCACCTCTAAAACCAGCCTGCAACATGTGGGTAAAGATGGATGATAACTTTGGAAACCACGACAGCAGGTTCAGGTTACCACCCCGCAAGTTCATTAGTAAATAGCTTATTTTGCATTGAGGGAGGCTGGGGGTGTTCACATGCTCTTCTAACATAACACAGCTGGAGGGATAGTACTTTCAGCAGCATGGCAGTTACTTCATAACCTAATATACACTTTGACTACTACCACTTAATCTTCTTTATACTTGAAAATTAGTGACTACCTGGAAGCCTTCACGTTGTTGAAAGCAGTGGCCTGTTAGTAAGGTCAGCTACCAGTATGCTTGTTGTAACAGAACAGATTTTTAACTGACTCGACTCTTCCCAATTTCCCAAACTGAACCAGAGTCAATCAGAATCATAGAATGCCTTGGGTTGGAAGGGACCTCTAAAGATCATCTCATTCCAACCCTTCTGCAATCAACACGGGCATCCTCAACTAGATCAGGTTGCTGAGAGCCTCATCAAGCCTGACCTTGAATGTCTCCTGGGATGGCACCTCTACCACCTCCCTGGGCAACCTGTTCTGGAAGTGAAAGTTTTTCACTTTCTGACCCCATTTTCTTACTTGAGGCCCAGTAAATTGTAAAGTAAACCCAATGTTCTAAGAATCACTCAGCTGAAGCTTGGATCCTTCCTCAGCAACACTTAAGTTACTGATTTATAGCTTGCTTTTTTATTTCCTTTTTGAAAATTTTAAAACAAGGAAGAGTAAAATGGCAGTTGGCCAGCAAAGCTGACTTCTCAGGTAAACCAGCACCAAAATCAGTTTTGTCATGCTGTTGAAGGAATTAAATGGTACTCATCCCCACAAGTTCATAAATACGTCAAATTCAACCAATCAATATTTACTTACACTGTATCTAGACTGCTGATATGTAATTTATGATGTTTCCAGAGATGCACGTTATTCTATGCCTTCAGAAAAAAATGATCGAAGTTTAAGATACTTGTTCCTTTTGTATTTATCCTGCTGATAATTAATATTTCAAGTGTGACTTTAATAAAGCTTTCTCCTTTCTGCCCTTCTGTCCAGTAAGGCCCACTCTGCCCCACTTCATGCTAGCAAATGAATGGGGGAGAGGAGCTGAGCCTACCAGGGCCCCTTAGAGTTTCATGAGGAGCTGAGGCATGATTGGAAACTGGAAAAAGGAGACCAGGAACTTTTATGTGTCAGTGAGAAAGAATGAAAGTTTTAGAAACAGTGGGTGTAGAACGTGAGCCAAAAAAAAAAAAAAAAAGGTTTTAAACTTTTGAAGATCTAGCTTCTGTTCTAGGGCATGATAGAAATAAAGAACTAATTGAGCAATAAAACGTGCTTATTGGAGTTGGCTAGGGTGTGATCACTTTTAAAGGATTACTAACAACAGGATGAGGGTTTTTTTCCTCTGCAGGGAAGAGAAATTAAGGAATATAAAATATACAGTATAGTATAGTCAGGAGCATTTGAAATGTACGTATGTATAATGTCCTTTAGCTTCCTTCAGTTTTTTGTGTTCATAAAACATTCCTGCAGTTCTGATGAGGGAGGAGTCAAGCCTCAACACTGTGAATGAGTGGTAGCTTCACTATCACCTCTGTACGTCAGTGCTGTTTGGGTGTTTTAAATCTATGGGGTCTTTTTTCTGAAGTGCAAATGAGTTGTGTCAGGCTGGGCACTCTGCTCAGTCATAGTCTTGACAGCTGAGGATAACTCCCCCAAATAAACAGTGTTCCTCATCCTTTACTGTTCATTCTCTTGCAAAACTCGATCTTGGAGGTTGTCCGATTGTGCAGCCTAGATATCCACCTATGCCTTACTTAGTATGCTAAGCACTGTACAGGTGAAAAATACCCTTCAGTTACTAGATTCCATAGAAAATAGAAATAAAATCTAAACAAACAAATGTAATCAATGGATGTGTTTGGATCTGTTCAGATCTGTTCTCAAGTAACGACTACGATTTGTATAAGTTAGCGCTTTGCTAAGCAGTAAGTAGTTGTAGAACTGGATTTTAAGGAAAGACTGAAGGAAACCAGATTGCTCAACTGACATAAATATTCTGCTCTGTTCCTGTAAGAGAACATAAACCAAAAACTAATTAAAAAAAAAAAGGTTTTATTAACTGTTGGAAGAATTATTTCTATCATCATTTCCCAGGAAAATTGAAGTGACTTAATTCCCAAAGTTTCTTTCAAAAAAGGTGTTTTTTCAGGCTGTTGGAAGTTGGCCATTAAATGTGTCTGTAACACATTAGGCACTGTTTTTCAAAACACCTTGTGGACTGCTAATTGAGGTTTGCATAATACCGCAAAATTGCAGGCATTCCTTTCAAATAAGTAGGAATGAAACTGCTTTTCTGGGTAAAAGATTTTTTTATTATTATTATTTTTAACAAAAAACCCTAACAAAAATCCTTTGTTTGAATATGTTACAATTATTGTTTGCTTTTCTTTTTTTTCCCCCTGAAGAAATTAGAATCATTTAAGGAAAAGTGTCTAAGCAGTTTTGAGTTACACAAGTTCAAGGGGGCCTTGTACATACAGTACTACTGTTCAGGCCAAGAGGTAAACAATTATGAAATGCCTTTGAAATGCAGGGTTGGTGAGGCTTTTCAAGGTTATGTATTTTGCCACTAAACATAACAGTAAGTTGTTGGGAGCAGCAGTGAGTGATACTTATGCACAGATGTGCAAATGAAAAAGTTATGAAATGTAATAGCTCAGGGACCAAATTCTTAGCTATAATACCCTATTATAAATCTGACCCTACAGAGACTAGGGCAGGATAAATCGGAAAAAAATAAAATAAAAATAGAGAAGTACACTCGGTTGGTGAAAATTCAGACGACTTCTGCTTTTTGTCTGGTGAATTCATATGCATTTCAGGCTTGTCCATCCCGCAGATCTGGGGCTGTGATGGGTTTGGGCCTGAAAGTGTTCTTAGGGTAGAACAGGATCGAACCAGGGCTGGCACAGAAAAGCGTTAGGCTGCAGTTCTTTTTACTTCTGTCCTTTCTAACCGTTGGATCACTCTGAGCTGTGATTCCTTTTCATGGCTTTGAATTTTCAAAATGTCATTCCAAGCAAGTTGATTTTGTTTGTTTCCTAAGCGTCCAGCAACTTACCGTGACTACATGTGGGTAGCAACTCTTAAAAAGGAAAACCTGGAGAAAGCCTGTTGCAGAGCATCACGAAAGAGTGCCTGAATGCGAGAGAGAGCCAGTCCTACCCAGTTAACTCCTTACTTCTGTCCTGAAATTCTGAAAGTGCGGTTGTACTGTCTCATGCTCTAGATGACGTACACAGCCTGAAAGCAAGAACGTTGTATTCCCAAATCTGTTTCACCTCCCTGCATGATTCTGTGTTTAATGAAATACAGCAAAAGGAAAGCTTTTAGGCAAGCAAATGTACTAGATGTTGATAGGGTCGGAAAGTTAAACTGTTATTTACCAACAGGAACAGTCTCCAAAGCTTAGAACAGCAAATAATACGGTAGGTTGGAGACAGGTATTGGGAAAAGTAGAATTTTTTGTTTCAGGTGTTGGATTTGACGGTACTTTTGTTTATAGCTAATAAATATCTAATGCTTATATCTAAGATGTGGTATTTTAGATTTGTATAAAGAAGGCTTTAAATGAAAAGTACATGTCCTTCATGTTAATCAATTGCACAAAAATAAGGAAAGAAAATTACCTTTTGTTATATTTGAAGCACAGGAGGAGGCAGCAAGGGCAGATTAACAGGGCTTTGTGCAGCAGTGCCTGTATATGAAATAAACAACTTTTGACAGGAAGATTACAAAAACTTGAAATCATGAAGAGAGAAAAGCTGTTGCTAAGTAGTAAGCGTCATTTTGCTTTATTTACCTGCCTTTTACCTTTTGCTTAAACAAAGGTACATTCCAGGTTCTTGGAGAGTTTAATCATACCTGAGCTTTGGAAAAGTTTGTCACCTGCACAAGTAAACACACGTTTACACAACCTGTTGGATGAGAGAAGGCCTCTGCCCCATGGGCTCCACCATGCTGCTAATGCCAGGGTGTGGAGTTTGTGCACAAAAGTGGCTGACAGCGCTAAGTAGATTGCAGAAAGGAGGAGAGTCTGGTGCTGTATATTTTTAACTTTATACACCTCTCTTGAAAAGACAGGCAGATGAGTGAAGGAAATGCAGGAGACCAGAGATGGAAAAACATCGTGGTGAGAGAAAAATTTCCATCTTCCAAGGAGAGGTTTTTGTCACTGAACCATGAACTTCAGAAAATAACAAGCGGTCACAGGTATCTACTAAGCATAGAATTTGCCTTAGATTGAAAACAAGAGCAGGGAAGAGCAGGGAGAGTAAAAAGATCTCTCCAGAAGAGCACAGTGTGCACCTTTCTCTCTCTGCAGGCGTGATGAAAATATCATCATCCTCTCCATAGAGTTCTTCTGAGTATAAGTGTGAGAACCACAGAAAATAGTCATGTAATGACTCGAGCTTTACTATCTTACAGTTCTGTCTTATTTTCTCTCATCCTGATACAACACTATAGAGAATGAAATATATAATAAAAATACTCATGAGTTAAAGTACTTTTGTTCCTTCTCTTACTAGCTCCATAGAAATTTATCTATTCAGAATTACAAGTTAACTGGAGATAATGTGTTAATATGTCAGCATTTTTTAAAAAACCTACCATTTCTATCATGGAGCTTCAGAAAAATCTAGAAAAGCAGAGGAATGCAGTTCTTTGCTGTTACAAGAGCTGCCTTTGCAAAATTTGTATTGAAATGCAGCTTCCTGTTGCAGGCACGCCGATGGTTCAAATATATTCTGTTCTTGTGTTTCTTATTTTAGACCCACTTCTTAGAAATTGCAGGAGGGGACCCCAAAAGACAGATAAACCACACACTGAGAACGGTGTCTTCTGAGACCTGGAAGAAAGTTTTCTTTGCTTTTTGATTTTTATAGCACTTGTTTTCCCTATAGTTTCTGGTTTTAGACTGCAGTAGCTGAAATGCATGCTTACACAAAAACCTGCAAAGACATCTTATCTCAATCTTATTTTGAGGACACGAAGGCTGTGAATCATATGAGGGCTGTTTGCATGATCTTTGACTGGATTTGGGCCGAAATAAGTGGTCTGCCTTACATTTGCAGAACAGTCAAAGCCATAGATGTTAATTTGTATGCTCATAGAGAAATGTCTTAAAATAATTTTACTACTGACACGAAAATGGTAGGTTTGTTTAATTTTATCATATCCCATTAAATTTCCTTACCTAAAATCCAGTGGAAAATGAACAAAAATCTGAGAGATGTATTATTCCCTCAGTATTTCCAATCCAGCCAAAATGTGATTTAACTTTCTTTGTGATTCCTTGCTGAGACCAAAAATGTTGCCTGTCCATTAGCCTACTCCACCTAAAAGCAAGGAATTAAAGCAAAACCTTATCTCCAGCAATTAAAACTGTTTGTTCTAGCACTATTTCCAGTAACGAAGTAGAACTTCATCTATATACGAAAATGATCTAGGCAATCATAGCATTGCTCAGTTAGCGTGAGTAAACTGTCATATTGATTCAAACTGCGCTTTCCCCACACACACATTTCTAAGATCCTTTTTTTACTCTTATTGTTGAAAATCTTCATTTTCTCTTGTTGCATATAGCTGCTGTATAGGTGCAGTGAAGTAGAAGTACTGGATACTTCACAAGAGGTGATTTTTACATTTACGTTGTGGGACTGAATTTGGAAAGACAACAGGAGCCTTTAAATTACTATTCACTAGTCTCAAATTGCAAAAACTTACTGATTTAGGCAAGCTGACAAAGGATGTTTTCCTGTCTTGCAGTGGCTTTGTACAGCCTGAAAGCATCTCACACACTGCTACTCAAGAACACAGGAGATGGTAGTTAATGAACTGTGGTGAGCTATAAGTAAATATTCAGATAGGGACACCGTACTATGTAGTTGACCACAATTATTATCTAATTACTGTGGTCATGACTGCTTTCTGAGTTTTGACTTCACAAAGCATTGTATACTGTTAGTAGTTTGTTGCTAGGGATGTAGTTTATTGCATTTAAACATAACTTGCTATGAAAAGCAAATGTTTTATTATGTTATGATTTTCCTGAGTTAAGACTGGGAAGGTGTGAGTTTACAATGAGAAAGCATAGTGAAAGCTAAAGTGTTCTTGGGTGATATCTAGAAAATAGGTTTCTGCTGGAAACCTATGTAGTTATCCTTTTTTCCTTTAGTACTGTTTAACTAATACCCCTTAAGTCCAATTAGTTTTGTGTCAGATAACATTTGAAAATATTTCATGCATCCTTTCTGCAAAAAAAATAAGAGTAATCAAATAGAATCGTGCACATTATTCTAAATAACCTCCGGCATTTAACATAGTTATCTGCTTTCTTGTCCTGGAGTTGTAGTCCTAGAGAATTTTGTTCTTAATCACTGGGGGTCAGTGATTCAGCTCCAAGTTAAGATACTCCAAGGTGTCAAAGTTAGGTACATGAGTTCCTGCTGTAGCCAATGGAAATTGAGTCAACTCAGTACTTCTCTAGGCTCCACCGACTTAGGGCATTGACAATACTGGGAGCAGAGACATGTAGCTCTCATGCAAACGCTTACATTTAAGTATTTGAAGTAGAGTTAAAACTTTCAGCCTTTAGGTTCTGCTACACTCTGTTGAGGTTAGTTTGTGATGGTCGCATCTAGAACCAGCTCAAGGTTTCTTGGTGGAAAAGACAGATCTGGATTTGGCTACTCCAGGAAGAAAGACGCAGGAATACATATTCAGTCCTTACCTTTGATGCCAGCACAGTTCAGTATTTTTGTGCCAGTAAAAGACATTCAGGACAAGGAAGGCTGAGAAAGGCTGGTGGGACTTGCCAGGCCATGCTGAGGGTTGGAAGCCCTGGGAAAAACAGGTGGGCATGTGGGGAAATGAGCTGGGATAGCTCAGAGGGATGTAGAGTCTCTGAGTGGGAGCTTCTCTGTTCTCCACATTGACCTGCCCAGAGATTTTATTGGAAGACTGGGATGGGTCCATGGGGCCTCTCGCTTTGGTGGCAGTACAAGGCATGGATCAGATGCACAAGAGAAACCTACATCTTAGCTTCTAAGTCCAATCGCTTCCCAAACTGCCTTTATTTCTTATGTTGCCAGAGTAAGAGCAGCCAGGAGCACTCTCATACCCTCAGACACAACATGCATGGCAGGCCAGGCCTTCAGCCTGCCTGCCTGTTCTGCTGCCAGTGCCCAGCTCTTCTGTAAGTTAAAACCAAACCAGGTAGAGGGCAAGCAAATACAGCTCTTCCCATTGCGGTTGCAGGGAAGGGGAACAGTTCTTCCCCCTCCTCCATCCTTCTCCTGCCTGAGCCCTGGAGAAGTTGGTGCAGCAGGACCAAACACTCAGTGGAACCCAACACACTATGCAGCTAGTCTGAATGAGCATTGAGTGGCTTGCTCCACTTCTGCCTAAAAGCTTATGAAGTTTTATTTAAGCATTTGGGGCAAAACATTTTGTGGTAAAACTCACAGGATCTGAAGATTTGCTGCTTGGCCAGTGCTCTTATCTCTTGACCTGTGCAACTGTCCTTCCTTTGTGTGATGTTAAAGAGTAAGAATACAGAAAAGTAGAAAAAAGAATGAAAGGAAATTTCCCCTCTCCTGAGTTATGTCATTCCACTTCTTAGGAAGTAGTTGTTAGCAATTCAAGTGTGATTTTCATGTGTCTCCTAAATATCTAAATGAGTGCAAATGTTGACCATGATTTTGGACAGTTTCCTGATTGTGGATAAATTATATTCTCCTCACATGTGCTAAAGCATTAAGGAAACATCTCTGCTATCTTGGAAGTTTATAGTTTTAAATTTTTTTGTGTGTGTTGGGGGTGATGTGTTACAGTGTAAATGATAGCGGTTGTTTTAAGACCTGGAGACTTGGCTACAGAGAATTGAACACAAACCAACCTATTCTTAATTACTTTTTAAAGGAAAGCAGATTTCCTCCATAGTGATAATCAATGGGACTTGCGTTTGGAAGAAGAATGGATTATTCAAAATGAAACCAAATCTGCCCAGGGCGGAATTCCAATGGTTCTCATGCCTTTTTGAGTTCACTTATGAACATAAGCAGTTCCTGAATAATCTTTCGTAAGTGTAGAATAAAGAGCCACCCATACTAAAAAAAAAATCAGACAAAGTCTAAATTTTCTGGAGGAACAATTTCAAAAGCAGTGGTCCAATTGTGTCAGCCAATATGTTCTTCTTGCCTATTATGATTTTCTGAAATGTTCAGTTTCTATATGTCAATGGCATTATAAAGCACTGTCATATATATTTCTTTCAGAATCTTAATCTTCCTGATTAGAAGTCGCTGCTGTCTTTGACTAAATTTGTCAATCAGAAGTGCAGGACATAACTTGTGTTCCTACGGTTTGAGAAGAGACACTCTTAACTCTGTTGCAAACACCACCATAATCAACTGAATCAGTCGCACCCACCAAGAAGTTGTACCTGCAACCTGCTTTCTTGTACCCACCAAGTTCAGGTCTATCCCATGTAATCTAGAACACCTCCTTTGATGAGAGGATGCTTATGCTACATATTTTTTGGGCCCACTGTCTCACGGGTGTGTGTAGAGGTAGGATGTTTTAGCTCCATGTTGCTCTGCCAGCTTACCATGTCACGACCAGTGTGCCTCGCTCCTCTGACAGCGAGACTGGTGAGAGTGGCAACCTACAATTCCAGTGCCTGCTTCTCCTCTAGGCTTGCAGCTGGAAATTGAAGGCAAATCATGGCCTATTCTCTTTCTGGCAGTTTCAGACCTGCAGAACTTAAAGTTGGTTTTGGCATGTAATCCTCAAAAGTGCCTTTTATGAAAATAAACTTTGGGTTTTTTGAGAAGCACCGAAGCTGCATGAATTAAAAGCGTTGCATTACCAGCTTCCCAAGTGGAGTGACAGATTGTTCCACCCCGTGCTTATGCCATTGTCAGATAAGAAAATCAAATTCTTCATTCCTCACGATGTTTCCCTGGGTACAAAAAGAAATACACAGTCTTCATAGTTAGAACTGATTAATGTCAATTCTGTAATGACAAGATATTTCAAAATTACTCTCATGTCCTTTAGGTTTTTTTTTCTCTTTAGCAGTCTCCTCTGTTAGAACATGTTTACAGTAGGTACTCTTTTAAACTAGAATTTCTAAAAGGATTCAAAGAAAGAAAACAGGGAAATTACCTTGATATTCAGTGACAGCTGTGATATCATGTAAATCATTACTAATGGAGAACAATTATGGAGGCTCGGAGTTGACTGTAATAGGTTTTTCACACAAAGGAGGGAAGATGTTGGACCTACTATAGAGCTGTGAAGAAGTAATTACACATCATCTTTCGTACCTATCAAACGAGGTATTTTTAAAGATGTCACACTAGCCGTGACATGCTCAAGAGCATCATGTTCTAGGAAGTGGGGTGGTTTTGTTTGCATTTACATCTTTTAGAGCAGCCATCTGTACTGCAGCATTTGTGTGCCTGCTACATATTTTGCGTGTGTGCATGTGTTAACAATTTTCATTTGCACGGGTGTTCGGTAACCTCTTACTGGAAACGTTGCAGCCGTTTAGGGTCCACACTGTATATACTGATTGCTGTCTGTTGTCTTGCATCACCCAATGTGCAGGTTCTTTTTCAAAGTGGCTTCTTTTCTGCTTAGCAGTGTGACCTCCTCAGGACTAATACCTCCCATAAAGGAAATATTCCTACAGTGGTATTAGTATGAGTTCTGAGAAGGTTTAATGAAATTTAGCAATTTGAGGTTCAAAACTCTAGTGGGAGATAATTATCCATAACTTATAAAGATGGAGAGGATGCAATTTGACTGCTCCAATGCTGTTTGATTCTGGCTATTATGTTAATTTTAATCTGATTTTTTCAGTTCTTTGCATCAACACTTCCCTTAGTTAGGAGTGGGTTTTAGTTAATGGTGTTTATCTCCTGCCTCTGCCTCTTCACAGATTGTGAAAAATTACCGTGGGGCAGTGTGAATTGACCTGATAGATAGAAGGCTTCAATTGCACCTGCAATTAGTCTCACCTTTTATTGCATCCAAGTGGAAAAACAAAGTGGCGCTAGGACATAGCACTTACTCTGCCCATTTGTGGATTGGAGCCCAGAACTAGGAGCAGCCTTCCATTGAACTGCTTTAGGAGAATCCCAAAACTCAGGTCCCGCCTTGCAGCCTGCTCTGTACGTTGTAGTGACATTTTGTGTCATGGAAACTCAGAGCTGTGTTGTAGGATCATTTAGTGACCTGAGCATAAACACAGGACCTTTTTCAATTTCAACATTAATTTACTTGAAAGCAAGTCATATTTGGGGTCTGCTGCAGTCGTTGGGGCACATCACTTACCTGCCTGTTGTAGGGATGATGAGTACTGAAAACCTGAGATACCATCCTGTTCTCCACCTTTGTCCTGAAGTGCAGGTGTTTCTTGGAGATTGAAACATCTTAGCTTAAACTAAATATTTTAGTTAATCGTTGGATAAAGGACGAGTGATATTTGATAAGAAGGAATTTGGGCTTGGTGGTTTAAAAACCTTGGATTCTCAGAAGTCAATTTCAGTTTCTAGCACCGATTTCCCATCTGTGAAACGGGAATAAACAGCCTTTATTGCATTCATGCCTTGCTTGCGTTAATTGGAAAAGGCTGGTATTCTTTTGGCCTATATTTTGGATGGCCAGTATCCATCTGACTATTTGTAGAAGGCTTTGCAAAGGAAAGCAACCTCTAACAATACTAGTTGAGAAAAATGCGTATTTGATGATCTTAATCACTAGTCACATAAAAAAATCTTGTATTTTTTGAAGACGTAACAGGATCAGGGCATATGTGGGGTTTTTTTAATCCCCAAACACCTGCTTTCCCAGTGAATACAAGTGTAAACAAGAGAGCGAGAGGACAGTTTATTTTCCTTATTTCAATCGTTTCGTCAAACTCATCTTAGAATGGGAAAGGGGCATGTTCCTGAAGTACTTGCAGTGTTTAAACCTTTGTTTCCCTTGATAAAAAAAATTTACATTGAAACTATTTTGTCTACTTCATCTGATCACTGCTGAGGGAGATGTCACGTCTTAAAAGTAATTAAAAAGTCTTTAAATATATACTTATATGCATAGATATGTAAATGCGTGGACAACAAAAAAATCAAAGACAAAATACTGAAGTTTTACTCCTGGGCAGAATCGCCATGTAAATGTTTCTAGTGGTCATGTTCACCAGTTCTCATCACTGTACAGATGTCAAGTGATAATTGGGAAACTGATGTGTCTGAGATCGCCAAACTGCTTTTGTTCCTTTTCAGAGGATTCAGTTTTCATCATAGCTGCCACACAAATACTTTCAGCAATAAAACACTGAAGGCAGTTCAGGGAGAGGAACTTTCTGGTAATATAGAGAAGAGGACAGATGACTTGGCCAAGCTGAGTAAAATACATGTTAGTTCAGTATTGTTCTCTCCAGCTGTTACCAGAAATTGTCTTTGGTTTAACCCTATGATGAGACTAGTGTACTCATCTTTACTGATCTTGCTATTGGACATATCACACATACGATCTATTTCAGGGTTTTAAAGCTTGTATTTCTAACTGTAGGAGTTAAAAAACCAAACCAAAACAAAAAAAACATGTGCTCTGAGGCAAAAAAGTCACTTAATATATAGGAAACTTCACACATCAGAGAGTGGTGTAATGTCTCATGATGGCATGTTGTCTGAAAGATGCCAAATACCCAGGCGGAACCTGAGAATGTTTTGTATTTCCAAGTCTTATAAATTAGTCGTGTAAATCTGCCTAACTGAATAGCTTCGGTTACAAAGTACTGATTCGGTGTCATGCGACTGAGATGAGGGAGTAGGAGAGGAAACTTTTCTCACAATGTATGGATTATTTCTGCAAACATAGGTAGTGAATTTAAGTAGTTGTGCTGGTTAAGGAAACTGTTGCTCAAAACTTTGTCCCAGTGGTGACTAGTTGTTCTAGTCACTAGGTGAGCAGTATCTGGGAAACAAGATATATGCATCCTATATATCCTATGCAAGATTTTGTGGGAGCCTCAGCAGTTTAATGAGTGCATGCAAGAGACTGTGGGAAAGCTGCTACAAAATCAAAATATAATAAAATCCGAACAATTACAGAGTGATGGGGCTGAGACTCGAAACACCACTACCCACCTACCTGCACTTTGTTGAAGGCCTAACACCTTACAGAGCCAAAAAAAGTTTATTGGCTCAGAGAACAAGAGGCTAAATTGTGATGTGAAGTGGGTTCCCAAAACTAGCAATTACACAACTTCAAGTAAGGTCTTGTAGATGAGAAGATAGGGTCATAAAAACAACCGTATTCTTGTCAGGAATTTGGCATCCTAACCATCCAATGGCTCTGAACAGAGGTTTACACTTCAGCAAAATTTCTTGCATGATTTATGGCCTATTCCATTCCTGATGCAGCTGGACCAATAGTAAAGAGGCATTTTTCAGTACTGCCTGAACCTGGAACGTACAAGGAAGCATCAACAAACAAGAAAATGAGTGGTGGGGGAGAAGAAGAGAGATGTTGAATTTTTTGATGTTTAGAAAAGCTACAACAGGTCACAAATGGCTGCCTGGACCCAGACCTTCAATGGCCTAGATGGTGCACAGCACTGCACCGACTTGGGCTGGCTGGAACCTGCAAACTGCTTATGCTGCTCATTTACATGGAATGACAACCAGAGCAGGAGAGCACAATTTGAAAAGCAGCTTTCCCCAAAAAGAAATTCAGGGAGGACAACATGATCTTACGGCAGGTGAAGTTAGTAGTGTTCAAGACATTGTTCTGCTTACTGCCAAAGCAAAGATGAAAAATCAATTGACATTGCTAGCAGAGATAGTCTTGACAGGTTAATCTCAAAAATGAACTCTCTCAAAATCTTCAACAAAAATGAGATCTGATAGGATTAAATGTGATGTAGGAAGAATGATTAGTGTGACCAGTGACTTGGAGAATGTGGATAAAAGTTGGGAGCAGAAGTCTCAAGGGAATATAGTGGGTATACAGATTCGTGAAAGAAAGTAATAGCTTAAAAATCTCCTGAAGTGGAGAAGGAAGATCCTGTTAAATCTTTAAAGCAAGATACTTTTTCCTTTCCAGAAGCAGGAACAGCTGCAGTGGTAAAGAATCACACAGAGCTACCTGCAGACCTGTCTGCCATCCTCTCTACTCTCAAATAAGCCTAGAGTCACAGCATCAAATTAAAATCCTCAAAGCCACACAGGTGGAAGGGCCTTTTGCAGATCCTCAGTCCAACCTGCCACTCCAAACAGGCTCAGCTGTGAGCGCAGCCCCAGTTGCTCAGGTCATTACCCAGCCAGGTCTCAGGAACCTCTGAGGATGAAGACTGCACAGCTACAGTGGGCAACCTCTTCTTGAATTCAAGAGAGAGGTAGTCTTAGAACTTGTGTGAGAGGATGTAAGAGTCTTTCAGGCATTGTCCCAGGCTGCTTGAGTGAAAAGTAGTCTCTGGCAAGTATAATACAATGCTCATGTCTCAGAGTTGCCCAAAACCATCTAAAAAGGAGACCACTGCTCGGGTGAGGAGAAGCTAAACATATTTGTCACCAAACTAGGTTGAATTTCCACATGCTAGGGGAAAAGAGCAAAGAGGAAAGGATCAAGAGTATGGAACATACAACTGTGCGGTTTACAAAGGTGGGAGGTGACTGGGCCTTCCTTGCTGCAGGACGTTTTAAGGCAGAAATATAAAGGAGACGCAAAAGATGAAGCCTTGCTAAAGAAACTGAAAAGTAACCTTGGTGATAATTCCTTCTTGTGTCAGAGAAATAAAGGCAGTTCTCATCAATGAACTTCCTACTAGAGTTGGTGATACTCAACAGGTTTATAAAATCATTGTCTGGATTTACATTTATGAGAGGAGTGGATTTATATCCTGAAGACAAAAGGAGTGAAAGGGTAGGGATTTAGTAAACTGTGGTAGAAAAGATAAGCCAATAAAAATTATTTCAGTAACCGGTAAAGGGATAAAAAGCCCATCTTTATAGGAAACAGACAGATGTATTACTGTGCCATTAGAGCAGTCTGAATGAGCTATCTGAGAACACGAGGACTGCTGCTGTGTGCAGTCCCCCACGTACTGGGGGAAATACTTCCTGAGCAATCTGTGTTGGGGGAAAGGGTGGTAGATAGGTTGCAAGTCTAGGCCTCGATCAACCAAGATGACTGAGAGTGCCACAAAGCAGCATACAGAAAAGTTAGCGAACTCATTCCGAGGCTTGTTTAATCAGTGCCCTTAACGGGGAGAAACTCCTGCAAGAAAGCAAAGGTATTTGTAATACTGTTAAAAGAAGAAACTGCTTGTCATTTATACATATTTCATTCATGAAAATTGACGTGTTCTCACTAGTATTGACAGACTAGTAACGTGTTAGGTATGTATTCCCAGAGCTGTGTGGATCCACGGTAGGATGGCAAACTTCACACAATAATAGGAAAGCTCTACTATGAGCTATACAATGCAAAATAAAAATAGGCAAGTTATCTAGTGATCTCCTGACAAAGAAAATGCCACTGAGAAACTAGAGGGTGTATTTAAGAAACATTGCATTTAGGAAAATGTGGCTTTGGAGGAAAGGTGAAACCTTGAGATTCTGCTGTGTATAAGAGGTTTTAGGCTTTTCAATTAGGGAAAAGAAAATCTTTAATCTGATTAATTAACATGGCAGGAACCTCTGTGGTGTCTATAGCTACAGCAGAAGAACATCTGTCTGCAGCAATTAGGCAGGAACTTCCAAACTAAAGGGCTGCTCACAGATGGAGCAGATAGTGTGCCAGGCAGATGATGTAGGGCTGTTTATACAAACCCACTTTTCCTCTTAAAAGCGATAGAATAGCAAAGATCTATCATTGGCAGTCTTTCGGTATAAAATTAATTATGATAAATCTGAAATGTTAAGTGCTTGCTATTTTTAAAAAATTACACTGGGAGGGGAAAAAGCCCTCAAATTCATTAAGTAGGGTAAGAATTCATACTGATGTGACAGAAAAACACAAGGGCTTATTGAAAGTTTATTATTGTGTTTAAAATAATAAAGCCTTTGAAGAATGAGTAGAGATGAAGCTTTCTTAGATGTGCAGAATAGCTTTCAGTAAAATGAATATATTTCACGCTTGTCCTATTTATTGCTGTTGTTAAAATTAGAGAATTAATATCGTTAAAGAATTGCTTCTTAGAATCTATGAAGTGTGTAATCCTGTTTCGGTTAGGAAATATATTGCCCTGAAAGGAGTAGTATGTGAAATCATCCGAAGATACTTGAAGGTACCCTGTGGTGTAGGAGGGAGGGGTTCAGTGTGATTATTTTCACTCTACGTAATGTTAAGTTTTATAGAAAAGCTATCATAACACTACGGGCTCCACTATTGATAAGATGACAAAAGATTTCATGAGAGCTAGAATCTATTTGATTTCAACAGAAAATATGGTAAGACTTAGCACATAAAATCTCGGGGGAAAAAAAAAAAAAAAAAAAAAGTTTGAACTAAACAGTGGGAAAAGATGTAGAACAGATGCCTTTTATCTCCCCCTGCTTCCTCAATGTTCTCCTAAATGTAGCATAAAGAAAACATTTGTACTCTATAGTTACTATTCTTATTTATGATCATACACACTTTCTGATGATGGAAAGTAGTGCTACAGAGGTTGTTGACAAAGGTGCTTCTTTTTCCAGTACTTTGTAATTGTGGAAGAAACTCAGTTAAAGTCTCTGTACTACTCTACCTACCTATGCTTTTCTCTGAGAAGCTTATTGTATAGAGAAAGAAAGCATGATATCCTGTCTTTTACAATTGCTAGAAAAGGTGTTGCTCAAAGCAATAATTTCCAATCTTACCAAAACTTGCCATTTACTAAAACATAGTTCAGTTTCTCTATCATGTATCTTATCTGATTAGACCACAGGGGGATCGACATCTGAAGGACAAACATTTCTGTAGCCAGAATGTTCTGAATTCCAATAGATACTGGTGTATAATATAGTATTTTTCCTTTGTGTGTGTTTAGTATGTTGAGGATGGATACAAAGCTTACTTTTTAATAACAGTTAGATATATTCCATTTTAGAAAGCTGTTATTAACCTCAATTTCTTGCAATTTCTGTCTGTTCAACTTCAGGTTTTTACCTGACTAGGAAAAAAGAAAATAGATAGTAAGTTAATTTTGAATCTGTTTTTTGAATAGTGTATTTGGTCTCTGCAGAATTGTCCTTGCAGCCTGACATGACAATCCTAGGAGTGCAGGGTGTCACTGCTTGTTTTCAGGACATGGAGTTCTATGGCTGATGGATCAAGGTCTTGAATACACGTTTTTTCACGTTGCAATTTCCAACTCAGTTTCTGATCTGAAATGAGAGGACTCCTCGGTAAAATGCAAGCAGAATAGCATATATATAAAATT
>VWZK01015228.1:1705-25947 GCA_013396935.1 Baryphthengus martii
TTTAGAGTTAGTGTTTTTTCTCTTTTATTGGCAGTACCCTTATTTTCTCCTCATCCATCATTATCAATTGCTTGATACCTCAATAGAGTAGTAGATCTTTACATGCTTGTAATAGCATTTAAATTTGTTTCTATTGCACACTCTTTAAAATATAAAATGCTGAGTACAAGAATTCTGTGAAGTTTAAACATCTTATGCATATTTTTAGAAAAAAAGAAACCAGTATCAAGAGCTCAGTGTATGTCTTTGAAATATTTTACTTAAGAATACTGGAAAACCAGACTGCAAAAAGGAAAAAAAAAAAAAAAAAAAAAGCGCCTGCCACAAGGTTTTTTTTCCCTGAAAAAAATTATTTTCAGTGTTTGTGTGTGCAAAGCAGGGGCCTTATTCAATCAATTTTGCTGATGTTAAAATGGAAGTTTTTACTTTCCTACAGGCTTTACTGTGCTATTTTCCTCTTTATTGAAATGTGAAACGAAAGTAAAATGCTGAATCATAAGACTATTCCTTATGTCTAAAAAGAGCATATTTCTGAAGACTTAACAAAAGTAATGAGCACTGAGAGTTTTATTAGATGTTTATGCAGAAGTCAGTCGATTAATTATAGATATTTCCTTGCTTTCTCTATATGTCAAAAGACAGATGAATCACAGTTGAAATTTAGAAATATGTATGCATTCTTTGAGGCAACAAATAGCTAGTTAATGGATATGAAAGGACTCCTTAGTGTATAATTAAAGAAAATGTCTGAGTTGAGTGGTGTGTAACAGAAATTATAGAAAAATATTTATCTATAACAAAAGCCTTCACAGAACTGTAAAAGTGCCAAGCAGTTTCTGCAACAGATGTTATATTTATTCTTGAGAAGTGCAGTTGCTTTGTTTTTCACAATTTTATATTTTAATGTGTTTTTTTCCGTGCATAGCTTATGTAGAAATGATATTGTAGAAACTGCATGCTCTAAGTATTAAGCAACGTCCTAAATAGTTCAGTATAAAACTATAATGACTATATGAAATAACTTTTTTGATTTATGAAATGTAATTTAACCTTAATAATTTTGTAGGTGTGATTGGAAAATATACTTCATATTATTGAAATGATTAGGAAAAATTACAGAAGAAGCTAAGCTGAAATACTGATCAGTAAATGTAACTCTCTTCCTCTGTTCAGTTGCTAATTGGCTGTTTCCTAGTTTTATTTTAAAATTAAATCAAGGACGTAAATTTGGTGTTTCTTTCTAGAAACTGTACATGAAGATTTAAATTTTAAATCTTTAATTTTAAATATTGTGCCTCCTATTTCTCTTATGTCAGCATCGATCATGTTTGTTCCACCTTCCCATGTCAAAGATATGTTTAAGTTGATTTGTTCTTCCTGTGACAGTAGCCCATGTTTAAGTATTTCCAGAAAGCTACTATGTCATTTCAGCTGAGCCTTGCTGAATTGAAGACTGCATATATTAAACAGTCTGTAAAAGTCAAATACAGTCATATTTGAGTCGAAAGGTATGCTGCAAAATGACCTTATTTTAGATGAAAATCGCAATAATGGAGAATTAGTCATATATGAATCTGTTCTGACTCCTGGTGTGGAAACCTCCTGAATTAGTTAAATAAAAATAACTACAACTGAAAAACAAATGTAGTTAATCAGCAAATGGGAAGATGGTGGCATATTAGTTGGCTACTGTTTCTAAAATACAGGGTGCAATTCTAGAACTGTGTACCCAATTATTTATTTTTTTAGTAAGTATGTTGCTGATGGAGTGTGGTTTTGGTTTTCTATCACACAAGTATTTTTGATTATGACAACTATTTTTGATGAGTCAGATTTCTGTTACAGGCTTAAAATGTTGCAGAGTTTTATAGTGATAAAAGCGCTGTAAATTGCTTTGCAAGGGAACAGCAGCATTACTATGATTACCAACTTACTGATTTTTATTTTGGAATGTACACTAATTTGTACAATAATATTGGAAGCTGGTTATTGCAGGGAATTCCTGTGATTTGAACAAGTATTCAATGTGAGAGTCATTTTCCTTCCAGGTCAGACCAATACTTAGGAGTCACAGATAGGATGTGTTGGAAGTTCTCCGTAGCCAATGTGTTTTAGAAGTAGGCTATGCTGAGCAAACACTTGTCTGAATCTGTGAATGACTTCTGGAAACCATGTAGTACTGGCCAGAGGAGAAACCCAGTTGAACCATGAAGCTTTGCCAGTTCAGTAGTGAAGCAGCTACATGTCTGGCATTGTGTTGATTTTGGGGAGTTTCTTTGATTTTATATTTAAGGCTGTTTTCAAAATTGCAGTTGGATTAAATGATTCTAGGCCCCTTACAATTGAACTATTGTAAGATCATACATGTGAAGGTGAAGACATTCATAGAGTATAGTCTTTTGGTGGGTTTTCTTTTAGTTATCCAAAACTATAGGCAATTAATACATTTATTTTGTGTATATACATTTCTGACCATTAGTACAGCGGAAGTCACTGAAGATATGTTCTAAATTCCCATTTTACAAAACACTAGAACTTTTTAATACAGACTCAATTGCAGACAGCAAATCAAAAATCTTCTCACTGTATTTTAAGGTTGTCTTATGTAGTACACTGATCACAAGTGCTTTTTTTTCCTCTTGCATACGAGATCTTATTTTAAAGTTGCAGTACTGATAGGCGTGTGAAACTTCAGGTGAAAGTCTTTCCTATTTCTCTTTTTCTTCAATAGAGCAAGACTAAAAATATTTTCAAATTACAAAAAATATCTTCAAAAGCAAGTAAGAAAAATTGATCCCATATTTGCATAGATTGTGTTGTATTTATCTGAGAATATTTAAAAGCATTTGGGGTTTGAATCATGGACAGTATTTGATATGTTTTTCTGCTAGCAGAAGAGTGATTCTCCTCGTGAAAAGAGCCACCTTAGGGATGTAAGGGCTAATACCTATTACTCTACCAGTTTCTTCTTTGTTGTTTATGTCTGGAAATAATTTTGTAGATCAACAATGTCTTCTTGATGCCTTAAGTATCTTAAAGCTAAATAACCATGGCAAGAGAATGTCCAGGTTTGTCAGCATCTGCGGAGGCTCTTACTGGTACTGGGAGCTCCAGAAACTCTTCATTAGCAGACCATAATTGCTGATGCGTTGTGGTCTGAGTTGGCTGGATATGACAAGCTTTTATTTTGGGGTCTTCATACTATTTTGCCGTAGTTAGTGCCTTTTGTAGCTTCTGCTACAAGAGTTAGGGGGAAGTGGTTTCTTTTTGGCAATCCTTTCAATGTATCAGATATTACAACATTACAGATGTTATTACAAACAATCTGAATAGTGATGCATGAGGAGGTTTAGCTTCAGAGAGTAAGAAGAACCTCAACTAAGAGCTTTCAGCAGGTAATGCCTCCAGCAGCAGGTACTACAAAAATTGATCCTGAAACAGTGAATAAAAATGAAAGTGCTCTCTGCAGTTTTTCCCTCCCTTACCCCGGTCAAATCTCTCAAATTAGTTCACCTATCTGAATTTTTAAAGACCAGCTGTTGCAAATCTGTGTGCTTTATGACAGGGACATTGATAGCAAAGTTAAATCAGGGACAGATTTTTGGTTCCTCAAGAAACTGTTTCTGAAATGATTTATTTTCATATTACTGCAGCAAATAGCCAAAATATGGATTCCTACCCTGTTTTGAGATCATAGTAACCTTAATGACCTTAATATTTGCAATCCCCTTACTGCAAATACTTGTTCTCGTCCAAGGTGTATCCCTTGATATTTGAAGATTGTTTTGGAGCTGGACTCCACTATTTTGAGTATTGGCTGCTTTCTTCACAACTGTGGCCTTTGCGGGAAACAGAGGAGTTATTTGTCAGACTTCAGTTATGAACACATTTGTGGGAGAGAAGGACATTATTAAACTGATGTTTAGGAAATATTAGTTTTGCCATATTTAGAACAATGCAAAAATAACTCTTATTTACTTGTGTTATAGGAACTCCTGTTCTGATTAAAAATTTTCTTCAGACCTGTTGGGAAGATGATTTAGATATAGAAAGATCCTAAAATAAAATAATGTAAACGGAATACAATATAAAAAGATGAACCATCTAAATAAAAATTATCTATGAGTAGATCTACATCCTAGCTATACATGAATAGCAGAACAATTTAATACAGTTGCAGGATTGTGTTCAATGTAAATATTTAGCAGGTAGTGTTGCTTTAATCATTGCATAGCTAGAATGTTCATACTAGCAACTTGGATAGTAAATATTTATTACTGCAAAATGCAAGTGACCATATAAAGAAATTAAAATGAGAAACTAAAAATCTTGGAAGAGTCTGCATTTGTCTTGTCTTTGAGTCACTACACAGGAGGAAATGATGGTGAGCAAAGAAGTTAAGATGGTCTGAAAAGGAATTGTAAAGTCTTTTGAAGGATTTGTAAACAAATATATCTAGAATGGCTCTGCATTTTTTGAAAATTCCTTTATAAAAATGTGACATGAAGAATCCAAACTGTAAGCATACTTTTTATTTTCGTGTAAGGCATAACTGAAAGAGAAATCCAATAAAGAAAGCCATGGCAGATAAAATTTCCAATGTATTTTCATTAGATTGAAAGATGAATTGGAATTCTTGATAATTTTTAGGTGAATAATACAGCTTAAAATTAATCTACATGGCCCGTTTAACAAAGAAAAGTATGTCTCAGAGTCGTAAATTCCTAGGCATGCTCATGACAAAGACAGAAGTCTTCAAGGAGCTGAGCTGAAATACTGCCTCAAGAAACTTTACGTTGAAATGGTCCTCCCAAGGACACAGACAAAAGTAGTAAAGTACACCTGTGAATATCACACAATGGACAGGGATCATTGGAGCAGGAGTAGAGTAGCTAAGATGCAGGAGTGAAAGTACTGTCCACATACAGCGGTTTGACAACATCAGTGATTGATTTTTAAAGTGCTTTTTTTTTGCCTGCAAATGGTTGTTTTATATCCATATAGACAGGTGTGTTTGGAGTGTGTCTTTTATCAGCAGTATTACTTGCATGCCTCTTTTCCTATCTCATCCTTCAGGTTTGGCAGTCTAGCTGTTTGTGTGACCATGTGATGAACTAGTTTGGGCATAAAAATTACTTAACTACTTCCCTCCTTCCTCCTGCTCATAGTTTCAAACAGACTCAGCTCACAAGACAATTGGATAAGTGAGTATACAGGCACAGAAAAGATCTGGGCCAAAGGTGAGAGTGGAAGTGGTAACAGTGATGTGTATTGCTAAAACCGAGTGAGACTTGGAAATTTCTCCCTACCACCACTATCACTCACCTTGTTTGTATTTTTTTCTACAGTGAACCTCAGTAGAGGATGGCTATACAGGAAATTCAGAGAAATATTTTTCCCCTATTACTTTAAGATTCAGGAGTAGATGGGTGAATACTTTCACTAGGGTTGAGAGAGAGGCATGAAAGAAGAATTTATTTTCACTATATACTTTAAAAAGTAAATGTCCTGGTTGCCCTCCTAGCCAAGGAAGAAAAGAGAAAATGTCATTCAAAAATTACTTGATTGCACTCGTAGAACTAAACATAGTGACTGAAGGCAGAGCATAGTCTGTGTATATAAAAAGTGAAGTGATTTGTGAAACTTTGAAATACTTTAAGAAACAAAAATCTGTTTTCATCATTTAGTAAATGTTTTTCATAAACATTTGTATACTTACGAATGCTTATATAGTATCTGTTAAAGACTTTTGGAGTGAGAAGAGTACAGCTTTTTAGAGTTCTTTTTTGCTTAGCCGTAAGTTGCTGGGCTTTAGTAGAGAATTAAATGAAATCCTGAGGATTGTTGGATACAAATCTGACTACATGTTCATTATGATCCTTTTGGGCCTCTATGTCTGTAGTACTGCTGTTCAGAGGAATTCCTGAGTGCTCAAAAATTTAATTACTGTCTGAGACACTTTGCATGAGCAAGAGAAGATGTATTTCTGTCAGAATAAGTAACTGTTTTCAAAAGGAACAAAAGAGTAGCTATATAACTACATTCCAAATACAACTCTACATTTTCTATAAAAGAAAAGTCTTAGGATCAGATGAAGAAGAATGGAAAAGTATTTAGTAATGTATTGGATCAATATTGTGAAAACTCTGCTATTCTTTTCAGACATCCTTCATATATTTATTGGAATGAATTCTTGAATACAAGAATACAAGCTGCTGCTTTGTAAAAGATGAGAACATTTTACTTTTTAAGAGAATGTACCAGAATGTCTTTAGTGCTGGAGAAGTTTACTGTTTGAAGGGAAGTTAACTGTATTGTGAACCTTCCATTTACCAAGTGAGAAGCTCTCTGATGATTTTGTATAGTTGAACTATTTTCTTTACTTTTATATATGGTACTTAGTATAACAGAATTAAATTTAAAACCTATTTTTCATGTTAATTATGATCACATAATCCTCATTACATTAGGGTAGACATGACATAATTTCTGCTCTCAGTCTGTTCTGTAGGAATTAGGTGCATGGGAGATCATGATAAAAATCTTAATCGATCATGCCAGGGAGGTTCAAGAATAACTGCAACAGGAGAAAATCTATCCATTTCATATCCTTTTAGACATTTAAAGTTGGAATTTAATTATATCCCTCAAAAGGAGAAAATTTTCAGCTCCATCAGCATTACCTGCCCTATGAAGTAACACAGATTAATATTGTCCATATTTCCCAACATCTTGAACAGCTTGCTAGGAGCACGTGTGTGCAGAGTTTCTTTAAACCCGCATCAAAAAGAAGGTTGCATATGGGATGCTTTTGGTAACTCTTCAAGCTCAACATTTCTGAAGATGCTTAAGGGGAATTTCTGCAGAGTGTGAGCTGTAGCATGAGGAAAAGCTGAGCTCAAAAATACATGCATCATTGGCCTGTCAGAGACTGAAACTGCTTTAGATGGGTAAGTATGGGAGAGAATGAACCATGCAGCTCTGGATGTGGAGATGATGACATACATGTGAGACCTCACAAAACAAAGACATTTTTCCAAGTGACAGGATAGGGAAAGGATTGTCTTTGCATCAGAGGTTTGGATGCATGTTACTGGGACAATGGTGCAGTTGTCAAAAGACCAAGGAGGAAAGACCTATTATAAAGTGAGATTAAATCCCTGTCCATTCTCAGTTCTGAACTGTTTTGTTGTGGTTTTTTTTTCCCCTGGAATTCCTTCAAGCCGTTATGCTTTTGGAAAAATCTTGGGTGCTGGGTGGGTGTGAGGGAAGTCAAAAATGAAAGATAGTTCCCATATGATGAATTCGAGTGTTGGACAGGGTATTGTAGTACTTGAAAATGGCATACTCCAGAGATAAGGAGTAGTGGAATGGAAGGAAACTGGTGACAAATTTCTTGCACTTCTTTCTCTGCCACTTCTCAAGACTTTACTGGCAGTAGGGCTAAAGAGAGGAGTAGAGACCAATCTCAAGTTGAAACAGAAATGAGGACTGGGGGGAGTTCAGCAATTTCAAAAGTGGCAAAAGGTCCCACAGTTCCAGGAGGGTGAGGATGGAATAATACTACTGAGTTTTTCCTCAAAGCTATCTTCTGTAGGAATGCGTGCTGAGGACAGTGTCCATTATTCCTTCAGAAATCTCTTCTGCCCTGTGCACAATGACATTTGTCTCAAAAAGAGGAAACCAGTTTCCCGTCCCCTTCTTGAAGTGATTCAGCAGGAGATGCAGACATGCACTTAAAGAAACATGAATTATCTACTCTCTAGTGTCTGGGAACAATTGTCTACATACGACTATAAGCAAAGTTGAATATAATGACATTATTCTAGTGATGATTTCTTGATACTATAGAATATAATTAGTCATGCTGGAATCTTTGTAAGCATAATTTTTTTTTTAATTAATTTAAATGTTTAAAAACATCTATTACAGCAATGTGACTTGAAACCGTAACTTGTTCTGCTGGAATTTGAGCAGCCTGAAATTTGGAGTTAGTCTGACAAAAAATTATTAGTCAAGGATCACACAGATAAACTAGGAGACGTGTTAAAAAAATGTTAAAAGACAAAACTTTAGGATCTTTTTTTTCCTTGAAAATGTGTTAATGTATTATTCAGATTTATACAGGTCATTTTTTTTTTCACTATTTACAAGAATAGAGTATTAACAATGTTATATATAATCCACAGCATTCTGTATGCAAAATTTCTCAGTATCTTTACTTTTCTGATCTTCTCTGTTGTCTTTGGTTGTTCAGACTATGCTCAGATGCAGAGTTCCAAGGATCAGAAATGCTTTATTAAAACTAAAGACTAGATAAGTGTGCGTAGACCTTTTTAAAGCTAATGAATGAATGATGAAATTCCTCGTTCAAGTATTCATACACATTGCAAGGCAGCTAGTAAACTTTAAAAAACAATAAAAACCTCAACTTTCATTAATGAATGATCTTTTTTTAAGAGCCTCTTCATCTGATCCACACATATATAAAGAGGAAGATAATTGGGATTACTGCATATATTGTTATATATTTGCTACCATTGCACTATTTATTTAAAATTAAGTTGTCCCATCTGTCTCTCTGTGGATACAGGTTTGTTCTCTAAAACTTTTTGCAATATTTTTTCATAATGAATTATCACACCGCTTGCATTATTGTGTAATTTTTTTGTCTTACTGTGGTAATAAATGCTAAGAAATTATTTACTAAAATTGTATGAAACGCTTGAGTATTTTAAGTATTTCTTTCCTTTGATTTTCTGTAGCTTTGTTCTGTTGCAATAAGACTTTTCAACAGACTGTATAGTAACTACAAATCTACTACCAAATATTCTGTTTCAGTTTGGATACCTTTGTTCCTCTTTCTTAATTATGCCTTTACTCATGGCTGAGGATAAAGGAAGTAAGAGAGTGAAATTTGAGTTATTCTCTAGGGCAGAAAAATAAAGCTCCTCAGAATTGTAAATGAAAAGATGCTCTGTCACTAATATTGCAGGAAACATTGTGGTATCTTTAGCTGCAGCAGTGTCTTCATTGGTGGCACAATATAAGTTTGTTGTTTTAAAAATACATAACTTATGTTGAGTAAGCAAAGTTATCTATGTGGTTTTAAAAATCCAATATGTGGGTTAATCTTGTCAAATTTCATTCATTCTGGGTAAGCAGAGACTATCCAATCTTGCTTTCAAAAACACATGTGTGCACAGAACTTTGTTAAACAGCCAGTTTCTTCATTGAGTAATTTGGGCTATTCTGTGTATCAAGATTCATTACTTACAGATAAAGTTATATTTTATTTAAAAATATTTACTTTGGTTTGGACTTTTCTGTGTTTTTCACAGTTGTCTTTAATAAATTGCTATACACTCTTAAAAGATGACAAAGGTTACAGAAATGGTACTGCACATTCTTCAAGTATTGCACGTGCCTGCACATGTCATGTACCAGAAGAGTTCAAACTATGTCATTTTGGTTGACTACTGTTTCTGTGGACGTACTACCTGTATCACTTCTCATGAAGTTTGGAATGCATCGTTTATTTGAATTAAAGTCATCATTGAATGGAAATTGATTTTAATTCCCATTTTTGAATAATTAAATACTTATATGATGGAGAGATTTCTGTTATTTGCTATTACTGTTTTTGTTGCTAATTTTCTGAAGGTAATGTTGACGTTTATTAAAATCTAACTCTTAGCACTTAAAAAATAATCTTACTCTTAGAAAATCTTCTGAAAAACAAGGTATTCCATTTTAAAGCCCAAATGGAGTGTTGTTAAGGGGGAGAAAAAGCTTAGTATCTTTGTATTCTGATTTATTATACAGAAGGCTGTTTTTTAACAAAAAAGGGCTTTTTTTTTCTTTTTTCCCTCCACTATTCTCAGTCTCTTTTGATCATTGATCTGGGTGACCCCACGCTCAGGGGTTTTTTCTTCATTTGACATGGACAGATTTTTGAAGTATAGCTCTCCTTTGGGAACCTCGGGCAGTTCCACTTGACTAACCTGTGATCTAATGAGCAGTAATGCAGGGTTACAGTGACCATTTTGTTTGCTTTGAGGGAGGATGGCTAGACAGAGAGTGGGAGAGAGGCGGTGTCTGCAGAGAAAAAAAGATGCAGGGTGATCGAACAGTGTGAAAAAGACTTGTTAGCCCACATTAGTGTGCCTGATTTACTTCACAACAGGTCAGGAAAGGCCAAAGGCAGGGTTGTCATTAAATTGCAAAGTTGAAAATCCTGGTATTCAAGAGCATTCAGATTTCTGAAAGTTGTAAATTACAAAGTTTGTGATTCATGTTGAATTTGCCAGGAAGATATACAGAAGTACCAGCTTCTCTAAAACATGAAAGATATGTTATAAAATCATGCTGTAAATATAAAAAGAAAACCAGCTTTTTAAAGTACTTTCATGGTTGACTGTTTTACAATGAGACTGGGTGCGAAAGAAAGGCCAAACACTAACAAGGTCGTTGCACTTTCTTTATGAGCCCTGGGGACCCCTTAATTATGTGCCCGTGCTGCTTATTTTGAGATCTATAGAGTGTATGTGTGCACGTGTTTGTATAATATATAATTTTTATTTGTATTTGTTAAATACACACACACATGCATATATGTGTTAAAATAAAACTGTGTCACCGGTTGCCCAGGAATGTAGAGTTTGAGTCTTCTGTAGTGTATTATGATTTTTCTCATATCCATTACTGTTTCTTTTGGAGTGAACATTAAACTCAAATCTGCATGCCATTGGTCATGAACATAGTTTTATCTTAAATTTACATTTACAAATGCAGAGACGAAAGAAAAAGTTGTCTTTGTGTTCTTAATAATTATTTTTCCTAATACTAAATGTTGCTTCCTAACACTTAAATTGAATTTGACAGGCTCATATACTTCATTGTCATTGGTTAACACTTGCAGATTTTTTATTGCTGCTTCGCAATTGCAGAAAGAAAAAATTGGAGCTACCTATTTGTTAATTTACATTTCCTCTTCTGTTTCACTCACTCACTTGGCAGCGGCCCAGATCTCCGTGATTTGAAGAGTACAGCTACCATGCAGAATATCCTCTTAAGCTGTTGCATTGATAGTCTTTAACTCGTACCAAACTCTTGTCATTGCTATTTCTGATCTAGCTGGCTTTAGTAAAAATTGAACTACAACCTTTTAGCTATATTATCATTGTGCATTGAAGCAGTAGGTAATAAAACAAATGGGTGGTCTTAAGGGTAAGGTACTTTTTTTCTGTCTGCTACCAGAAGTTTCACTAATTGATTCTTACTCCTGCTGGCTGTCAAAAATCAGTTTTTCACAACAGGCATACAGCTGTGTTAACTTTCAGATTGTACGACGTGGACAGAGTTTGTTGTCTTGATCTTTGTGTGCCTCATTAGGGCTAGTAAACATACAAAGTTAAACATCTGAGAACATCTGACTGTAATTAAGAGAATTTTTCCTATCTGACTTCAGATAGGAAACTGTGCTCCCCTTGATCATTCAAATAATTTCATTGACATCAAGGGAGTGTCTCTTCTTGGTTAAAAGGAAGAGAAGAAGCTAGAATGTCAGGCTAATCATGTTGAACATTAACTTTTAGGATTTTGTATTAATATGTGGTGCCAGATTATTTTCGTTCTTTTGTTAGCAATGAACATATGGTATAGTTTTACCTTCTGATAAAGTGAAGTTTACGTGACAGTTGTACATTTTCTATATACAGTGCCGCATTTCTCAATGACTTTCACAGTGATCACTGCTGGTTTTACCACATTGTAAAATTCACTTATTATTAGAATTTTGATATCAAGTTAATTTAGTTTGAAACAGCATAGTGTTCAAAACATCTTAGTGGTTAGTAGACTCAAAGAATAGTCTCAAAAAATTTTATCCGGGTATGTTTCCGTTTTGTCAATTATTTTATCTGATGTTTAGTTGCAGCAATTTGGTGGAGGTACATTCTAGGAAACTGCACTTGACTAGCTTTCTCTGTAGCTTTAGGTCATGTTAGTCAATGGAAACTTATTAGGGCATAAAATGATGGGAAAATGTTTGACAAATCAGAATACTGAATCAAAACACACTTAAGCTTTACTACTATTCTCTTTCCATTGACTTTCTCCATTCCCTAAATAACATTGTCCGTGCAGTGTCTATGCACTCTTTATTAGCTCTTCTATTTGATTTAATTACGCACTTACTCAGTGTGTCTGAATTAAGTCATCTCTGCCAATCTACTTATTACAAAGCATTTCATCAGTTAGAAGAGATTAATGTCATCTTTCTGGACGAATTTTTGAGGATGTTTGTTTAGGAATCAAGACACTGGAGCAGTATTTCAAAATTGGCTTATAAACAAAAGTGAACCCAAGAATAGATCAATCTACTGATACTGCCAGTCACAGGCAGTGGAAGACTCAGTATTACCCATCTGAAGAGCAAGATAATTTTTCATGTGTTGGCTTAAAGATTTTAATAGTTTTTGCAGCTTGGTGTCTGAAAATTCTTTTTAAAAACCACAAAAAGTTTTCTGCCATGTAAATTGTTTTTGCGTAGATTTGACAGGTTATATATCAAAAGATTAAGATATTTTTTGATGCTAATGTTGCTGCTTGGTTCAGGAAGACTGATCACAAAAGGAGAGGAGATATGAAGAAATGCGGGGTTTTGGAAAATTTTCCCGTTCCAGTTTATAATTTCGTTTTAGGAAAGTCTGTCTTGTAAGAGATGTTAAGTTTTGATGTAGGTACTAAAATGCAACATAGAAGTTTTTTCTGTTTATCTGTATTTTGTGATATATAACCTGCAGCAAAACAGTATACCCTCCTACAGGTTAAGCTTTAGTTCCTGCAGGTTATCCACATTAAAATCCTTCCTGGCATGAAGTGGCTATGACTCAGTCCACATCATCTATGGGATGCAACCACTAAGGTTTAGCAAAATAGGATAAGCAAAATATAAAAGTAGTTGCAGATGCTCTTTCCCTAAGGAAAACATCTCTGCCTTCTTACATTTATCTTAAGCCATTGTTCTTTAGTCTCTGGTCTATATTTGAGGAAAAAATATATCTCTAAAAATGTTCTAAACTGGGAAGGCAGTAGCTAATACATTGCATAAAAGTGAAGTGTTACGCTATGCCAATGGACTCTTGATAGTTCGGATTTTAGTACCTGTAAAATGGGCTTAAAATACTCCCCATATGTTTTTGGCTACCTGTCCTTTTGTAAGCCACGTGCAATAGGAAAAAATGTTGCTTAACTAAAAACACGAATTCAATAGTGCCATCCTTCCCCTGCATAAATAAGAAGGTGGGGATGGTAATACTACGTCTGGGAAAGGAAGCAAACAAAACTGCGTGCTTGGATATCCCGTTGATGGCTGTTGTAGGAAGTGTGCTTGCCAGCAGTTTCTGGCAAGCACATTACTTCCAAACCCTCTCCAAACTCTCCAGGCATTTTAAGTCTTTTGCTTGTTAGTCACCTTTCACTTACTTGTAGTGTAGAAAGAATGTTTATTGACTGAAGAACTGCCTGTTTTGACATCAGGAACATTGAGTTAAGTTTTTATTTTGTTACATATTAATTTGTTGGCATTTACTTGACTGTATGGTTGAGTTGTCAGTGGCCGGACTAGATCAAAGCTTAAATGGTCTGCTCTTACAGGGTCTGGCTGATGTTTTTATGTACATAAAATCATAGAATGGCTTGAGTTGGAAGGGCCCTTAAAGATCACCTAGTTCCAACCCCCCTGCCATGGACAGGGACGCCTCCCACTAGACCCGGTTGCTCAGAGCCTCATCTAGCCTGATCTTACACACTTCCAGCGGTAAGGCATCCACAACTTCTCTGGGCAACCCATTCCAGTGTCTCACCACCCTCACAGTGAAGACCTTCCTAATGTCTAATCTAAATCTACCCTGCTCTAGTTTCAAACCACTGCCCCTTTGTCCTGTTACCACATGTCATTATGAAGTCACTCCCCAGCTCTCTGGTAGGTCCCCTTCAGGTACGGGAAGGCCACTATAAATTCTCCTCAGAGCAGCTGATCTTCAAGCCCCTGACCCTTGTGCAGGGGGATGGATGTTTAGAAGTAGGCTGTATTCAAACATTAGGTCAGCAATGCAGCGTCTCCATTTTTGCTATAACCTGGCTGAGAGAGAATTTAAAAATCTGTTACATCTGGCAGTGGGGAACATGGAGTCTCCTTACATTAGTTTGATTCAATCATGATCTGGTGTTTGAGTCCTTTGTGTACTGTCAATCAGGATGTGCATGGGTCTGAATCTCTGTGAGGCATTTGGAGACTAAATGAGTAATGTATGTTAAATATCACTTGATAAAAATGTCATTTAGAGTCTGTGGCTGTAACCAAGTCTGCTGGGATGGAGACTTGATAGCCAAGCACTATACCCTAAAACATGGTTATAGAAGGCAATTTTGACAGGGAGGGGTTAGAGGAAAAAAAAGCAAATAAAATGAAAGAGGAGGAACTTGACTCATCCTATGTAGAATCATGTCTGAGGGGAGACTTGAAATCTAGCTGCTTGGATGCAAATATTTTGAAAAAATTCCGATTCATTATTGTATTTCTATTCTTTCCACTCCATTTTGTTCTCAAACACACAAAAGCTGAATTAAAGAGAGGCAGTTCTAAATTGTGTTACCAGAGACAACTGGAGTTAAATCTGGGACTGCAGTGTGCCTTCCTTCATGTTTTCAGGCAGAAGACTGTCTGAATCTTTTCATGCATCTTGCTCCCTGTACTTCAGTCTTTAACTGAAATAGTAGTGTAGTATTGGAATATGTTAGTCTTTTAATGTATTTGCTTGTCATCTTTGAGGTGAAGAGAGAATCTGCTGTTCATTTTGCAGGAATTTAAGCACTGATAGACTGTCAGCTACAACCACAAAGCTAGTACCCATCTGATTGGAGATTCCAATGAGAGACT
Organism: Baryphthengus martii; assembly: GCA_013396935.1. Lineage (NCBI taxonomy): Eukaryota > Metazoa > Chordata > Aves > Coraciiformes > Momotidae > Baryphthengus > Baryphthengus martii. The sequence goes on from VWZK01015228.1 coordinate 16,650, forward strand.
GAATCTGAAGCAGGCACTAAGAACTTAATGCAAAAGTCTGGATAAAGAGAACAGAAAACAAGACTATGGTGTCTCAACTAGTGTTACTACTCTAGTCATTGAATATCTTAGTTTTTATCCTTTTCCAATATGGCTCTGATTCAGCCAACATCTCAGTGCTTTTATATGCATAGACTCTGACATACACAAATCTGATCTGTGGTATCCACAATAGATCTGTGGTATCAGCAATATGAACTGTGTTTGTAAGGAGTCATGCACTGCACATATATTGCTGTCAGTCATGGTATTGTCTTCTCTGGCTGGAGAAGATGTGCAAATCATTTAAGCAATAAATGTGTATGACAGTTTTCTGGTTCCGGGGCTTTGCAATTATTTCAACTTCTCTGTTCTGGAAAGTACATCTTAAGAATTCTGAGAACCTGCAATGAGTAACTGAAAATACTTGAGAACATAGTATGTATTGTCTAGATACTGTGATCAGGCATGAAAGGAAGAGTTGACTTGTCCTGCTCAGGATTATCTGTGTTAGCCATTTGACTAAAATATGTCAAATACTGGAAAAATCTACAAAAGCTCATTGGGTTATTTTGATGTGACTGAATTTTTTTTAAAATTTTTCAACTGCAAATTAGTTTATAGACATAGCATAGTGATGTTGCTCTTACACTGGAGTGTTGTGTCATTCAAAACCTTTTTTGACTCTGAAAAAGATTTTGTTTTGTTTGCTATCAGTCTAGATTCTCTCTTTTTTTGTAATAAATGGAAATAAATACAGCACTAGTTGAGTTCTGAAGTGGCATTTGTGAGTTACCCAAGATATAGGTAATATACAGTATCTCCTAGTTAGTTATTTGTTATAAATGAATTACTTGTTCATTTCAGTATGTACCAGTCAATTTCACTACCTCCATGTTAAGGATGTCTGTTCTAGAAACAGTTGAGTCATTTTCTGAGCTAAATGTTTTTTGAGGTCTATGGTGCTGTAATGTTCTCTAATTGTGTGATCATTTTCTTCCTTGTTTATTCAGCTATGGTATTAAAGAATGCAGAAGTAGTATTCCTATGAAGTATTTTTTAGATATCTAGGTGTCATTTTGCCAGTATACCCATTGAAAACCATAATTTTCTCTGTAATGTACATTTAAAATTATCTGTTGCTGTTTAGATTATTTCAGTTCTTTGCATTTCTTTTGCTTAAATGTGTGTTCTTAATGGAGTTTTAATTCATCTTGTGTGCAAAAAAATAATTGTTCCTATTTGGAAGTATTTCAAATTAATAAGTTAGCATATAAATGCTAATATTCAGAGTATAAGTGTTAATATAAAGAATGTAAGTGCTAATAAATAACAACTCTTATATTTTGTAATAATAGGCAAAATGTAGTCTCGGCTAGTTTGTGCAGTGGTGTTGTCTGCAATGTTTGATAAAATTCTGATTTTTTCCAGAGATGAAAAAGAAAGTTTTAAATCTGATTCCCAGTTTTCTTTTATTGAACCTTAATTGTTGCTTCATCAGTTACTTTGTTCTTAATTTAGACTGATGAGGCTTTTAAGGAGTCAAGTCTATGGGAGTTTTATGAAGGTTAGTCTAAAGTGCTACTGTTGAAAAGTGTGGCAATCCTGTGCCTCTTAAAGGAATTTGCAGCTTGAGCTCCACAAAAGACTCAGCAAGAAACTGATGTAGTTCTATAGAAATGCAGGAAAACTCTGCCAGAAATCCAGTGAAACACCACAGGATTCCACAAATTTAGTGTTTTTCAACTGACTGCACTCTAGACAACAGCCCTCCCTCTACAACAGCGACGAATCTGATCAGGACCAGGAGTCTCAAAATCACAATCAAAGTTTTCTCTGTTTCATCTTCAGACTTTGCTTAGATAACTGCTTTTTGTGGTGCTCAGAGAGAGAGAAATGTTTTCTGGTCTGTAGCATTTGTTGCTGGGATAGATTTGAGTAGTTATTCATCACCATGATGGTTATAATTATCTGATTGAAAGCACTCTGAAAGTCTTTAACTTCTGGGGATAGGAGGAAAATTGGTCTGTGCTTGTTGAGCAAATTTTTGCTTCATGGCTTTGAAAGTACTTGCCTTTCAAAGGGTTTTTCACCTTATTATTTAAAACCTGTCTGATTTTAAATTTAATTTCTAGATATCTTTTAGTAGAATACTTGCTGTTCCTGCAGAGAAAGAGTTACAGAGTCTACTATCATAACTTTTCTGTTCATAAGCTTTCAGTCACTTGAGGGTAATTTCCAAAATAAAACTTTATTATCATAGTTTTCTATACCAAACATCAATAAATATGAAAAACCTTCCAACAACCCCATACTACTTCTCCTTTCAGTTGTGTGCTGGATACAGGATCCTGAAAGATTTACTATGCTATGGTTGTATATTTTAGGGCCATATCAGCTTTTTTTTTTTTGTATGTCCGTGCATGAGGGAAACTTATTTACACATAGTATCTAAAGTTTTGCCTTGGAAAGACCAAGCTACATATCTCTCCTTCTTGTCTTTGCAATTCCAAGTATTTAATCTTAAATTTAACAGTCAAACAGCAAGAGAGAAGAGATGAAAAGGAAAAGAGGAGACTAGAGTCCTAGAAAATACCTTCCCCCCCTCCATGAAACTAGTTCTTCAGAGAAAAGAATATTTACAGACAGGGTATGCCAGCTAATGCCACCAAGCATGAGTGCGAAGAAGAGAGCTATGCTTGCGTATTTGCCTCCCCAAAGGAATTGAAATTGTCAGTGTTTGGGACTCGTTGTCAGAAGCTTAGAGCCTCACCTGTCTATGTTCCTCTGTAAATCTGTTCTGATGACCATTGCTCCTCACAAATGTGTGTCTTAGAGCAATTAAAATTTTACCAGAGAATACTGAAAAAATACTAGGTACGTATATGTCGTATAGTTACTGACTTCTTTAAAGATAAAAACAAAAGCCACCGCAGAAGCAAATTGAAGCCCCTGGGAGCTGACATGGTTATTGAAAGCTTTGACAGAGCTGCCCTACCATAGAAACCTTCTTTCCTATTATCATTCATTTTGGTCTCTGAAAAGGAATTTATGATCAAAGTTTTGTTTGAGTACAACGTAATGGCACAGTTAAGCACTCAGATTAGACTTTGGCAAAGTTAGCCAGGGATTTGGTTTGGTTTTTGGAGGTTTTTTTTGGTTGTTTTTTTAAAATATTTTTTTTAGTGGCACTCACCCACTAAAAGTATTTTATTCCTTAAAATGCTTCCCCTTTAAAATAGAACTTTACTTGTGGTGTGGTTTTAAGGCTACTTTTAATGATAGCTCCATTTAAAGAAAAAAATAACAAACGTGGAAGAATCTGTTTATGGCTTTTTTCTTGAATTACATTAGGTCTGTGTTTATGCTTTATATCTGCTACTACTATGTCATGATAAACTCCAATCTAGAGCATCTTGTATGGGTGACATCTCACAATGTAAATGAAATAAACTGTGTATATTTAAAATATTTTAATTCATATGGTGCTTCTTTGTATAAAGTTTCCACCCTGATGACTCTTCAGCAAATTCCCACTGTCTAATTTTTTTGGCTGCTATCAGCAGAAAGATGTATTTTTTTTATAATTAGTACGTCATTATATAATTATTTTTCACCATATGAAGTAATTGCCAATTGTTTCATTTGATAATACATACAGTTTGCTTTAATCCAAGGGCCAGGTTCAGGGAGGACGCGGTTTAAGGGAGAGAAATTAAGGTGAGAAATAACTGTTACTTACAGTGGGAGAAGTCTGTAGAATTATTGAGATGCTAGGAAATACAGGTTCATTTCTTGTCTTTGCTGTGGACTTGCTGCACAAGTCTGCAGTTGACTTTGTGTAAGTAGTTTATTTCTGGACTCCAGCTTATGCTGGACTCTATGATGCACTCTATAACGGTAGTGACAGCCTATAGTTTTGAATTACTTGGAGACTAAAGTAGAGGTGGTAGAAACGTTGATGTCTGTGAGAAAAACAAAGCTCCAGAGATTGTGTTGGTGTTATGTAAGTCAGTAAGAGGTCATTCGAAACACAGGTCAAGAAAAATATGAGTATATACAGTTCCCTTAATATGCGGTCATGCTGGTACACATTGAAGTTTTAGAAGTAGCTTTAGAAATGCTGTCTCATGGTATGATCAAAGCAACAGGACCAATCAGCCATTTTAAGTTTTCTGTCTTGAAGGCCCATGGGAAACATGAGTATTTGCCTAGTCCTGTATATGAGGTTTGTATCAAGAATGCATTAGAAGCTAAATAATACATGCCTTTGGAATGCATTGAAAGGAAGAAATCACAATAGAGGTTCCCCCTCTGCTGGTAGAGAGTTCGGCATTCAAGGCATTTCAGTGTATTTAGACACTGAAGTAAACTCGATTGAGTCTGAACATGTTTACACAATAAAAAGTCACTGTTATGCAGCATAAACTACTGTGAATCTACTGAAAGCATTTTCAAGTTAAATACAGTAAAACCGAAGTTATCAAATTCCCTGTCCATTTGTTTTAGCTATAATGTAAGTAATTCATATCAAATTCCCAACAGCCAGTGTACACTGTATTGTCAATTTGTATTATACCTACCCGTGGTACAGTTCATCTTGTTGCTTACCCATTTCAGTGCTGCTTAAGAATTTTGTACTGATAAGCAACCCTTTACACTTCTTTTTAAGAGATTTTCAGTTCAATTTAATTAATAATCTGCTTAAGCGTGTACATGACTATTTTGTCAGGAAAATTTCTTCTTGTCTAGTGGGAAACACTTGTACTCAATTTTGCACATTTAGTTTGAGTACTCTTGAAGAAGAGTGAAAATTTTAGGGGAACTAGAGACAAGAAAAATAGATTATTCGTGGTGAGGAGCAGATACCATGATCCACTAAGAAGTGAACCAGCAAGAAAATGCAAGTGAACAAACAAAAAGCTATCTTAAGCGAATCTCTCAAAGGCCCACATGACTTTCTGCTGCATAGCATGTTTATCCTGAGACTCGTATGAAATCTGTAGTCCAAACAGTCCCAGCTATGTCATACTTTTTGCTCTACCAGAGGAGAGATTTCTCACCAGGAAGGGAAATAATTCTATCGTGTCTTTGCTGCTTTCTTCCGGCTTTTCTTTTTCATGTTTGGCTAGGTTAAAACACACTTTTATCTTCAGATTTAGTGTTCAGTAAGATGATGAATCAATTCCTTTATTTTTTTTAATATAAAATGTTGTGGCTGGTTATTTTACCCATGTGTGTGTGTTTTGGGGTGTGTCTGTGAAATGATATGTAAATAGTAACTACTTTTATAGGAAACATGCCAAGGTTTTAGGTTCTGATGTATATTCCCAAATTAGTTTCTTTTTTTTTTTTTTTTTTTTACAGCAAATATTAACATAACTTTGATTAAGAACTTGGAATAAATATTATTATATATCTTAACTAATTTCAATTTCTTATTCATGTAATTAAGGCTCTATTACAGCTGTAAATCAAAACCTTTCTGTAATTCATGTATTCATATACTATTAAGAGTATGAAAATGAGTTACTCTGTTGCATACAAAACACAAAAATTAGACTTTTTGTAATGAAGTCAAGCATGTAAATAGAGGAGTTAAATTTACTTATGCAGTCTTGCTATTGTCTCTGTATGCATCTAGCCAGTGTAAATGAGACAGAATGAGATTTTGTTCCCCTCGGACATCATAAGAGGACTGTGGATGAGTCTAATATGATCATTTAGCTAAAGCTGAATGGCATTTCTTAGAGCAAAGAAACACCACCATCAGCCAAAGGGTTTTTCACCTCTCTTAAGCAATGGACAATCTTGGAGTTTTTATGGCATGTTTTTGTAGCTTTTCACCATAAAAGTAGTTAGGCAATGTTAGTACTTCTTTCCCTCTCCCCTTGTTTAGCATGAGTTGAGTAATTTTAATGCCTAAGAAAGCAAATAGGCTTTTTGCCACAAAATCTCATTTTGATTTTCATATTTTTTAAATACTTCTGGATTTATAAAGGCCTTGTTAGCCATACTCTCTGTTCTTTTGAGAAAAATAGTTGTTTTTATAAAACTGTTGGCATCTGTGGCAAATATTAATCCTTATATATATTGGATTTTTGTTTATTTGTTTTAGATATAGATTAATATCAAGCATGACTTCTCAACCTCCAATTTTATGCTTGCCTTTCAAAATGGTGTAAACGCTGTCTACCACTAATCTTGTTATTTTGTTTTGGTCAAGACAGTTAGATACAGGGTAGCATATTTTCTCCTTATCACTAAAAATAAGCAATTACTATTACAAATGAGATTTTAATTGTGACTTTTCTGCTAATTTCATTGTGTTTAGTTTTCTCTGAACTTATTAGTATTTTCAGCTAGGTTTTGAGGCTTACTATTCAGAACTTGATGATATTCCTCCTCTATATATTACATGTTAGTATAAACTAATGGAGGATAGTGTTGACTTGAAAATTTGGCTACTCCTGTATGCATGGCGAGTTCAAAATTATCCCTGTTTATACAGCCTTTGGCAATTTAAGCAATGTGTTTTGTCACCTGCTTTGCTGTCTCATGAAGCACTGTAACTTTTATGAAGAAATAGAAAATATGACTTTGAATCCTTGACATCTTTTTAAATAAATGCACATATTGATAGTGACAGATTGCTAAACTTGGCGTTAGACGCTTAGCTGTGTTTCTTGCCAAAAGTAATCCAGATGTGCATAATTTATCCGGCTGCCATATGTGCACTGACATGTCTTTCTATAATCAACTGTCTGTTGAGTATTGTTAAACAGTTAAATGTTCTTCATCAACTATCTTTTGAATAATACTAATAAGTTAAGGATCAGCAAGACCGTAAAACCAGCTTTCTTAAACTGAAGAAAGCAACTTCAGATTTTTGACTGTCCGAAAAGTATGCATGTTCTGAAAAAAAATCACTGTTAAAAAAAGCTTATGTAAAGACCATTGTAGACAGTGTTATACAACTAAGGAGGATACATATTTTGCGTAATCTCATTATGATGGAACAGATCTTTGTTGTGACAGTGTAAAGGAAGTTGCTATGGAATAATAACATTAATTAATAAAGAATTTTTTTTGTATGAGGTGCTTGTTGAAAGGAGAAAATGAACTTAGCTTGACAAGCACTAACCAAACATGTCCTGGCATTAAGTTCAGAAAGAATTGTAGGAGGACGTTTGTGTCATTTGGAATGTTTCATCGTATCATCAGAAGAAACAACTCCCATTTTATGGCATGTTTTGCACTGGGTGTTTGTTCTTCAGCTGTCCTCAGAAAGTGATTTATTGATTAGTAGTATTACATGACTCGAATAGAAAAGTTCCTATACAAAAATTTTCTGTCCAAGGAGTTCGCCATCCCAAAATTTTCTTTACAAAGTACGCACTGATGCATGGAAATATATTCCTCCTTTATTTCCTATATGTTTATCCTTTCACCTCATTGACTTAAAGTTATCAGAATATTAACATGGATAATCTGACTTTCATCAATCTCTGAGTTGGATCCCAGTGTTCGCCTCGGAGGTATAAAGGAAGGCGTGTGGTGGTCATGTAGAGCAAAATGCATAGAGTGTCTCATGGTTCTGAGTTTCCCCTCAGGAGAAGGGTGTCTGGCTCTGTCTGATGTTCCTGTGCATACAGGTAAGTATTTATCCCTAGAGTTATATAGATATCTATCTGTTGTACATAGGCCTGTCTTTGTAGCAATCTGCTTTGGTTTCTAAACTCCCCCCCTCAGCAGTTGCATAACTTGTGGCATGATTAGCAGCTCTTCTTCATCATCCTGGGAGGTCTCAGTCATGACCTTTCCAACTGCTGATCTTCATCATAAAGATGAGAATAGATGTACATAAGTTGATGAGAGCACTAACTGTATAATGCTTATTTCCACAAGGTCATCCAGATTTGAGCAACTCATTTTGGTTTGTATAAGGGAAGAAGTAGAATGCCTGCGTAATGCTAGACACGGTAATGGGGCAAACAGTACTTGTTACCATCCTGTTAGAAACCATCTTTGCTGAAATGAACAAAATGATCAAAAGATGCTCCCTCGTTTGGAGGAGCATGCTCTAGTTGATTAATTTTACTCTTCGAACTGTAAGATTTCAACTTCTCTCTCTGATCTAAATGGAGATACTAAATCAGTGTTTAAGGATATTACACTCCTATAGTTATCAAAGATGCAGGCCCTGTGTGTATGCTATCGCAGAGTACCCTCATGCAAGTGCTAGCAGTAAGCAGGAAACTTAGGAGACTTCTTCAGGAGAGTTTGTTGGGTGTAGGCGAACAGTTCAAAATCTTCTGAAGTTGCTAAGGTCTTAGTTAAAAATTCTTGGTGATCAGAGATTAACATTGATCCATGCTGCTGGAACTTCTGTACTCTCTAAGTTGTGCTACAGTGAGTCTACTAGGATCCCTGCTCTTTCAAAACACCAAAATCAAAAATCTCAGGTGTGTTCTTTGCTGCTTCTGGATAGTCATATTGAGCTGTTTCCTAAAGTATACAATTTTTGTCCATTTGTTTTAGTTACTTAATGTTTGCTTGTTAATGTTTTCATTAGAAAAACTAGTAGCATGAAAAATACAGGGAAGCACATTTTCTAAAGATACTATCTTTGTTCGTGATGGAGGTGCAGCTTCTTGCACTTTTGAAGCACTTTGGAATCTCGTTATTCCATGGCCAACCAGATATTTGCACCATGGACAACTCTTGATTCCCTGAAGGGAACACTAAATTTATTTCAACAACTATTCCCTGTAATGTGAATTTTCTTCAATAGTGTAAATCAACATGTTTAGAAATTCAGTTACTTTGGGGTTAGGAAGTTATCTAGGATTTTTCAGTGCATTTCTTTCTCATTGATTCTTGGTGTGGGTTTACCCTTAGTTCTAATACTTACACCACTCTCCCCTTATTTTAAAAAAACTAAACACATCACCAAAACTTACTGTCATCTGTGATATTCCTTCAGGCAGTGTATTTCAGGGATTAATTCACTGCTTTATTAATTTACATTCAGCATAGTACTTCACCTCAGTTTTATAGTAGTTTACCAAATTGTATTCTTTGTTACTTGATTGCTTCAGTTTCTAAGAGAACAGTATCTTTGTAATGAATTCCAGGTCAGAAAGTACATATTTTCTCTCTGGAAAATGCTAATGTAAATCTTAAAATATATAAGTGTTTGCACTTTGAAATACTGTGATGTTTTCCATTGCTCATATCTTAGCTAGTTTCATAAACCTCTGAGAAGCCTTCAGCCTCC
>VWZK01015228.1:25980-42412 GCA_013396935.1 Baryphthengus martii
CCTCCACAAGCCACTGTCATACACGTCTTTTATGAAAAACTCTTGCTCTTGGTTACGTTGGTCCTGACTTTGTGAGAGCTGTCACTGTTTGCTATAGAATTATGCTCCAGAATCTTTGTTTTTAATTTTCTTTCTTAACTGTCTCAATGGAAGGAGACAGAAACTCTTTTTAAGAAAGTACAGAGTTTAATGAATGTTACTACATTACTATATTACATGACCATCTGAAAATTAATGATTGTGGTATTTTGGAATTCTTGTCACTAATCATTTTGTCATTATCAGTGACATCCTGACCACTACTAACGTGATAGTTTTGTCATTCCAGATGTTTTCTGGTAGGCATATGAAATGGGGAAGTGTGGAGGAGAGAGAAAAGGTCATTCAAAATTAGCCTGGATGTGTGCGTGTGTGTTTACATACATCCTCTAGACAGTGCTGAAATATTTTATGTCTATGCACTGTACTTTTGCAGTCCAGCAGCATTTAGTTGTTTTGTCTTCAATTACATTTACCAAAAGACCAATTAACCTATGAGAAAAGTGGGTTTGGCCAACAAAGAGCTAGCCTGACAACTGAACTCTTTCATTACATATCCATCTATCTATCTTGTTAAAGTAGACAAGACCTTGGATTGACTATAGTTTGAAAGGTTAGTTGAAAAGATTAAAGGTGACTTGTTAATGGAAAATGGCAACTTTGAGCTCTTGGATTCTAAACACTTCTGGTCTAGTGTTCCTCTTGTTGAGTAGTAGGTCTGCCAAGACGCATTGCAGACTTTGTAGACCAGTAATAATAAACCTGTTCAGAGAGTTTAAAAGAACTTGGCATGCCATGTGACAGGTTCTCGAGTAGTTCCGTCAGGAGCCAAGTGTACTGTAACAGACCCCTTTTAAATTGTTGGCTTACATGAAAACTGGAGATGTCTGCAGTTTCTCCTTCTCACCCCCCCTCCCCAGAAGTACAAAAGGCTGATGAATTTATTAAAATGCTTCTTTAGTGTATGTTATTGAGCTGTGAAAGAGACCAATAGATAAACATTATTGTAAGTTTGCAGATGCACTCTCATTTATGCCTTTAGTCAAGACAAATTTATCTACTTATGTTAGAGGAGCCTTTAATCAGATAATCTGTTATTGCAAGTAGTTTAGATCATGAGGTGAGTAGTTTTTAAACAGACCTTTACAATGTGTGTAGACTTTACTGGTCCTGTTCTTCATCATGAGAAACATAAAACACTATCAGCTATAAGAACACAAGCAATATCTTTTTCTCTCTTACCTTCAATACCATGTATATAACTGCAGACATATACAATATTTCTGGATGAATATACAGGCCATAAAATATTGTTCATTAGATTATAAAGAAAAGAACAGATCCAGATGTTTAGATAATAACATCCTTCTGGAGAAGTAAAAAAAGTGGAAGGAGGATTGAAGTATATACAAGTAACATTGCGTGAAAAATCTGGCCACCTATACCTAGAGGTAAAGTAGATTGAGATTATAATAGGGGCCTAAACTTGTTACGTCCAGCATCATTTTTTACATGCTGAAAATATCTGTGCTTTTATAAAAATGAGTTGTCTCACTGTAATGTAGACGTGTGTGCTGGTCATCAGTCATGATATTTATACTGGTCGTACTGAATTCTCACTTTACACAAGGAAGTCTGTGGCTTAATATATGGAGGCCTTGATCGTCTTTGACACCGACACCCTCAATCACTGTACTGGAAAGTGTGTGCTTTTCTGAAAGCGTCTTCATCATATTGAAGATGTGGCAGAAAGTAGGTGACACACAGATACTATTAAGTGGTTGGGCACACATTTACTCAAAGAAGAAATACTGTGTTAATGCTTCTTTCTTGCATACAGGCCAAGCATTTAATGGATTGCAACAGAGGCTTATATAGTTAAAACAGAAACTTCTTGGGCAGAATCACTTTAACCATGTGACTCATCCTTTTTAAAATCTTCTCTCTTCTCTTAGTGAAGGAGAGTTCACTAAGGAGAGGCTAACCCAAAAGTAATCATATAAATCCCAGACTTTATTTATCTTTGTGAATTTATTTATTTTATTTATTTATTATGATTTACAGTAGTTACTGCTTACAGTAGATTTCACAACCTTAGTTTTCCCAGTATTTTCAAATACTATTGCTTTCAGCTAAGCCATATCCCCTTAATGCTGCCAAGCAAGTTTTTTTTGAGTGGGGTTTTTTGTTGTTGTTTTGGGTGTTGCTGAGAGTTTTGATGCCGGGAGGTTGCTTGTGAGGGTTTTGTTTCTTTTCAATTTTTTAAAGACACTGGAAACTCAGATAGTGACAGGAAAAATCACACCATCATGCCTAGTAGTGACTGTTTAACGTTATAGCATCCTGAAGGAAGCTACTTTCCAGTTTAACATAGAAAGCGGACAAGACAGCTAGGAATGGAGAGAGAAACTTGGTAAACATTGCACATTTTAGAGGATTAAGAGAATGCTTAAGGACTGATAACCTAATCTGCTCATTCCAGATAATGTAAAAGGGAAAAACAGAAGGAGGAGGAGACTAAGCAGAAGTACTCATGTATAGCAATTGCAGTTAAGGGAAAAACTATTCGTGTGTGTCCTCTCAGGGTTTTCTAATGATTTGGCAATCTGTAGTAATTTTTTTGTTTTTTTTTTATTATGGTAAAAAAAAAATTTCACTATCCGTTTCATTTTGATTACCAAGAAGACATTAATGCTATCAAAATATACAGGAACAGAAAGACAGGCCTCTTACTCTTCCATCTGTCTAACACCAAAAGCTTAGACGACGACTCCTCTTTGTGAAATGTATAGTACTGCAGACTTTGTTTGGGAAATTGAGCAAGATATTGCTCTGAGACAAAAATGACAAAACATGAATGGTGGAAGATGAATCATGAGTTCCAGTTCATTCAAGAAGTTTTTACAGTGAGATAAAATATATCTTTCAGTATGAATTTTCCCAGAATTTTAGTAGTATTAGCTTAACATTACTTATAATGGAAATATGCTCTTCTAAGAAAGATTCTCAGGTCCATTTTTGAGGATTCCGAAAATGAAGTAAAATACACAAGTCTTTGTTTCAGATTTTAGAAAATGATGGAGGAAAAAGGTTTTCTGAAGGGATCAGTCAGTCACATTTGTTGCAGTTGTACAACTGCTTGGCTCATCTGCTCTGCCCAGCCCTGATGAGAAGCAGCACCTGACTGGGTGCATAATTATTCAGTTATGCATGTGCATTAATATCAGCAGGAAAATAATTTTAAATTTACTTTAATCTATTGATTAAAATAATGTGCAAGTGATTTTTACATCCATAGCATGTTAGTAATAGTTCCATAAACTCAGTTTCATTGGTTAAAGCAGTAGTTTTGCAACATCTTAGTTTTTCTGGTGTTTGAATATTTCAGTGTGCCTCACTTAGAAGAGAACTTGAGGTAGTGCTTGAAATTCAGAATGTGAGTTAGCGTTATTTCCATACCATGTAAAGCTAAGAACACACAAAGCACTCTGAAGTTCCATGCAGTACACGTTTTCAGTATCCTGCCAAAGCCAAGTCTGGATCTCACAATAACTATCTTATCAAATAAGAATAATGTGTGAAATCAGCCAAATATGACAAGTTTGTCAACGCAGTGTTTTCCAGGCAGCTGCAGGAAGACTGTGACTATACTCTAAGCAGACCAAGAGTCATGCTGTTGTTTTAGGGTGGCACTGAGCTCAGGATGTCCTGGCATTCAGGACACCACTGCAAGTACTCTCTTCTTGGATTGAAATCATGATTTAGCTCTATGTGATTGAAGCCCAGGCACAGGAAGCTCAGGTCTGCCTTCAAGACAGATTTTAGGTATACTTATTTAATGGTCATTGTGATGTACTGCTGAAAAATACTTGTAATAATTTGGGTTGATATTTCTCTGTGCATTTTAATGGAGCAAAATTCAAGAGCCAATTGATTTAGGCATGTTGTGCCTCAACTGAAAGGTAGAGGCACTGTATTAATATTGTTAGCTTTATACATACTGTGTAGAGACTTTTCATACTGCTGGTTGCTGAGCCTGTAATTAATAAAGAACAGAAGATGATACTGTATTTAAAAAAAAAAATGTTCTATGAAGTACAGAACTGGCACGTGAGTGGCAATAGTGCCACAGCCTCACACTTGTGAAGGGCACCTCTTCTGTGATCTGAACACAGGACTCGGTACTGTGCTTGTTACTGCTGTCCAGCCTAGCTTCAAGATGAAGAGGCATTTTACAGAGAGATTGCAGGGTGACTGCAGTGTGAAACCATTTATTATTTTATTATTTGCTTCTCCTAAATGCTTTCTGGAGTTAAAAAAGTAACTATGCAGGAAGCTGGATCCTTTGATTTGGAATATTAAAAGAACATCGAGAGGGTTTTCGGTTTTTATATTACTATTTTTCTTGGTGCTTTCTGGAAATTGTCCTTACGGTTAGAAAAAACAGTAATTCCTGTTTGTAAGGAGCTTTAACATTAATGGGCATGTGCTGCATTTAGCAGCCTTGACAATATTTGCACAGAGGTGACCAAAATCCAGAGATGCACATTTAGGGAAGACAAGGAGTGTTGTGTTACGTTAATTGATCTAGTTGCTGTCATGCAGCATCACTGCAAACATAGGTGCCTTGTGATGTGATGGGCAGCCTGCAAATAGCTAATTGACTCTGATCTCTGTTAATTAGTGCAAGTAAATCTTATAACGAAGCTTTGAAGAGATCATCTGAAGTAGATGAAAGCTGAGGCTTTACTCAGTGTCAGGGCCTTAATGTTAATTATTGAGTCCTGTGACCCAGCAAGTGGAAGACTCACTGATAAGGTGGTCTTAATTTAGGAACTTCTAGTGTTGTGGTATTTTGCAATTTGTGTAAATTCTATCACCACCTCTGCTTCAGTCCTGCTATACTTCAGCCCATAACATAAACCTAAGGAATGACACCTTGGTCTTACACTTAAGACCGTTTAAATACAGACATTAACTTTGCTAATATAAAGAAAAATTAACATCTTAGAAAAGTGTATTTATATTAAAATAGTGGATTTGAAACATAGAAATTAATCTTCTGTTACTGGAAAAGTCCTTTTTGTTTACGCCCTGAAATTTGTAATTAATCTCTAATAATGTCAGACAGTAGACTGATCATATTTCCATTTTATCAGGCTAACCTTGTAGGTGTAGGGAGTAATACTTTGTGAGCTAAGGTCGCTGTTAATTGCATGGAGTTTTTAAGGATGTGGTTTTTTATTCTATAAATACACATTCCAAGTTTTATCAATGAGTAACATAATGTTAAAAAATTGCTATACACTGTTCTTCAAGTGTCAGTTTTCAATAATCAGACTAAAATGAAAACTGGAACAATCTTAATCCCAAATACATTGAAAGAGTATTTCCCAGAAATGCAAGCTAGTAAGTATGAGAAAGACTGAGTGTTATAATATGAATGGGAAATTGTAGGACATCTTTACTGGAAACTCCTGATGATATGTGGTGTTTGCTCTCTGTGACCTAGTAATTTGAAACGGAAATTTTTTGTGAATCTAGTTGCTGCTTCTGTATAGGGGCTTAATTGGTGCATGCTAGACAGCAAAAGATTAAGCTTGCAGCTCTGAAGTTAAACACTTTTCGTTTGTGGCTGTCTGATCAGGCTTGTTGCATCCTTTCACTTAAGTAGACTGACTTTGTTAAATTAGGGATGGCCATGTGAGATACTCTTGGAGTTTCAGGTTTTTTTCAGGGTTTTATATTCACTGCAGGTATCAAAACAGAAACTTGTTCCTGAAGAGTTAGAGAGTAAGAACAATTTTCTCAGGCACTGATTTTAGAAAGCATTTATTTTTAAATCTATTTTATGTCATAATCTAATTTATGAAATTGTATTGCTGTGTGGAAATGAACTGAACCTAAATTCTCAACAGTCATTGATAGAAGGTGGGTTAAAGGACCCTACTGCTAGCTATGGAATTGGTCCTAATTTTCAGGTGTAATAAAAGATGAACCATGTAGTTTGTTAGTTGGGGAATTGGAAATATGCCATAAAATCAGTGCAGGCTTCAAGATTGTTTTCATACACAGAATTCATTTATTCATCTTGTGTAGAAAATGTAAGGTTTGTTTTCAAAGTAACTATATAAAATTAATCTTTATTGTAATATGTAAAAGGTAGATTTTTGTGTTGATTAATACTAGGAAGCAGTGCTCATTAAGGTGGCTAGCAATAGCAAAGCACTTGCATTTTTGCCCGCTATTTATAATTTAAATCAATGATGATAGATAAAGGGCATCACTGTAGATTTTTAGATGTTAAAAAAATGCTAGAGAAATTTGCCTTCCAAGCATGCAAAATGTGCTAGAGAAAATTGAGTTTATATAAGTTAATTAAGCTAGTTTGTGTAAGATAGATTATAACCAGTAACAAAATGCAAAAACACAGCAGTGAAATTTCCTACTATAGTCGACAAATCTTGTACAGTGAAGAGATGTGTAAACTCCTGCTTTGTTCTGCTTTGCCATGAACTGTAATATATGTGAAAATATTGCTGCCTTAAGGAGTAGAATATGGCCCAGGTTACACACCTGAACTGTATGCAGAAAGATAGAGAAATGCTCCCAGCAGAAAGGCAGTTTTGTGAAACGTGTACTGTATGTGAGTCAGCCATGATTGTGAGTGCTTCCTTTTGTTTCATGATGTAAGATGCATCATCCTTCACTGAGGCTGTGACTTCATCAGATCTAGGGAACTCACAGTGTAAAGGTCATTTCCTAATCGTTCCTGACTGGTGAGTTGGGCCTTGTTTATTTCCAGTTTGTTCCTGAGACATCTTTGCCAGGCTGAGGAAACAGGGTAGCATAGGAGAACCCCCCCAAAGTAGGATAACCATGTTGTCTGATGTGGGAGAGTAGAATAACCATGTTGAGACGAATTAAATATGCAGGTTATGAGCACAAGGATGAGGTTGTTTCTTTGCATGTCTGCATTTTGTGGATGGAAAACCAAGTTTTTAACCAGATCCTTTCCTCAGAGATACAATCAGTTTTTAATATGCTGTTAGTGTCCTGTTGAACTATTTGCCCTGTACCAGCTGAAGACGCTTTGATGGGTTGGAGTTTCTCTCTGTGTAGATGCAGAGTGGACCTGGGAACATTTTTAATTTCCTTAACTGTGTCCAAAGTTTTATAGAAAAATATCCTGATTAACTTGATTCCAAAACCAGTGAGCTAATTCCTGGACACTGTTTGGTAGTCGGTGTTCCAGGGATCATTCCCAAAAGGCAATTTCTGTGAGGCCACTCTGTTTTGCAGATTAGGGGAGTTTACCACCCTAGACACATGTCATTTTGTAGCAGTTGGCCTCAGTTCCCTGGAATATACTCATGGACACATTTAATTTACTGTTAGAGTTGTATCAGAAAAGTTTGTTGTAAAGGAACCATTTAGGCTAAACAATTACTACATTAAACCCTTCTATGCTTGGTGACAGTGAACAGGTAATCACTAGCAACTTTGTGATTATTTTTTCTTCCTCTTTTGGAAGTCATAGTATGTATTTCTGCATTTTCTTTTGCTTGTTTTAGTTCAAGTTTTCCCCCTTTAGTCCTCATATGGTTATCAGAATTCAGACATCCCAATTCAGATGAGCATAGAAATATGAGTTTCTGAGATCCCTTCATACAAATATTTACTTTTTAATTAAACTATGAAAGATCTGTTTCAAATATGTTAGACTTTAGGTATAAAAACTATTTAAAAAAATCTTGAATTTATTTAAAAATAATATGAAGCCTGTAGCCATTCTAAACAGTATCTAAATGAGAAAGCGCGATCGTGCATAGACGTTTGCTTTTTTGTTTCTTATTTATAGGAACACAAATACCAGTAGGGCTTGAGCTCCTCAGTACTTCTACATGAGAACTAGGATTCGTTCCAACTACTGTCACTGCCTTGGCTGTAAAAGGTACTGCTGGCTTGTAGTCTAAATTCTAAATAGGACCATTGTGAGTAAATTGGTCTTTTTGCAAGTTTTATATAAGCAAGAGTTAAGTCTTTGGTGCAATATAGCACCAATTAGAGTAAGCAGGCTATGATTTTAGTGGTAGACACTGCCTTTAGGCAGGAGAAATTACACTGTCCTGCGGAGGATATGTAGCTGCTGCTATTTTGGTGTTTGATTTCTTCATTGTCACATAGTTGAAAGCTGTCCAGGAGAAAAAGAGGTATAAACTGACAAGAGAAAAAAATAGCCAGCTTATAGAGGATGTAGGAGTGAGGAATAGCATATATACTCTAGAGTCATTTGTACTGCTTGTGTCTTGCTTCTATGTATCGGTTCATTCTTAGTGAAAGTATGGGCTCCCAAGAATAAAGTGCTTCCAAAACTAGCAATTGTCAAAGACTTAAAGGATTAAATGATTTAATGTTTTAGCAATCACTTGTAGACCTGCCTATCACCTGACTGCCAGAAATGCACTTTGCCCTGTTAAAAAGCTGTATTTTAGCAATAGGTTTGGCTTCTAATACACTACAATAGTTGTCTCAAGTTTTGAAGAACACTCCTGGAAGTATCTAGCATTGGAAAAAGGCTCATTTGTAACAGCGTATGAAAATACATAGTCTTGTTTTGTGCTTCTTCAAAAGAGACAGATTTTTTTAAGTCCTAAATTTGTAAATTGGAGATACACAATTTATTAACAGATTATTTTAAATATAATGCTTCTAATGAATAAACAAATACCTAACCAACTTCTGGGAGTATATCCATAACAAATTCTAAAAAGCCTGCAAGGTATTAGCACAAGAAATACGTAATTGAAACCTCCAGAAAGTATTAAAAAATACCGGTAATGACTGCCAATAAATGTCACTCAGGAAGTGAAATATCTCTGACCTACTCAAGAATGAAGTACAATCGTGAACAACAGTATTTGAGATCACCTTGCATATCTTGCCCAGATGCTTTCAAACATCTCAGTGCCAGGACAATAACCGCCTGCATTCTTATATACAAATTAACCCCATGTTAGAGAGGCTGCTAGGACAAATTTGTCAGGATTGAGTAACAGGACTTAATATATACAAGTACATGTAGACTGAGAAGAAAACAGCTATCTGTAAATAACTTAAGAATATTAAGGAAGAGGAGGGATTGTTCTGCTATGTGTAGTGATTTAAAATAGTATTGATAACATTAAACAATGGGAAGAAAACTGTGCATAGAATACTGTCATTCTTCCCTCACATTATACTGAAAGGCATTGAAAGAGAAATGGTATAAAGCTCAAAAATTACAACTTTTAAAATTAGAGTAGGGCAAGTACTAGAATCTTATTGTGAGAAGTTACCTTATATTGAGAAGGTGATGCACAAAAAAAAAAATTGTGTCCTTCATGATACTTTGCTATAGCTGTTTGGACACATTTTTATTAACTTTTCTTCAATGTTTCCAAATTACAGGTAGAAATGAACCCCAGTAGTTAGTTCTGTGAGGGAACTGTGAAAGATGGAAAGCCAAGAAACTGGCTAGGGTAAGGGAAGAAGAAGTGTAATGACAAACTTACACGCTTTCCTAAAGAAAAGTTGTTTAGGTTCTATGGTAACTGCTGGCTGAAGCTGACATTCTGCTCAGTGCTACAGCTTCCTGGTCCCAGGAAGCTGTGATAAAATTACGCTGGAAAAAGCCCATTTTACAGGCAACTTGAAAGTATTTTTCCCTTGGCATAATTATGAGGGTGGAGTTCTTCTAAAATCATGATGAATGCATTCAGCTGTTGTTTTGGGAATCAGTCTATTTCAGCATCCAGAAACAGAACAACCTATATAATGACTGAAACGATTTCTTCTGCAGCATTGAGGTGAGGACTCAGTTCTCAATTTCAGTTATTAAGGTGTGATTTTATACATTATAAAAACTGTAAAGTGCATTTTGAAAATTCATAGTGTAAAATGGAAAGTCCTACACACTTTAGCAAAACTGTCAGTGGAAAAAAAAACTAAACAACAAAAAACAAACAGCAACAAAAATCTTTGAACAGGAACATGCTAATTTAAATAAATTCCAGGACAAATTGAACTAGAACAGTCCATGTTCAGAATTCAGTCTTTCTTAGATGGTGCATTTCAGTTTAAAAGTCATACAGCTATTCTCCCAAAATAGCTCTTACATGTAACTCTAGAGGCTGTAGACTTCAAGGTCTTAAGCTCGGGAGTATATTTACTCCTTAATCTGTGTTTTTTAGTGATCACACTTAAAGAGAATAATTGACCACATGACACATTCACAGTATCTTAAGAAATGCTACGAGGTGTCTGCAGAACACTGTCAAATATCTATTTCTGGCCCATACTACTTGGAAAGAGAGTTTTCAGTGCATGTAATGATGCATTTTTACAGCAAATGCATTGTTTCTGGTTACTGTTAAGATACAAGTTTCTGAATAGTACTGAAAGATCTGTTGCGCTTGATTATTTTGCTATTTTTCATTACTAGTTTTGAAGATTTCAGGTTTTTCCTGTTGCGTTGCCTTAATGTGATTTGTTTCTTTTTATGTATGCAGAACCAAATGTGTGACAGCCTGTCTGGGGCACTCCACATTACAGCTCTGCCCTGCCCCACACTTGGCACAAAGAATGTGGCGGTGACTTCCTGAATATGCAGATAAATGGTAGCTTGTAAACAAGTATAACTGTGATGACATTTAGGTTTTTTGGCTCTTCTGCAGAAATACCCAGCGGCAGTATTCTAGGATCATGTCTGCAGTTTTCAGAGGGAACTACCACTCTTCTCTATCATTTTAATTATCCTTACAGGAAAAACTACTGGAAGAACATGCAGCTTCTCACCTTGCTTTTTTTTTAGTTTTCATTTTGTGAAAGGTATGCTAGATGACAGCTAGCACCTTACTGCCAAGAGATGTGTCTATTGTAAGATAACTGCAAATTGATAAAAAAGGGCAAAATTTTAGAAAAATGGAGGTAACAGATCTTAGATTTTTATGCCTTTGTTTGGTCTGGGAGTACAGTTTTGGCCCCAGGATGTTTGCATGAGAAAACTGTGTAGTGTCAGCATGGGCAGGTAAAAACAGTACAATGCTATAGTTATGCAAGTGAAAGAAAATAAAACCTAAGTAGAAGTGGTGCTGTGGGACATGGCTTAGTGGTGGCCTGTCAGTACTGGGTTAATGGTTGGACTTGATGATCTTTAAGGTCTTTTTCAATCAAAATGATTCTATGAGAGGTTTGTGCAGTCTGCGCACAGGCTACTGTTGCCATGGTGCACAGTCATTTGTGAATATACATCTGTCTTACCTGTGGTTAGTTTGAGCTTTTATTTGAAACTGGAGTTTTAACATTGTTGGCAGGTTGATGCTGAAGATCCTGATGTCAGTATCTCCGACAGAATTATGCTTCTGCACGTGTTACAGAAATAGGCAACTGGGTGGTGAGGTCAATCCCACAGGTGTCCTTGACAGGGCTGCAGCACAAGATGCTAATGGTCAGGGTTGTATGGAAAGCCTTAGTCTGTACACTTGGGAAACTCATCTTGTAAGTATAACTAGAACAGCTTGGGTTGTTTTTTGTTTCTTTGTTTTGTTTTGTTTTTCTTAAATAACTTGCACAAGAATATCACAAAATATCCTGAGTTGGAAGAGACCTTAAAAATCATCTAGTTCCACACCCCCTGCCATGCGCAGGGACAACTCTCAGCAGACCAGATTGCTCAAAGCAGCATCTGACCCGACCTTGAACATTTCTGGAGGGGGCATCCACGGTATCTCTGGCAGCCTGTTCCAGTGTCTCACCACCCTCACAGTGAAGAATTTCTTCCTAATATCTAATCTAAATTTACCGTCTTTCAGTTTAAAGACATTACTCCTTGTCCTATGACTACACGCCCTGGTAAAAAGTCCTTCTCCAGCTTTCTTGTAGAGCCCTTTAGGTGCTGAAAGGCTGCTATAAGGTCTCCCAGGAGCCTTCTCATCTCCAGGCTGAAGAGACCCAACTCCTTCAGCCTGTCCTCATACCTCACAGGAGAGGTGCTGCAGCCTTTTAAGGGTCTATGTGGCCCTCGTGTGGACTTGATTGAGTAGGTCTATGTCTTTCTTGTCATGAGAACTCCAAAGCTGGATGAAGTACTCCAGGAGGGGGGTCTCATGAGAGCAGAGTAGAGGAAGAGTACCACCTCCCTCGACCTGCTGGTCACACTTTTTTTTTGATGCAGCCCACAATACAGCTTTCAGGGTTGCAAATGCAATTACTGGCTCATGTTGAGCTTCTCATCAGGCAACACCCTTAAGTCTTTCTCCCATTGACATGCTTGTTTATAGATGGATTGAAGCTTCTTTCCCCCACCAGTCATCTCCTAGAAGTACCTTTTTTCAGCTTGTTTTTGTGCCTGTTTTCTCGCATAGGACATATTTGATCTGGGCTTTTAGTTAAAAACCAGCATAGTCTCCTTTAAAACCTGGGCTACTGCTCTTATTGACATTGGCAGGAAGAAAATGCTTTAAAACTTAGTACTGAGTAAGAGATTTTTCATTACCTTTTTTTTTGCTTACTACGTGTGTTTGCAAACACAGGCTATGAAGTACTGGGTCCTAGGGAGGTAGGAAAGAAGACAAGGTGGCAACCTCTGCAACATGAGGAGGTTACCATCTTCTCCAGGTGCCCCATTTAGGTAGGGGGAGGGCAGGTCAACTGCCCAGCTTTCTGTCTCCCTCTCATTTTCAGGTTCATCTGCCTTTTTCAAAAGTCTCTTGCTCCTGTTGATTTCTTTGCAGTTTTAGTATTGTGGCATGCTACAGGAATTATTCTCAGATACTCCTTTGTTTATTGCTGTGCAAGACTGCATCAAAAACACATTGTGAACATCCAAGCTTTCTCCAGGCAAACATGGGGATGTTTCTTCAGCAAAAACAAAAATGAAAACTTAAATACTGTAATTAAAATGGAATTAAATACTGTAAATTAAATTAAAAGCTGGATAAAGGATGCAAAAAGTCTATAAATAATCCCCAGTCTTACAGTATAAATAGTGACACAGTAAGTACATTATTCCTTTAAATAAATAAGAAGTACTAGTAGTAAGATGTTTTTACTCTTTTAGTCTTTGTGTAACACCCTGTGTACAATTTTTCTGTCTTTGCAGGCTGCTTTTAGAAGTTTGAAGGTCTTCCAGTGAAAAGTAGTTGATTTTGGATTTAACATATTACATTACTGTGTAATTACTTTTACTGGCTGTACTTCTTGGGCTGAGTTGATTAGATGGTGTCTGTTACTTCCAATTTGGAAATACCTCTGTCCCTTTTTGCTGCAATGTTTGTGAGGCATTTTTTTACAGCAAGCTGGGACATACTACAGCTGTCAGAGAGAAAAGAAATGCAAAATTAAAGCATATTTGATACAAGAATTGGGTGACAGAAGCTTCCTCTCTACATACTTGAAAATGAAAAGTGGTATGTTCTACTAGTCTTTTGACATTTTGCTTTATTACCAATTTATAAATCCTAAAATGATTTGGCAATTAGAATTACATATGTGTATTTTGTGCTGTGTTAGCCTGAAGAGTTTGACATTTAAGCATGTGCATGAATTGGGTTAATTATTTCTGGACCTTCAGTTGCAGAAGAGCAGGGATGGGGTTATTTTCTTCACTTGGCCACCTCAGTGGTTATTACAGATGTTTCTCTCTGTAGTTAAAATGTTAAAGCAGAAATGTCTTACCCTTTTGCTCAACCTCACAGTTCCTTTTCCAGTTTGGGTAAACATTGAGCAGGGTCTTGCTTTTTGATCTATATTAAGGCTCTCTAGAACTTGACAGTTAAGCTATAAAATTAACACAGGAGCTGGAAAAAAATGCTGCTGTTAACGGAATGCACTTTGTTTATTCATATACATGAGTGAGACACAAGAGAACTCCATAGAAAATAGCTACTACTATATTTTTCTTGTTTTCCTGCTGACTTCTTGCCTATTTGCTTTTGTGTGGGTTTCTATCACAGTGTGCCTGCTATTATATTATCCAGCTAGATAAGTGAGAGAACCTGAATTTTTTTTTTTAAATCAGATTCAATTCGTAATTGATCAGATGCCCTATTATACACAGAAGACATTATTAACACAGATCATTGTATGTGCTTAGCAAGGAAAGGTTTATGGTGAGAGATCAGCTGTTAAAGCTGAAAAATTAGGTGGGCCAGGAATACAGAGGGTTTTCTCCGTATTAACAATATTGTACGTTTTAAAATAGATCACTTACAACTTCACTGGGACTCCCCAACGTTAGTAGCCTGTGTAATAGAAAATATTCAAGATACACTTATATTTGCATCTATATCTGTCATTCTATTATAACTTGCAGCTTAGGTTTACCTGAAGCATTTGTGTCCAAAGCTTGTTTAAGTTACTTTTCACTGCTAAATTAGATATTTTTTTTATATCTAGACAAGTATTTGATCTGCTGTGTTCATTTAAGGCTTTTTCTGCTCTGTTTGTTTAAGAGAGCCCTCCCCACTACTGCCCTATTTACGGGGGTGCATCATACAATCAGGTAAGAAGATCAAATCTGAAAGGTTTACAAAAGAGTAATAAATATACTAGGGTGGTGAAGGAAGTGAAGACATTGTTTCATTTTGCCAGTAAATAAGGAGTTTAAGAATGTATAGTTTGTGCTAAAATAATCAAGGACTGTCAGCACTGATTCTTTTGTGGGATTTGTTTAGTGGTTATTGGGCTTGGACAATCGGGTTAGCTTTTACATTGTCTGTGTAAGAGAACAGCAAGTTGATGTAGTGACCTTGGAAAAGCTTTAGATTGCTGACGTTTCAAGGTGATGCACATTTTTTCTTGGCACTAAGTTTCCATGCAAAAACACATAGCTTAACCGATTCTGTAGATGTCTCATTGTCTTCCTTAAAACAAAAGAAGGGGAGGAGTGCTTTTTAGTATGATGATCATTCACAGTTTTACATTTAGAACTGTTCATCTGTTTTCCTTTAGTCCATATTTTTACTTTTCTTATACACATGCTCTGGCAATAAACAGCAGTCTCAGACTCTGTGGACTACTGGAATGCTCTGAGTACTGAGTACGTTATGGTCCCAGGTGGGAGAGGATGGATTGACAGGCTGAAAGTATTAAAAAAATAAATTAATAAAATAAAATATCTGAAGACTGAAGCTGCTGTGAAGTATGTTTGCTGAAAAGAGATGTAGGGCTTGACTGTATCTCTGCTTTGCACCTAATCGAGACTGCATGAAAACTATTGAAGAAACATGAAACCTTACCAAAATACCATTGGTGGATAAAGCTTTCTCTTCAGGAAAAGCATGAGGGAGAGAGCAAATTAAGAGACAAATGTTTTTGGACTCCATTGTATGTGGTGGAAAACCTCTGTGGGTCATGCCACAGACTGCATCATGGCAATCTGGGAGAAGAATCGAACGTTTTGTTCGCCAGAAGTGTTTTGTATGTCCAAAAAAGCATTTTGCTATTTAAGTTTAGAATCTGTTTCTGTGTCCATGAGTTGGTCATAGAGGTTTATACTTGGTATTTTCTACAGGTCGTTTTAGAAAACTTCTGTTACATTAGTGTTGAAAGAGGCCAAGAGCAGGAGTTTATATTATAGTTGACCTTAATAAAATTAAAACTAATGAAAACAAAGTCTTTCTTATCTTAAAGGATGTGTGCCAGGGTATTTTATAAACTGTTTATATTTTGTTCCTTACTGAATATTAAGTTGAGTGAATTTTGAAATACGTTTTAAATAGTGACTCTAGACTTGCTGGTATTCATAGCAGACACATCTAAACATAATTAATCCCCTTTTGGCAAATACCGTATTCTGTAGTTGAGCTAAAGATACTCTTTGCTATAGAGCCTTAGGGATTACACCTGAATTTCATTAAGGAAGTCTAACTAATATCCAGAGGAATCTCCCCATGTAGAATTGCTTCAGACTGGTTATGACAAGATGGGATGCAGCTCCCTCCCCCCGCCTCCCCAAACCAGTTGTATTGTTTGCTTTTTGTTAGGAATAAAATTGTATTGAGATGAACAGGATATTGTCTGTGAATAATTCAGAGAGTGAAGACAGATCTATTGTACTGGAGTCACATTTTCAAGACATGATATGTTTTATAAGCTTTTTTTTTAAATAAAATTGTCAGCTTTTAAATGAATACAAAGAGTTGATGTACAATACAGGATGTTGGGAAATAGATTAATTATAAGAATACCAGTTAAAGTGTAGTCTGCTTAGGTGACTGAAAATGCGTGGGCTTTATTCAATGATCATACTAAGGTCCATTTACCTCCCAGAGAAGAATTTTGATACTATACACTCTTCCCCATAGATTATTTATTTACTATCTATTTTTCCACAGGATAGGTCCTTTCATCA
>VWZK01015231.1:0-14569 GCA_013396935.1 Baryphthengus martii
CATACTGCATTATCTTCCTAAGCTTTCTTAGGGCAAAGCTGCTGATCCTAAGAGCCAAACTATCATCTTTTGCAATTAGAAGAATTAGGAGTTCAGAGAGAAGACATTTTGAGTGCTGACCTTGCCAAAAGCAGAGAAACTCAGAGTGCACAAAGCAGGAGAGTAAATAGCAGGTGAAAACCAAGTTTTTCAGGAAAAAAAAAAAAAAAAAGAGTAATGAAAGAAAGAAAGAGAAAATCCTCTCTGAATGAAATTATCATCCAGGTGCCTATCACAAAATACGAACATAATTCTCAGAAATTCTTTAATTGATAAGAGTGAAAAAAAAAAACAAACACTAAAAGTAGGTTTGGAATAAAAGTTACTTACTAATAACTTGAGTGAGATCAGAACTAGACCGAGACTACACTCTCTTGAAAATGGAAATTCCCACCTCTCTTCCTGATACATAAATTACTTTAGAGCGGGAAAATAGGATTAAAATTGGCCCTTCAGTCAGTGCTCAAAATAAAGGTCAGTTAAGCTGATTTTAATACTGTAGATATTCACTTGATATTTACAAACTAGATAACTTCCAATTTCTGTAACTCTACAGCGTATTATGAACATAACATGGTATACATTGATAGTATCACCATACAATTTACATTAATCTATCATGTTTTAACCACATGAAAACATTAAATGTTTTGTCTTTCTAATACTGTTTTGATTTCTAATGCTTTTGACATGAAGGTCCGTATTCATTCTATGTCTTTAAGAACAAGAAAGAAACAGGCAACAAAGAAGATAGTAATGCTATGTGCTTAAAATGAAAAAAAAACCCACAGGTTTTAATAACATAAATACAACTTTGAGGCATAAGCATACTTAATTTATATATACAAAGTATAAAGTCTACTTTATCAAAAACTGAAGTGACATGACTAAATCTTTGGACACTGAACAGATGTAGTATCACCTTAAGTGGAATAGGACAGACACACTTTTGAACCTATTTTATCACTGCATAGGGATAGAGGCATTGAATATATAAATATGCTCAGAAATACTTATACCTATGAGAGGACAGGACAATTATGAATATTTATAATCCTTAATTGTGAAAAGCTAGAATTGTATTAATTTCCATTACCACAGATAGCTTTAGTTTTACCTATTAATGGTCTTATAAAACTCATTAACAGAAGTCCCTTAGCAATGTGATGTTACTAATTCTGCAGCTACAGCAATAGAAAGCATTAAGGTGTTTTTTGAAACAATTTTCAGATAGAATCTAAGAGGACATATCTCAGCATTGTGTTTTATGTCTTTATTAATGCAGTATTAGCATTGTTATTACTCTCAGAAGAGACATTTTATATGCAAAGAATACCTAATAATGAGCAAAGGATTTATTTACTGGTCCTTGTTAAGAGAGGAAACATATTTGTCGTGACTTGACAGAAGAAACACATTCTTACTTATAAATCACACTCTGTGTTGAATTAAATAAACATTAATATCATGTCAATATCATGATTCTGGTAACTTCAAATTGGTAATATTTGTTACTAAAATTTAGTTTGGCTATTGAGCTGCTCGAGCTTCCGTCTCAGCAGGAGGTGGCAGCTGGATCCTGTGTTTGGAGAAAAAGAGCTCACTGATCACCTACCTTGCTTATTAGGTAGCTGTTCCCAAAAGAAACCATAAACATATCCATCCCATCTCTGTCAGACACACACTTTTTCCTGAGTCAGATGCAATGATAGACATGCAACAACACGTCTCTGTTCTGCTAAATGGCTTCCTCATAAAAGGGAATTTGACAGGTCTGTTCATAAGGAGTTAAAGGGTTCTGGTTAAGATGGGGCTGATAAAACATTCATTGGTACTATGAAATTATCATTTTTTAAACAGAAAGTAAACAATTCTGGGACAGCAGTGTTTAAAAAAATATAATCTTCCTGAAATTAATCACAGTAAAATTAATATATCTTTTTTTTAAGTTTGGTTGGAAATAAGGGGCATGGCCCTAAGCAGCTTATAGTGGTATTAAGTAAACTCAGGTTACAACAATATCTGAGTTTCATCATCTATTTACTTGTGTCTTAGAGTTACAGAACTAAAGCCATATTTCCAAAGACTACGGATTTTTACATCAAAGGCTTGATTCTTGGCTGAAACAACTAGCCATTTAGAGGAATAATGCTACAAATGCAGAAATACTAATTTGATATGTTCAGAAAGTAGGTTAGTAACATTAAAAGCGGCCAAAAGCTTGACAAACACCTTGCGCTTCTAAGACTAATCACACCATTTTTAACCACTTAGATAATCTTTGACAGGTTTTCTTTAGGTCTTTATGAGCAATTAGAAAAATCATTGATTAGTCTTAGATTCGTATAACACATGTACACTCACAGAATCATGGAATCACAGAATCACAATGGTTGAGGTGGGAAGAGACTCTCTGGGAGGCCAGCAAGTCTGGGACCTTGTCCAGAAATCTACTGAATATCTCTAAGGAGGTGAACTCCACATCATCTCTGGGCAACATATTCCAGTGCTCAGTCACCCTCGCAGTGAAAAGTGTTTCCTGATGTTCAGGAGGAACCTTCTATGTTTCAGTGTATGCCCATTCCCCCAGACCCTACCACCACTGAAAAGAATCTAGCTGTCTTCTTCGCACCCTCCCCTCACATTCATGAGATCTCCCAAGCCATTTGTTCTCCGAGATGAACAGTTCCAGCTTTCTCAGCCTTTCCTCATAGGAAAGGTGTCCCAGTTCCTTAATGACCTTTGTCATCCTTCATTGAAATCTCTTCAGTATGCCCATGTCTCTCTTGAACCAGGGAGTCCAGAACTGGACACAGTTCAGTTCAGGTGAAGCCTTACCAAGGATAAGCAGAGAGGAAGAATCACCTACCTTGAACTGCTGGCAATGCTTTTTTTACTGCAACCCATACTATTAGTATTATTTTGCCATCCTTAGCTGCAAGGGAACATTGTTGACTGATATTTGACTTCACGTCCACCAGAACGCCAAGCTGTTTTTTGCAAAGCTGCTTTTCAGTTGGGGTGACTCACTAAATTCATAATAATAAAAAGACAAAAAAAAGGAAATTATTAAAGAATAATAAGAAACTATTACTTATAACCATTATTCTGTATTCATATACAAGCCAACAAGGTCTAATAGCCATATTCAAATTTATGAACTCAAGACACATATGTGTCTAAAATGAAATCTGGCCAGACAAGTTGCAGATATGTCTTTGTTCCAGAAAGAATCTATGTCTGGAAAGAATCAAAGCTTGTCCCCATGACGGGATAGATTAATTTAAAAATTGTACCATCATTTTGTAGCTATCTTCTTGCCTTGGAAATCTCCACTGCTGTGATAAGCAGAGGGGTTTTGAGTCTATTTCAGTTGAACAGGGTTCAGAGAGATCTGAAAGCTGAATATTCTCTTTCTGACAAGAGGAAATGCCACAAGGAGAGGTGGTCACTGAACAAGCAAAGATAACGACCTAGAACATGAATGTTTCTCATGCTTACATGCCAACAAATAGAACGCCACACGTAAAGGATTTTAGGAACCTGTCGGGTTGGATGGGAAGATGCCCACATTTTTGAAGATGTCAGCAGACACCTACAGCGGCAGGGCATAGGACCTGTCAGAGACATTCATTGAGGCTGCGATCCTGTACAAACTATGTGATATCATGTTCAAACCCATCAGTCCTGCTGCTCAGCATATTTAATTATCATTAGTGCAATAGTGCACTGATTAGGGTTTACACTGTTCCTGGGATGCAGTCTTAGTTCGATCATGTTATCTCAGATGTGAATGGATCAGGCTTTGCTGTGAAATGCCGCTATGTCCCAAGCCTCTACAGATGCATTGTAAGTAAGACCACTGCATATTGAGTCAGGTATGATAAGTAGCTCAAAAAATTTCTCAGTCTGAGATGAAAGCTTAAAGATATCTCTAAATCAGCAACCAAAGTCAATGTTTTAGAGTAATTAAAGAAGGACTACAATGAGACAGGATGACAAGGCAAACAGTGCTCAGGAGTTCATCTCATAGCTTATCATGCTTTTGCCACTGTAACTGTGGCAGCAATACAGAAATGTGTCAGTAAGGTGAAAAATTATGAAGTATCCAACAATGAAAGGTGTCCTCAGACTCCATTGATAAAGCTGTAAATTGTAATTTCTCATGTAGCTAATCTGCTATTACCCATCACTCTTACTTATTACTTGGGTGATTAGAGTGTTTAACATTGTAACTGAAAGTGAGAAAAAAAATCACTGTGGATCTATACACGATTTCCTATTTAGATTCTTATAAAATTGTCCATGCCAACCATTAAAACAGCTCACAGTAAATTATAACTAAATTCACAGTAAACTACAATAGATATATGATTCTCTTCCTACTTTCCACAGGCAGCTGGGAACACAATCAAGGTGGTTTCTCTCCCTTGTTATTCCTTCTCCGTTTGACTTGTCTCTTCTTCCTGTGTATTTTTAGCAGCAGCTTTGGGAAAGTGAAGTTGAAAAAGTGGGCCTTAGACTTTGTTCTGAAGGCGGTGAGATTTGTGGTCTTTCTTATTTCCTCCGATAATGAGATCCAAACCGCTTGCCTTGATGCCAAGGAAGGCCAATCTCCATCTCCCACGAGCTTCACCCTTGAGGCTGACAAGCTCATAGTTTCTGAAGGAGCACGGTTGTCAAAGGATGTCATCAATACAAAGAGAGAGGTCCTCTCAGGGAAATCTTCAGTCACGGTTATCTTGTAGTCTTGAAGATTAATAATGGGACCTTGAGTTTGATCCAATGTATTTATGAGTTCATATTAAATTTATTAAATATATTACTTCATGAATTTCATAGTTTCTTCTAGCTAAAGTCTGAAAATAGGGTTATAGAATTGTGGAAGAATAAGAAACCTAGTAACTGCTACTGACTATGCTTAACTCATTAGAGCAATATTTTTTAATAAATTGATGATTTCTCTGTGGACAAACAGGAAAAAGTGTTTTTTCTTGGTGTTTTGTGTTGTTTTTTTTAATTTCGCATCTGAGGGAACTCACAGGCAAATCTTGCCATAAGAACTGGATTTACGTGCTACACTTCTCTAGCTGTTTGCACTGTTCCTCTGCTGGAGTTACTAGAAGCAGGTATGAGCCAAACTCAGCAGCTGTTGCTTACAACTGATCACATCAACTTAAACTGAAGTTGAAGGTGGTTTAGGCTAGTACAACAGACTCCAAGAAGTGCCAGCTGAAGAGTCTGACACAGATTCACTCCTGCTGCCTCTCTCACAGGAGCAGTAATAGCAGCAGAAGGAAGCAGCTGTAATGCATACCACACCAAATACCAGGGCATATCTCTTAGTATCCTGAGTCAGACAGCTAAACGAAGTCACAGCATATAAAACCAAGACTCTTCATATGCACGTTGAAACAAGGTTAGCTTTTAGCTCATACATGGTTGATCATTTCTACACAGATTGTCTTCTTTCCCTTAAAGACAAGACTTTTTGTGGCAAACTACTTACAGCTTTCTATCCGCCAACAACTGTAATGATTTTCATTCCTTAAAAAATTGCCAGCACCCATCTTAAATACTGATTGCTTGACTATTAGAGGAATTTTTATTTCACTTGATCATATAAAGCCCAGATTCCAAGCTCTCAGCTGTTTTTACCTATTAGGCCCATGGTTTGACATTTATCCTTGGGCACTTTGGTGGACATCTCTAATTTCAACCTCCTGTTTCATTTCCTCTTTTCTAATAAGCAAACAAGATGTATAGATTGTATTTTATAATACTGATTGATGGCCTTAGCTCTATTTATGGTAAATCTTACAAGACTAGTCACTACAGTGAGTCATTATTTAACCTTTACTACATTTTTTTGGTCATCCTTCTCACTGATATGGAAATTAAAAACTGTTGTTCTACTGCTTCTTTGTAAAATAAAGGAAGACATTCCAATTGGGCAATTGTATTTCAAATTTATACCTTCCCTATTTTATTTTATCACTTTAATGCAAGTGTTTATTTCTTCCTGCTGTTTCTACCCAAATAGAATGACTCAGATGCAATTCCACATGGTCTTCTTATACTTGAACTCCTAACACACAATTTCAAAATAATTAATCAATTTAAAATTTCTTTCATATTTTATTGGGAAAATATATGCTTTCAAACCCACAGCGGAAAGCCTCCATTGCTTTCACTGAGAGCTTCATACAGCCCAGCACTGAGCTGGAAATGAGGAAATATCCTGGACAGGAGGGACAGTAATGTGGAGGATCACTGAATTGCATTACTCCCGGCCTGGCAAGCAGCAGGAAACTTTCCAGAACAATGCTAAATTTGGAATCCTGTCAGATAAAATGAGTTTTGCTGACTCACTTGCTGGTACCAGTTCCTTCATGATTTCTTTATTTTGGCCTTTTCCTGTTCCTGTGCTGTCGGCACTGCTGTTTCTAGCCCGTTTGTCAGCTTTGATGTTTTTAAGGCATGCAAAGCCAATATGTCAGCAATGCCAAAAAAATAATTATTAACTCCATCTGATTATAATTCAACAAGAGCTTGTATCAGCTTGACTGTCCTTTACCTTAAGGCTGCCTGACAATATCATAAGGCCAAATCCAGAACTAATGTGTAGAGGAGTTGTACTTCAAAGGCTTTGAGGCTAGGCTGATTAAACTCCCTGGAATGTGTGGGCAGACTCCTGCCCTGCTGCCCAAGCAAGGATGAGCTCAGGTGGAATGAGTGACGATAGTATCACTCCACTTCTTCAATACTCTTCCAGGGATAGGGGAGGAAGAAAAGATGAGAAGTGAGTGTGTGGTGCTAAGCTGGAAGGGCAATAGAGCCTCATGAGAATATATTGTGTCAGTTTTACTAGCCTGATCATATGCAGCATGAATGCCCTTGATGTCACATTTTTCTTTTTTTAAGGTTTGTCTGCAATGGAATACCTCTGTTTAAGCTTGGCAGGCCTTAATGAGAGTTAAAGCCAAAGAAAATTGCAAGAAAGATGATCTGCAAAGACTCCAAAAGCAGGAATCCAGAACCTAGACGGACCTGGAATTGTTCTGAACTTGAAAGAACTGCAGGGCTTTTTCCCTTCCCACTAAAGATTTACAAGGGTTTAATTATATGAATTATTTCTAAGTTTACTCTGCCTCCTTTTGATCGGTTGTTGTTGCTGATGTTGTTTTAGAAAATAGACCATTTTTGTACAACCTTTCATACTTCCTGAAGTCAGTTATGAAAAATCGCTTACACATAACCCCTGAACTTGCATTTATAGTATCTATCCTCCAGCTACCTTGGTGTGGATTGATGGCCATGCTGCTTATGTCTAATACACCCGACAGAAATGGAAAATGGATAGATTAGTCTAGTATTTGGTAAGATTGAAAATGAGATTTAGTTTACAAAAATGGAAAAAAAAACCAAACCAAACATATTGATAGATTTTGAACTTCCACATTAATGGAGAGAAGTATCGACAGTGGCGGAAGCCTCTCAGAGCAACTATATCCAAAATGAATTTAAAAGTGAAGAATATTATGGAAAGCAGGCACTTGCAAAGCTTCTTCAGAAAAGTAAGAACTTTCCCTAACAAAAACTTTAAAAAATGCAGAGAAAACTGTCATAATGTGATTCTTTCAAAAGACCTACTACATAGATATATTAGTTGAAAAGAATGCAATTGCCTTTAGAACAGAGAATGTAG
This sequence comes from Baryphthengus martii, assembly GCA_013396935.1. NCBI lineage: Eukaryota > Metazoa > Chordata > Aves > Coraciiformes > Momotidae > Baryphthengus > Baryphthengus martii. The sequence goes on from VWZK01015231.1 coordinate 7,748, forward strand.
TCCAGTCTCGTTCATGAGGGAGAGACTGCAAGCTGTATCACCTGGCAACAGGAAGATGACACCAGAGTCTTCAGGCAAAATCCCTCATGCAATACACCTGGCTCCAAACCAAAAATAATACCAAGTGTTTATTCAGGAATGGTACATTGGTAAGAGAAACAAGAAGCATGTCAGAACGGAAATGTCTTGGAAAAACTGATGCTGGAAACCTCATCCAAAGATTGTGGAAAAAAACAGGGCAAGGGAACAGAGTAGGACTGAGAAAGCACATACTAAACAGAGTACACTGTCATAGAGAGGAGCAGAAGCTCTCAGTGTCTCTGGTGACAGTCTGGGTGTAGGCCAGCTGCCTTGTAGACTGAGGAGCTCAGACAAGGAGAGTTCACACAGTAACTCCTATCTATGGAAAACAAACAAACAAACAAACAAAAAACCCACCACCAAAAACATACCTGTAAAGGAAAAGTAGGAGCTGTTGCTGTAAAAGTTTCATGGCACTGGATTGTAGCAGATTCTACCACATCCAAATAAGCTTGTGAAGAGGACAAAGCGGGCCTTTGTCTACCTCACTCTACTAGTATCAGTTCATGTGGCAACCCTTCCTTATCATCTGTGCTGGATAAGTGATTCTGCTTTTGCTTACTTTTCTGCCTAAATTGCACCACTCACTATCCACAGTTTATATAAATTTTAATTCTGCTCCTTTAGGCTGTGACTCTGCAGAATATTGAAATTGTGACAGATGTGCTATGTTTAGAGAAAAGCGAAGTTGAATTAGTTACATAATTCAACCAAGCTCATACAGAAAAGGAGAGGAAGGCAAAGAAAAGAAGAATGAAATATTGTTATTTTTACTAGTGGTGCGACTGTGGAGCTCACAATGACCAGTCAGTTCTCTCCTCCCTGTGCCAGTAGATCACAACGGAATAGATCCTTTTTTCAGCAAAGACAGTCCAAGAAGTAGCATCAGGTGGGAGGAGCACAAAATAGAACAGAATAGTTAGAGTAAGTGCATTGAGCAACCATGACAGCATTAGTTGCTGATTTTTGCTGCCCTCCTCAAAATCTTCTAAATACTGCTGCTGTTGAAAAGTAAGTGCTGGTACACCGTGTGTACCCAAATTCACAAAGAGAAAATGTGTTATCCCTTGCCCCTCCTCAAATAGTTTGATGTTGCAAGCATAAGACAGGTTGGAGTGATTGAGACTATATGACATCAAAAAACCCAAACCACACAAATAATGTCTAACAAAATCTTCCTTACCAATCCCCAAAGTAGGAAGACAGCTATTAAAATGAACTTTGCAATCAAAGTGCACAGGAGAACTCTTGTAAGGAAATTAAATTTTGTAACATTCTGTCTTGTAGAAATAAAATGATGGTGCTGCTGAGAGTTACTCACTTCCTGCAGACTGCCTAATTTGTGATTGTGGTAGCAATACATTTCTAGATCTGTAGCAAAGCATTAGCTGTTTGGCTTTTTTCCCTTTCATTTTGTCGGAGCAGAGAAGTAGGTATTTCCAGGCCCCTTCTTTTCTATTTCTAAACACGCATCCTCATTCAGCAACCAAAATTGGACCCCTCTGCTCTATGCAATTAGATTTCCATGACTCAAGCTGTGTGCTTGTGTTTTATCCAGTTGATTAATAGCATTCACTTTTAAATGGTCACAATCAGCCTTTGAAGTCATTAATACCCTATTAAGATGAATGGCGTAACTTCATACCCTTTGTTTCAGTCTCTTGACTGAAACCAACAAAACCACTGTGTATGGATTTGCAGAGTCAAGACTACCTTCACAGTCATTGAAGACAAAAATATGGAGGTTTAAACTAAGAAAAAAAGTTCAATATTTTCTGAATAACTCTAGATGATCCACTATCCTGCAATTTCAACACCTGGAGAGTCATTGCCACCTTAGTAATTAGGTAATGATATTTAAACGACTAATGAATCTAGCACAGTTTTCACCATGATGCAAATAATTGCCAGCATGAAGTTTCCATTTAACATCTTAGACAAACAAGTATTTGCAGCATCTAACTTCTCTGTAGAGAAAATATCTCCCTGAGTTTAAGTATCTGCTGACTATGGTATTTATTCTTGTGTAAAACAATAATGAAATCCCTATGGTATCTTTCTATTCAGAATGCAGTACTGATACATGAAAATCTAGTTAGAATTAAGGGTGTATTTGTGGAGGTGTTCTTCACAATATGTAATTGAAATAAAACCAGATTGTGTCCACAGTAATGTGCTTTGTCCTGCATCAGCTAGATTAGCCTTGCTCAGCAGAAATACAATTTACATGGGCTTCTGGAGCAATATTTCTATGCTATGATTTTGTTTTCTGCAGTAACAAAGAAGTGAAACTACATACTAGACAAAAAGTCAATACTCTTTGGCCTGGGAAGCTGTGGAAGCTCTCCCATGATCACATTTAAGCCAGGGTGCACTAAAAAGGTAGCAAATAAGACCAAAGCAGGAAGAAGGATATCATTCCAATTCTGGCTTTGAGCCATCTTTGCCTCATCAATCTCATAGGAAAAGGTGTTCCATCGTTATTATGGAACCATAAAAATAATTTTCATTATTTTTTACAATACTCTTTTTCCTTTACTTTAGTAGGAGGTAGGTATCCTTCATCATCCCTGTGAGAAGCTATCAGATGGTTTATAACAGTTATAGAGAACTGTGAATTTTCAGTGCACTAGTCCAAGCTGCATTAGTGAAATGGTACTGTCAATAAAGAAAAGAACTATTCAGATTGAGTTATGGCAACAGATTAATACAGCATTTAATTAACCTGCTTAACATTACCGAGAGACAGTTAGGCATTGTTATTGTAATTCTAGAGAGACAACAAACAGCAGTAGAGAGGCAACGACTTGCGCAGGGCACCCAGCAAGCCAGTGGTGAAATTGTAATGAGGACTTGGAAACTCCTGCCTCCCTAATGCCAAGACCAAACTACCTAATGAATAGTACTCTGCACTGGTTTGCCTTTATAGGGTTGTTCCTTGCTGCAGATCCCTTGTGTTGGGGTTTTCTCTCTGCCACTGTAGAGGAAAAACTAAATTAGCTTTATCATAGTGTGTTTAAATTGCAACGGACTATCTGGTTACAAGGAATCTTAATTTTGCTTTCAATAAGAAAAACTTGACCTGTTTATAGAGTGCCAAAAGCAAAAAGGCAGTTCTGATTTCCTTGGAACCAAAAGTGGAAAGATTCAGCGGTATATTTCCTCAGCAGTGATAAAATAACCTTGCTTAGGTGAAATATGTGACCTTCAAACTGGTAGGTAATCCACTTGGGCCTTGGAAACTGGATTATTCCCTACTAAAGCAGGAGATTCCTTTTATTGTCTCTCAAATACCTCCACAGTATTTTGCTCCAAATCAGTAAATAAACCTTCATTACTGACTGTTGATTTAAAACAATTATCAAGAAAAGCATTCTGGTAGTTTTCTGAAGCTGTTAATCAGAGAAAGAAATCTGGAAAATTTAGTTAGTTTTAAGTTTGCTGCTCTGGGGTTCAGTGTGTTCTGGATGGAATTAACTTTGTGTGAGTCTGATAGTTTTTATGATTTGGGTTTGGTTGTGTTTTTTCACTGCTATCAGTCACATAGACATCACACTAGAAGTATATTTCAGGAGAGTGAAGATTTACTTACCCTTCATATTAGGTTTAAATAGGGACAATATGAAACCAAAAGTTCCTATTTCCTGTCTGATTTTAAACTTTTTTTTTTCCTCCATGAAACATGAAAATAATATTTCACAGCAAGTCTGTATAAAAAGCAAGAAAATTACAAGCTTTGTGAAATATGGCTACATTTGGGCTAGTTTTGACATTATTTGGATAGAGAAATCTGGAGAATTTCATCTTGACTATAAAACCCTAAGGAATGCCCTGAGTGTTTCTCCGCATGCTAGCAAAGACGATGGGAGAAAACTGGCAGAAGTTATCTCTTCCCACCCAGTTTAACTGATTCAGACAGGGCAATTTTGTTGGAAGAGTCTGCTGGCAATCAATATGTCTCAGCTTGTTCCTCTATGCCTTGCTGACAGAGAGCGAGCTGTTGGAAGAGAATCAAGACATGAAATTTTTTCTACTCTAGTTTAAGTCTTCTGAAAGCAAATGATCTTCAGGGCACTAATCCTTTCACCTTGGTAAACATGCAATGAATCTAAATGAAATAAAACCAGGAGTCCTCCCTCCACCTCCTCCTGCAGCAGCATCAAGTCTTACAGGCTGCCCAGAAGTACCTGCCTTGCCAGTTCACTGCAGCCATCCTGAAAAGCTCAAATTCATTAAATAGATAGATAAATAAATAAATAAAGTCGAAGAGACCAAAGAGAAAGGATGAATGTATTTCCTGTCCATTTCTCAACATATGTTTAAAAACAAGAAACTGGTACCTTGCCCTACATGAACAAGCACAAGTGTGACAAAGGTGAATCAGTTCTGTCAGTCTCTTCATTACTGCTAATGACAGGCACCCACTCTCCTGATCTATCTGTCTTGACACTAACTCTGGAAGTAAGTAAAACGGCCTGGCTTTGAAAAATAAATGATCAGAGAAATTACTTGTGCCTAAAGAGTTATGTAGCATGTTTACTTATTGACCAAATATTTTTGTACACAATATAAAAAACATGGCTTACTGAGTTCAGAAGTCAATAAACACAATCACGAATTTTACTGGAAGCATTTGTTAATTTATGTAATAATATTGTAATAGATTGCCAGTAATGTAATCTGGCAACTCAGATGAAAGTATCCCCTTCTGGAAATATAGGATCAGGTCAAAGAAGAAGACTTACTATTTGTTCCCTTAAGGAACAAACAGTATCCCTAAAAATAGTGTTTCATGTGTATACTCCCAAAGTCAAAGTGAAGCAAAGAGCAGTGAAATTTACAAAAGCTCCGGTGAAGTGTGTTACACTTGTACTTTAATCAATTAACACCACACTTCTGTTCACTGAAGGTGTACCAGCCAGTGAACCAACACTGACTGTTTAAGAAACACTGTTCCAAAAGCTACCAGGCCACTCTGTCCTGTTTTTTTCTAAATCCCTTAATTTCTTAAGGAAGACGTTTCAGTATCAGTTGTTTACTAGCTCGGTCATATAGACCTAAAAGACCATATGGTTTGGCTTAAATCACCATGAGCTGATTGTGGTTAGAGGAAACTGAAGATAAGGCCAAAAAGTTCTGCACCACATGAGTAGGAGGTGAAATGGAGAGAAACGTATTGGCTTGAAAGAAAAGTATATGTCATTGTCCAGTATTTAGATGATAACTGATCTATCACATCTTTCTTCTTGGTGTTGGTTAAGGATAGACCTTGACTGTTGTGGATTAAGATAAATTTCTCCATACCCTAGCATTTTCCTTTAAAAATACTTATCTCTGAGGGGGAGATAAATGTTCCAAACCTGGTATAACTATATTTATTTGCATACTAAACCAGGTAGGTGGTCACATTGATGCAGCAGTCCAAATTCAGCAAAATCTGCCTAATGTGGGGCAAGAGGCAATGCTGTGCACCAGATATATCCTGGTGAAAAGCTACCCCAGTGAAAAGCTATCCTCCTGATAATCTGCTGACAGGTAGCCTGTGAGGGAGCAGAAGGTGTTTTTATTTTTCTGTCTTTAGACTCTGGTTAGGAGCATTTTTAGATGCTTTCGCATGCTCTCCTTGCAATAGTCAATCCAATACAAGGATTTAATTATCCCACTGTCATGGGACTATAGTATGTAATACAAATAATGAAGAACAAACAAATGGAGGCATGGATAATGCATGCATAGGATTATTGGCTAGGGGACTTCCTCAGTCCCTACGCAACTCACCTCTCACTTAGGTTGCAGTTAGATTTACTTGTCTCATGCTGCTGTGCCATTTCCATGACTGGTAGTTTACTCCAGAGTTTCAGTTTAAAAGCATAACTTGCATTTTGAGAAATGTGCATGCATTTTTTTCCCTTAGATATTTAAAGACTGAAAATTAGCTGGTGTAGGAAGTCAGCAGGAAGTTCTCTGTCTCATCTGAACTCCAAAACATCAGGTAAAGGCTAGAAGCGGGAGTGGAATTCTCCATTCATTTACACTGCATATTTGGGTAGCAGCACAGATCAGTATCCAGCAGGTAAAAAATACATTTACAGGGAGGCGGTCAGCCATATGGTTGCAGAACACAGTCAGTAGGAGTTCCCCCACAAGCAATTTTTTTGAAGCCTGAGTGAAAAAGGCCCACAGCACAATCCCAGCCTCCACAGCCTGCTCTGAATTTCTTCTTTTGTGCCTTAATGCACCACAGCCATGCAAACCCTATTGTTGCTTCCACCTACATAAAAAACAAACTATCTACATTTGAGAATACTGCTCTGTGGGTAAAATGATAAAAACAAGCCACTGGTAGCTCTTGCAGCTAGTAACTCTATTTCAATGTTTACTTGAAAATATCTTCTTTTCTATATAAGGGCATGAAACCACAACAAAGATACTCAACATTTACTTGTAAAACATATGTACAGACAAAGCCTGAGACTCCCTATATATTTAGTGTTAAATCTTGGAACTATACTTAATGCATTCTGTATGCTGTAATACCAAATCATGCTTGGACTAGCTAAGAGAGGCAATTAGGCATTTCCTCACTTTGTTGCTTCATCCAGCACTTTACAGGAATTTAGCATTCTTTTTTTTTTTTTTTTCTACAGAATGAAAGTGTGAAATGGTCTTACTTCAAGAATGCTGACTAATTCCAGCAGACATTCATAAGAGTCATTGAATTACCTGATTTTGAGGGAAAAC
>VWZK01015256.1:742-17252 GCA_013396935.1 Baryphthengus martii
GTAAAAAGATACCATTTTTTTTCAGTCTTCCAGTCAGCAGAATTCTTAATTCTGAAGTCAGACACCGCTGATGAGGATGATGATGATGTGTGAGCAGGGAAGAGCACAGCTTGACTATCAGATCTCAGGTTGATTTTAAAACACTGCTGGTTTGGAAAAACCTGTCTACTTGTAAACTGATCAGGTTGGCTTTGAAAGCTTGGGATACAAATCAATGTTGTAGCCCTGTCTCTTCACAGTTTTCCCCAAACATCTTACAAGACTTGATAAAAAGTCTCAGTTTTATAAAATAAGAGTAAATATTAAGTTTAAAACTAGTACATTTTTGTGAAAAGAAGATAAAACAGAAGGCAAATTTCTTTATTTCCTGCTTGTCATGTATACCCTGTATGACATGAAACATTTTATTTTACCATCCTTTAGTGTCAGTTTCTTCCTGTAAGTTTGGATGTTAATAAAGTAGGCCATGCAAGAGTAAAATTAATTTTTGCAAGATGCATATATCTTTGGATAGAAAATTACATTGTAATGCTTCTTCACACTCTGAGATATTTCACAAGGCCAGTAGTGGCTCAGTCATTAAAGGGATGTTAATTTATCAATTAAGATTTTAATGACAAAATCTTACCAAATCCTGCATAGAAACTCAAGACCTAAACACTGATTAGCTGAGAGAGAGATGTGTCTGCTTGTTGCATATTGTATTCATTGAAGCCATGAGAAGCTTTCAGGCCAGAGCTCATTTCGTATAGAGAAGATGTGATTGCTGCCAGAGTGCTCTCCACAAAGGCACCTCCATATGTGAACTGTTACGCCTTATCAATTAGCTGCTAAACCACTGGAGCCTGTTTTGTCAGCAGAAGTCTAGTGTTTTCAAATTTCATTCTCCCCTCTTGTATTCCAGATGACTAGATGGCACCTACTCACTTTAGGATAAGCAAAAGTTAAGGGCAGATAAATTATTTTTAGTAGATTTTATGTATCAAATCCACCAGCCTGGTCTGGCCGCCTTCTCCTTGGCTGATGAAAGAAGATAAATACATACTACAAGCTCACACATACTCAAATATTGGTCACTAAACATGCAACTGTTTTACTGAACAGAAGAAATACAATACTGTGTGCAAATTTACTCTAAATTAAGATCATTGTGATAATCCCTAAAGATTATCTTCATCTTATTACATTCATTGTACTATCTTCATCATACGACCTTTATCTTTCCTTCATTCTCAGGTTTGGGGATTTTTTTGTGTTGTTGATTTTGTTTTGTTGTTTGTTGTTTGTTTTTTTTTTAAACTTGCTATTCCAATGTCTCACTTGCTATCCTATTAAAATATTCTAAAGAGAAATCCCTCTGAAATTACGGATAGAGTAATGCAAGAAGTTGCTGAAATTTTGTCAAGATTAAAATTGATGTTCTGGCTGCTACTGATGAGTAAATTTGGGTATTTAACGTGTGCGTAATGTTGGCCATTATAGGAAATCAGATTCTTTTCAGCTGCATAGGAAAAAGGCAGAAAATTCAGGAAAAGGACTTCTGTTGAGATGCTTTTTCTCATACAATTTAAAAGCTGTATACTAAATTCAAAGTTGATGACAGACTTCTACTTTGAAAAGACTTCAGTACTAGCTGGATTCCCTCCCATAAACCGAATATTTTTTCTAATGTTAAGACGTGGTTGCTATTGAATAGAAAATTATGTATTCATAATTTAATATCTTTGCATGCCTTGGCTCATGCAGGCTGTATCTGATTAACTTTGCAAGAAATTATAGTTCTTTATTGACTTTATGGAGTTACTCCTGATAAATATCACTAAGAATTGAAGCAAAACCAACTCACTTGCTACATCTATAGAATGCCAGTGTTTGATTTCATATGGTTACAAGTCAAAGTGTGCGTTGGACCTTGCTCTCCGCTGTGAGTGTATCTCCTAGTGTATATCAAATGTATATCCTATTCTCTTGTACCTCTCTTGGAGTCTCATGAATCTAAGAGACATGTCTCATTTCTCTTGATGTACATACTTGTGTGCAAGCCCTCTCTTTCCCATTTGGTATGTGTAAGTCTTTCTTCCAATTAACAGTGTTGAAAATGTCACTTAAAAGCACAAGGATAACAAAACTAAATCCGTACACTCAATATTTATTCTTTCTTTGAAGAAAACTATACTTCTCCATCTTGAGACAGGGTGATTGGGATGCCTCTTCTGTTAGAGCACCCTCTTGTTGTCTGTCTCATTTCAGTATTTTTTCAGCTGCTCAAAGCCTCCCAAGGAAATGTATTCTATTTATGTAATTAAGTTGTTTTAGAATAAAAATATTTTCAGCATTATGTGGATGGCAGTGACATAAATTTTCAGCCAGTGCTCAGATCATTAATTGCATATCATTCAAGGAATTGACTAATATTTGAAGATATTCTGTATAGTAAGTTTCTCCAACACTGAATGAAATTTTTGGATACTGGAGTCAAAATCATTAGCAGGTAGGAGTAAATTGCAATTTTTTTTTTTTTAAATGAATTTATAGTTAAAGCAGTAGAACATACGCCAATGGACACAAAACTAATTCAAGCCCCATGAAATTTTGTTAACAAAAAGCAAAAGAAAAACCATGTATTTTGTTGATTTGGAATAGATTTTGTATGCATTTGTACAGCACTGCCCAAGTTTTCAGTGCTTAGCTCTTTTATTTCCTTGCCTCATTCTTTGTGACAACAAGATGGGAAGATTGATTAAAGGCCAGGCAGTATGTCTCAGGTGTGTTTTATTTGAGGGACACATGTAAAACATGGAGAATTGACACAAAGACAGGTGGCATACACACTGCTCAATAGAAAGAGCACTTTTAGCTGAGAGGAGTAATGGCTCAATTAAAAATGCTTCTCTTTGTCAGTGTCTGTGTTAATTTTCTTTTTGTTCCATTACTTTCACCTCTAATAAGAGTAAATTACGATACATATACAGTAGAGCAGCCCTTGCTCCCTTCAGGCGCATTGCTGTGTTTTTGTTTCATCATAAGTTCTACAAAATGGACCTTGGCAGCAACAGGATGATGGAATTAGTCCTTTAATAAATGCTGACTATTTGTGCTTTTTTAGCTGATTTTACTTTAGCTAATAAAATGGAAGACAGAAAATTTGGAATGCTGACAACTGAAAGACCAGCTTCTGGTCTTCACCTGGACTGGCGTTTCACCTTAACATTTACAAGCAAAAATACTTTTCCAATGAGTGTGTCTTCTGTGTGTTCCAGTGCTCCATCACTTGTGGCAAAGGGATGCAATCCCGAGTCATCCAGTGCATGCACAAGATCACGGGAAGGCATGGCAATGAATGCTTTTCCTCAGAAAAGCCTGCAGCCTACAGACCCTGTCATCTCCACCCCTGCAATGAGAAAATTAATGTTAACACAATAACATCACCCAGGTTAGGTAAGCAGTCAAAGCATCACATTCCTGTCAGAAATCTCTTTTTCGTTCTTTCTTTCCATAGAGTAATAATGATCTCAGTTTTAAAAGAGAGGGCTAGGACTCAGGAGATGTGAATTCTATATGGAGACTCACCTCTATGCCTCAGTTTTCCAGTGTCTACATCAGAGACTGTACTTCGGAATGATGAAGGGTTTTGTTGTTCATGGAAGGGCCATATTATGGGGCTGTATGATATGGACACAAAGCACCCTAGATGAAAGTATGTTTATATTAGAGACATTATAAACATATTACATACATTTATACATGTTAGTCCACTTAATTTTATCGAACATACTTCGTTTTCTTTTAAAAACTTTGCAAACTATGTTCTTATATTTGTGAGATCAAGGAGGCCCTTATTTGTTCCTCAAATACAAATAGCTTTTCCTACTTGTCTTTAGTTCAAATGTCTAAAATCTATACCTGATGGATTAGAATGTATGAAGAAAAATTGCTAACATGAAGAGATTTCCTGTTCCTGGAGGAATTTGGGTCTCTGTTAGTATTAAAGAAATTATGTTACTGCATAACTACAGAACTGTTAATTCTGCTAATTTTTATTTCCTAGTGGGTTGTTGGTGATGGTTTTACCATTAGATCCTCAAATGATTCATCTGCTTCTGAGGCATGACTGGGGAATATTCAAAGTCTTGCTGTAAGACTGCATACCCTTTCCAGATGATATTCCAGAGCCTTTGTTAAAATAAATCCTCTTGTCAAATAGATTACTCCTACATGGAAAGCAAGTCTAACATTTCAGGCTGTTTGTTCAACTGATCTCTCAGAAGCAAGATGCCATAATTCTGTCATTGACACACTCCCTCTAGTGAGGTGTAAGCAGCTTTGTGCATCTGAGAAGCTCCAAATGTGGTATTTAGTTCTGGACAAGTATATTTGGCAACATATCAACTGCCATTGATTCTATACTGCAAATTTCATTTTCTAGATAGAATGGATTTGCATTATGAAACATAGTTAGCACTTGCTAACTGTCTTCAAACCTAATGAGTGCCTCATAGTTTGGCATCTGTAACATTCAAGCCAGCAAGAGAATACATTTCTGTTGCTTTGAACAAAGAAGTTGGACAAAATTAAAGGTCTAGTACATTATTTCACTAATAAAGAAAGGTGATTTAAGACATCATGTACTTTTGTTGTTTCCATTCATTGACAACACAGCATAAAGTCTTGATTTCTTGAGCAATAGCTGATCAGAAAATCAGCAGCAGCATGGTTTAACTTCTACATTTTGCTACCTGCCTCTGACAAAAAAAAAAAAAGATCCCCTCATAGGTGTCATTGAGAACCCCATTTTGGTATCATCGAAGCTGAGGCTGTTTTTCCAGTGACAAGTTCCATCTCAAACTGGGGGCAGATTAAGCTGGAGCTGCTGCTTCATGCAGCTTTGCTGGAGCTAGCTCTGCAGTCCTCACGTAGCCCTGGCCCAGCCTCAGTTCGCCTCTGTAACCGACAGAAAGATGGGCTTCACTCATGAGGAGACAGCTGCATGGCATTAAACCAATTGGTTCCAATGCAGCTTAATCCAACATAAAAATTAAACTTGCTTTAAAAAAAAAAATTAATATTGAAAATATTGACAGCGAGGACTTTATTTATTTATTTATTTATTTTGCTGGATATCTACATCTTTCTCCTTTCCCTTCCTCAGATAGACTTCTGGTGTCCTTGTTACCTTGACACCTTGTCTAGTATCCTTGATTCTTCACTATCAAAAGTAACAGTAACTTATGTTTGGTTTTGTTGTTGTTGTTTCACAGCTGCTTTAACATTCAAGTGCCTGGGAGACCAGTGGCCTGTGTACTGCAGGGTGATAAGAGAGAAGAACCTCTGTCAAGACATGAGGTGGTATCAGAGGTGCTGTGAGACCTGCAGGGACTTTTATGCGCAAAAAATGCAACAAAAGAGTTGACCTCTGTCAGGCTGGCTGGCTCTCAGCTCTTTGCGATGTTATTATTTATAAACACACACGTATGTAAACACACACGCTTCTTCAGACCAAATACTATCAGATTACATATAATTTAATCAATTTAATTTATTTTTGCCTGCCAGACATCATTAATAATTTTGGTTAGACAGCCAACTTGTTTTATCCTCTGATACTGTCAGAATTAATTTTTATATGAACGATCTTGGAAACATTTATCAGAATTTTTTAAAAAATAGTAACTAGTATTTTAAATGTTTATTTTCAGTAGGGTCATCTCTCTGTTGCCAAAAAAAAAGGTCATGCTATCTTGAATTTATTTTAATTTAGCTGAATAGTTTTGTTGTATATGGAAATAAAGCCCGTCTTAATTTTATTGTCTTTTTTTTGGCATTCAGAGTCAGAATGATCTTGCGTATTTTGCAACAGATGTTGAGATGAGTAAGCTAACATTATTGAACAGGTTATTACAGAATGTATTGTGAAATTAGTTAATTTGATTTAGAAGCATACTGAAGGGGATAATCTACTGTAACTTATATTATAAACAAGAAAATTAAAATAGCTAAGTAGGGATTTTGATCATTCTCATGGACACATACTTGAACACAGATATTGAATCAATGAGACACTGTAGAGATTTACACTGAATCACTGTTGCACTGTTTGAGGTAGTGTAGAGAAATCCAGTCCTAGAACTTTTACCATCCTATGAATCCACGTCTGTACTGTTTTAACATGTCACTTGATTTTAAACATTTTGAGACAAAACCCCCATGCCCCTCTATACCTTTGTGTGTCCTCTTGCAGATTTACAAATGGAAGAGTCCTTCCTCCTGCCACTTGTATGAATTAATCTGTTAAACATTTTCAGTTCTCTGTTGACAACTTAGAAAATAGCTTTGTAATACTACTTTAGTTTTATCTTTGTTTTATGATAAAGTCTTTATAAAAATTAAATGTTTTACAGTTTTGTGAAACGTTATGAAACATCTAAAATTTTCCTTATGAGAAAATGTTGTACATGATTCACATGATTTTTACATTTTCAATAAAAAGTAAAGCTTCTTTCGTTGTTTGCATTTTTCCTTTTTGGGCATCTGTGTATGGTAACCAAATCCATCAAGCCCTGCATCACAGCAGGCTACAGTAGTCCCTATGACAAATGTCTTCTGCATCTTGACTTAGGTACCTTTCTGCAGCTGCAGACAAACATGCCAATCTGTGAGCCTTGATATATGGGAAGTTGTCTATAACAGAGTAATAGTGCAGGAGAAGGTTTTTTTACTCTCAGGTGAATTCTATAACCGCTGGATTTAGCAAGAGGAGAGGGGTACATCCTCTGCTTCCATTTTGTGATGCAAGCCTTCAGGCATGCTCTGAAAATATGTAGGAGAGCAAACCCTTAAGGCAAGACAGCCAGAGAAATTAGTCTGAAAGGTATCGTATTTTCTACTCTGAGCAAGAAGGGAACGTGTCTTTATTTGAGTGCTTGTTCCTTTTAATTATCTTCAAAGAGTACTGTACAGATACAATGTAGATATCCACGCAATTTAATAAACTGAGGCCCCCAGTCAGAACTGATTCCATCCAGGAAGAACCTAGCTGCAGTCTTAACTTTCATTGGTATCAACATGTGTGCTTTCAAATAGCTGTCCTGTCAAAATCCTTGGTTTGGCATCTTACTGCTGTGCATTTGAAAACTGCAACTTTAATGCTGTTTTAATGTATAATTTTAAATTAAGTATCTTCTGATTTTGAAATGTAAAGAAAGAAAGAAAAATAAGACATTCTATTTTGTATAATTAAAAAGTTTCAATGCACAGAAAATTCAGTTGCTCTTGGGCATAACTTTTGGCACAGATAGATACACATTTGAAAGTCTACTAGAATTATTGTAGTTGGCAGGCAAAAGAGAATTATTATGTTAAATTTTCTTCATCCTTACTTAGTACCGCATCCTGCTAATACTCCTGCACTCACTTGAGTCACAGCAACTAAAACTCACGCAAAAGGAAGGATGTCTCCAGACTAGGGGCCAGAGGATAGTCTTTTATCAGCCAGTGATATCATCCACACAATTCTGGATGTTTGTGCTCTGCTGTTTCTGAATGTTAGAGTGTCAGCTTTATCTCAAAATGGAAAAGTACATTTTAACTCTGCCCGTTTTAACTCTGCCTGTATCCATTGGAAACAGATGAGTGACTTGTGCTGAAATCATCCTCCCATCACGCTTATAGAACATCAAAAAGTAAAGACTCTTGGATGGGAAGATTGCACTGTAAAATGATGTTATTTTAAAATGTAATGAAGGAAATCAGGATGTTATAATGTTGATAGCTCTGCTCTGATTCCTTCAGAATCTGTAGGACAAAACTATTAATTAGATGTGTGTGAATAATTTTAAAGCAGTTTTATGTCTACATAGCAGAAAAGTCTCTTCTCTACATAAATTTGAATGAGAATTAGTTTTACTGCTTTTCATTTTACTATTCCATCATCATTCAGAGAAGCAGCACAGACCAAAATACCTGTTTCATCACAAAATGCTAAAAACGTTTTGAAAACTTGCCCAGTCTGTGGCCGAAGTCATCCCTCAGCACGTTGTGGGGTGTGTGCTTGCACGTCCTTGCCCTACAGAGCTCTGTCACAGCCCTGTGTGGCAGCAGGCAGACCTTTCCAGCTGTGTACAGGCAAGCAATAGACTTATGCACTCATGGATATTACCACCTGAATTGACTTGCTCTTTGGATTTGGTCTTTCTTTTCAGCTGCAATCCCTCTGCTTTAATACGTTTTCCTTCCAGCCTGATGAATATCTAAAATTTCAACTAATGAATGTCAAATCAGTCAAACTCTTCTGACAAGGAGTGGTGAAATTCACTCCAGCTCACAAGGGCTAAAGTAGGCCTCTGTGCTAATTAAATCCCGGTTAGATTCTACTTTCTTGGATTAAGTGGGATTTAGGTGGTGCACAAAGTTTCTGCTCGGCTGGTGCACAGTGAGCTTGTTTCTTAAAAAATACATGCTGGCTAGCTACAGCAGAGACCTAAGGTTACAATAGTTACCACTTTGCATACCTTTCTTAAAGAAAAGGAATACCTGAATTTTAATTGTGTTGTCATTTATTCTAGAGGGAGATTGATGCTTTGGTCTGGAGGATGTGATTTAGATTTTGAATTGTTTGTTTGGTTGGTTTTATTCAGTTTTCATTGTCATCTTCGGTGACAGAGAAGCAGTCATTTGCTTGTTCTAAAAATATATTAAAAATTGAAAGCTTGCCTGCCTGCATGAGGAAATCAATGAAGGCCCTAAAAGCCTAGAAGGTCAGTTACAAACAGAAAATTAAGAGTGCTCAGAAAGAACTTGGAAAGCTCTGTAGGCAAGCTGCTCAAAAATACATCAAAAGCAGAAAACCAGCTAGGGAGTCAGTAGGACCACGTGGTAACACAAGTGTGTAAGGGATGCTTGGGGATGGTAGAGCTATGAAATGGAAGTTCAGAGAATTACTTTTGTTTGCCTTTCCAGTAGAAGTGCAGAAATTCTCGTTCCTTGAACATTCCTTACAGCAGAGATGTCAGAGAAGCTGGGTGAAGTTGAAGGAAATATATGAGAATGTAAGACCAAAGAGTTATGTGAGATGCTAACAGATATTTAGGGTGGCAGTCATGTGAGATTCCTGGAAGACTGTAAATGCAGAACTGCTTGCCATACTACATAAGCTGTTATTTCAAACAGCCACTCTGCCACTGAACTGGCACATTGCAGTGTAATTCCTGTGGTGGAAAATGAGATCTTTAGGGGATCCTTTGAACTACAGACTAGGGAATCCTGAGTTCCTTTTCTGGTGTCTTAATAGCCAATTAAAAAAAAGAATAAGATCCCTGAACACCTGGATAAGCATAGGCTGTTGGGAGAGAGACAGCCTGGCTTTAGTTGTGTACTGAGCAAATTGGATCTAGTGGACAGAGAAGTCTTTGAAAAGGTGCCACGTTACACGATATTCAAGAAACTACATTTACAAAGGACAACAGGAGCAATCCTTATGGCTTGAAAACTAGTTAAAGGATTGGAATCAAACTGGTCATTTTTCAGGTTGCAGACAAGTCAGCAGTATGGTTCCCCAGGGAATGATGCTGGATTTAGTTTGTCTCAACTTTTTCATCAATGGCATAATGAAGGGAGTAAAAACTGAAATCTCCAGCTCTGCAGTTGATGTTAAGCTCTTCTGGTTAACTGTTGCCTATCTTGGCAAGAAACGCAAAAAACTGAGTGATTAAGCAAGATATTAACCAATAAACTTTGACATGGGTAAGTGTAAGGTGGTGTAGCTCTGGAAAATAGCCTAAACTATTCCTGCAAGACACAAAACTTGCAATTGGCAGTCACAGAGGAGGAGAAAAATCTTAGTGTCATTGATTAGTGTAGTCTGGAGTTATTAGCTCTATGAGAATAGCAAGAAAATAAAAGCCAAAAACTGATAGATATTATCAAAAGAGAGTGCATCATTTTTCCTGGTTTTGGAACTATGGTGTACCCCACAGCTTGAGCATTGCATTCACTTATGATTGCTGTGTTCTTGTGAATCAGTGTAGCGGAATTACACTGTAACACATTAAAAAAGGCAAATAAATGAGCAATGGGATACACTAGGCTTATGAGATGAGACTGAAAAAATTGATACTTCAGATGGGAGAGGAAGAGGCTGAGATGAGCATAGCCAAGGTTTAAAAATCCTGAAGGTGATAAATAAGTTGCATGTGGAGCTCTTGATCTTAAATTCCTGTAGTACAACAAAGAGTGCATTCTTGATATAACTAGTGTGGAAATTAGTTTAAAACATATAAAAGTAGAGCATTTTAGGCAGATGATCACGAGGTTCTGAAGCTTGCTTCTAGAGGAGCTGGTATTAGAAGATTTAAAAGGCATTTGGACAAATTAATGGTTAACAAGTCACAGAATCACAGA
This sequence comes from Baryphthengus martii, assembly GCA_013396935.1. Classification (NCBI taxonomy): domain Eukaryota; kingdom Metazoa; phylum Chordata; class Aves; order Coraciiformes; family Momotidae; genus Baryphthengus; species Baryphthengus martii. The sequence goes on from VWZK01015256.1 coordinate 11,138, forward strand.
ATGTTAGGGATTGGAAGGGACCTTAAAGGATCATCAAGTCCAATCCCCCTGCCAGAGCAGGAACCTAAATGACATCACACAGGAAGGTGTCCAGGCGGGTCTTGAATGTCTCCAGAGAAGGAGACTCCACAACCTCCCTGGGCAGCCTGTAAAGTCCATAAATAGAGTCCTGAAAGAGATACTAGCACAAAAAAATTGCGTGGCTTCTGGGGACATAAAAGGAGAATGAACTTCAGAAAGTAGTCAGGTGTACACAGTCTCCCTAAACAACATCTTCCCTTTTTCAAACACTGATAGGTCCTGGGCATGGCAGGGGGGGAGGAGGTGAGGGTGTCTGACCTAGGGAGATATTTCATATGTTTGTATGTCATGCCTAATGAAACAAAATAGCATCAGTAAATTCACAGAAATCCATGTAGCGACCGCAAATTCACAGGAATGAACACCACATCGTACACAACAGTAGCACAGAAGAATCCTGTGTTCAAAAACACACTGAAAGGTAGAGATATTTAAGAAAGAAGGCATAGTTGTGTATGTCCAGCTGTTTTAGAATACAAATTACTGCTGTCTTAGTTCTGCATGGAGTAAAGGGGGACTACATGCCACTGTAAGCCTAAAACAGCAGCTTCATGGTAGTCCCTTAGGATAGACTGTTAAAAGTGTGTTAATGTTTCAGAGCTTCATTGCATTGTGGAGAAACAGTTTTATACGCAGCAGTCGATTGACCAGAAGCATCCTTGTCTGCTCAGGAACACTGTCAGTCTTGTCTGTTTTCTGCCTGCTCACATATGCTCTGAGTTATTTACTTGAAAGGATACAGATTCATAATTTTTAACAGATATACTGTAAAATAATCATGAATAAATAAATGCAAGCACAAGTCATGAGCTTTCTAAGTATATAAGGGTTTTAACTTACATGTATATCGAAATACTCTTTTATTACACTAGGATCTCACTTTGCTAACACAAAAAAATAGTTTACTGGTTTTATTTTCTTTTCAGATGTCATCAATCTAATGTAAGGAAAATAGATTGGTCTGATTCTCTGCACTAACTACAAAGCCAAAATGTTTGTGATATCCTAATTCTTAGCATTAATTTCATCCAAAATTGGTTTTCCTGGATTTCAAACAATTAAATTTCAAAAACCTGTCTTCTGTAGAAGTGTCATTAAAAAAAAAAAAATTAAAAAATAATTTAAAAATATATCCTAGAAAACCAGAAAGGTTTGGAAAAAAAGCTTAATATAAAAATGAAGAGACTATTTCTGTGGTTTGTAAGTCATGGCCATGATGAGAAGGGAAATTTCATTAGCTCAAAGTGGAAAAAACTTTAAGGCTCACAAAAGAATGACGAAAATACCAAATCTGAAAATAAAATAATAAAAGCGTAAAGGACCTAGACCATGCTATTGATGAAGAGAATCATAGAACTGTTTCAGTTGGAAAAGACCTTTCAGAATCCAACTGTTAACCAAACACTGCCAATCCCACCACTAAACCTAACCACCTCCTCCACATGTCTTTTAAACACCTTCAGGGATGGTGATTCCACCACCTTTCTTGGCAGCCTGTTCCAGTGCTTAACAACTCTTTCAGTGAAGAAATTTTTCCTACTGTTCAACCTAAATCTCCCCAGGTGCACCTTGAGGCCATTTCCTCTTGTCTTCTCACTTGGTACCTGGGAGAAGAGACCTACTTCCGGCTTGCTACAACCTCCTTTGAGGTAGTTGTAGAAAGTGATAATGTCAGTGTTTTTTTCATTCACTTAACAGGTGCAGAATCAATCCCCTGAAATCTTCTGTTATCAATTAATTGAAACAATCTAATATTTTCCTGGGTCAAGAAGAATTTACTGTCAAAGAAATCCCTGAACCTAAAGAAGTACATGTCATAGCTGTCACGGTAATGACCCACACAGCACAACGGAGCCTGCTAGAACTGCCACAGAAAAGGAGGACTTACTTTGGACAGGGAGCTGCTTCTAATTTCCTGGGGGGGGGGGAAAGCTTACTTTGAAGTATTGTAAGCTTGACTTTTTTGGCAGGTCACTTGAGAAAGTGCTGGTATGCATTTAAGTGTCTCACGCATCTACTCACTGATACTCTATTAGCTTTAATGAGCACATATGTATCTATCAAAACAGACCTTGAACTTGAAAACTTAAGCTAGGCACTTACAGAAACATGTCCTGTCTTCTCTGCTGCTTCTAAACAATCTTTTATCATTGGTAGATGATATAAGCGAGCCTGACACCAAACGGGGGTCAGATACAGTTTCAGGAAACTATCGTATCCTTCTTCACATCATCAATAATACAAGGACTGTGCACAGCCAGGAAGCAGAAGCTGGGGCTAGTTCATTATTACTCTATAGGATAGAAACATGGACTTCTCTGTTTTGCCAAACAACAACCATCCTGATAAATTCCTGCAACTGGAGGTGAAGTCTTTAGTGAAAAACTCGACCTTTCTACAAGCCAGCCTGGCAAAATTCCCAGAAGCAGCTTTACCTGGAGTGCAGCGGTGGCACAACAGGATCTATTTACAGGTAAGGTCTAAAAGAGGCTAACATTTTTCCTGACTTTTCTGCTTCATTTTTGGAATCAAGAGACAAATGGCACGAGGTTGAGACTTCAGTTGTAGATTCAGCATCCTGCATCCCTGAAGCTGCATCACAAATATCTCTGTGCATTTTCCCACTGACTACAGTGACGAGTTTCTCCAAGAGTTACTCTCTTCAGCGCAGTCCACTGGCTTTATTTCAGTACATTAGGCTTTCAGCTGTTCATTCTAACTTTTTCATAACATTTCCCAGAAAATCTACTGATGTCAAATACCAATTAATTGTACTAAAGCGGTGAATGGAAGGCACTCTCTGAAGAAATAAGGAAAAACCCCAGACATATCTGAAAGCTAGGTCATATCCCTCAAACTTGACAAAAAGGCACATTAGAGAGAATATTAGAGATTCTTGCTAGTGTCTCACAAGCTACTTAGTTTACTGTAGCTTCCTCTTTACTTTGCCTTGTTTTTCTCATTCTAATTTGATCTTTCTGTTGTCCCGACAGACAGCTGTTGAAAGTGTGAAACACACTGACTGCATTTATCCAGGTTTATTACATAGAAGTAGAAACAGTTTCTTGGTAAAAATGCAAATGTGTGCTGCCTAGTAGAGGCTCTGGAGCCGGCAGAGGAGAAGTTCATGTCTGGATCAGCATCAGTACAGCTGCATCAGCTCACACCCTTCTGGGCCCCATTTGCTGCTCCAAAGCACTCCTTTCCTGCTGCTGGAGGAGCCCCTCGCCTTTCCCCACCCCTGGCATGAGCAAAAGCTCCAAGGTCTGGTTCTTGTCAAGGAATGGGGATGAACATACATGGTTAAGCGGGTGGGAATGTGGAGAAGGGTCTGAATCCCGAGGATCCTTAGGGTGAGGGTCCAGTGCCTCAGGGCTATGAGGAGCGTGAGCTGAAAAAACATTCACCTGGGGGAGGGAAAGGGAAGATAAAGATTCTTAAAAGTCTCCCTCGGCTCCTTCCAATTGCACTTCTCCCTCTCAGATATTTCCCCCCATCAGCTCTCCAATCCCCTTTGCTCCCTTCCAGAGTCCGTTTCAGTTCTCATCCACATGCAAATGTCCCCCTCCGCCTGACACCCACTTCCATGACCCCCCCGCCCCTTACATCGCCTAGCCTCTTCCCTACCCCAGACATCTTTCCCTCTGTCTACCCCAGTGCCTCCAGCTGCAAATTGTATAATCTTTGCTGGAGATTCCCCAAGGACAGCTGGGAGGGGGGGACACATGGTCGCCTGTTGTCTACCATGCAAAGAGCCCAAAACAAGGGAAGGAGCCTGCGGGATCCCAAACAATGGGGTATGGTGCAATACTGGCCTCACTTCCCACCCCACCTAAGCCCCTCTTTTGTGCAGGAGGGAGGCAGCCACACACAGAGCCTCCTCCTCTGCAGGGATCCTTCTCCCCATTGTTATTAAACAGGAGGCACTGTCACCAAGCCAGGGCTGCAGAGCTGCGGAAGGATTAAAAACGTGTGGGGAGCCCTGTGTTTTTTCAACTTGTGCTCAGCCCTTTGCCACCAGCAAGAGGGTTTTCCTGGAACTCTGTTCCTAGCCCCAGGATGGCCATTTCAAAGGAAATGTCTGTGCTCACCATGTCTCCAGAAATGCAATTTGCATTGTGGTACATTTTATAACTGTTAAACCTAGGGCACAACCTATACTTTTAAGTGTAGTTATTAGTGAATTCAAGCTGTCCAGATAAAATTCATTGTGCCTTATTCTCTCTCTCTTATGAGCTCGCCTGCTTTTTACCCTTTTGCTGACAATCAAAAAAAAGGGAAAAGAACTGATGAGTTCCAGACTTTAGAATAAACATGATGGTACAGTGGAGAGTTAATGGTGCAGGAATAACATGTTTTCCTTTAAGAGGAGAGAGCTAATGGGGTTAAGGGTTAGTTAATTCACAAACAGAAATGGGGTGGGGGGACCAGGGAGAAGAATTCATTTCAGAACATATGTATGTGACCTACAGACTCCCACAGTCATTAAACCTTGAGAGTAGCCTAAATTCTCTCTTCAGAAATTCATTTTCTCTTAAGAAGCTAATGCTATTTGCGGCTCCCCATGTAAAGAGGCTTTTCAGTGGCATGTTTGTGGTCTCTTCCAGACTTTTGTTATGAGATCACTTGAATCCAAGTGCACTTACGCATGTATGTGTTTTCTCCACATCTAAGTTTTCAAATTTATTTCCATTATAAAAAGCAGCTTGATGTAATGATGGTTCATATGGCTGACCAAAAAGTTGCTGCTCTTTCTCCTTACTTTCCTCTTCCGTATCAGAAAAACTGAACAGCTTCCCTATTTTGCATATATTTTCATCATCTACTTGGAATAGAACAAACCATAAAGCAGTCCAGGAATCTTGGCCTTTCCTTGTGAAAAGCAGCATAAAAAGCAGAGACTGTTTCTCCTGCAAATGCTTAGCTACTGACCAATGTCTGTTTGCCCTGAAAATGCTTAGCTACTGACCACTGTCTGTTTGCCCTGAAAATCTCCAGTTCCACTGAACTCTGCTCCACAATGTTTTAATGCTCAGCACACACCAGACGATTAATCCCCTGTAACTGTTTCCGATAGCTGAGGCGCATGTCTCCCTTGTAATCTATCTGGTCATTTTCTGCAATTCTCCGACTTCTCTCTTCTGTTTGTATTTCTCGTTTTTTTTCTTCTACTTAGCGAAGACAGCAGAGAGCATTTGGTCTTTGAACACTGTGCTATTTTTTGTCATGCTACTTTTGCTTAGGATTTCACAACTCCAAACAAATTTTGGCCTGCCATCTGTACTCCTAACCCCTCCTAGTGTCTCGTCTGAGCCAATACCTGTGTCCTGTTTTTCTTTGTTTCTCTGTGTACCAGGATAAGAGATTTTTCCTACTTATAAGTGCGGTACTGGATTACAGACACTTGTTTGTCCCCTGACTCATACATGCATTACATACTTTCTCTCTTTCCCTTATTCTTCCCTAAACATCTGCAACTGGCTACAGTCAGAACCAGCTGCAAGGTTGGCAGGAGCTTTGTTCTGACACCGTACAGTTTTTATGTAATGCACTCACAACCCCACATATCTCCATTACAAATGACAAATAAAACATTTCTCTTCAAGTAAACAATTCATTGTGAGGACAGAAGTATTCTCAATGCTGCACAATCATAACAGCCCATGTCTACTTTTCTCTAAATTTTCCTGTCACTTTGGCTTAAGTATTTGTAACCATCTACTGATCTCCTTCCTATCCATGTCAGCTGGCTTCCCAGGTTGTTTTGTAGTACCTGATGCTGCTTTATGTCTCTGACCAGCAGTTCTAATCCTCTTCAGATCCTTCAATAAGAAAACTTGCATTCTTAAGAATCCTTGATGTGAGCTGTCTGCCCTAATATTTCTTCAGATCTGCTTACCTAGCCTAGGTTACTCCATGGCTTCCTGTTTGCATTTCCACAGCATCCTGTATGAGATCAGATTTGTTCAGGTAATGCTAAAGAGCTGGAAATTATTTATCATGATAAATCAGCTTTTTTTTTTTTTTTTTTTTT
>VWZK01015256.1:17278-28248 GCA_013396935.1 Baryphthengus martii
TTTTTTGTTTATTGACCAAATGCCTGGCAATACCTGTACAGTTGTTAGAACTATCACAGGGATTCTTGGGTTACTCCTAGCAGCTTTTTGTCAGTTAGATATTTTGTCTGTCTTAGAAACAGATCTCTACACCAGAAAAGTGCTCTTCCAAATGCTGGGAGAAACCTCCAGGGTGCATTACAGGACTTTTGAACAACAGAGGTTTATAGTCTCCAACAAATAACATGCAAATATAATAATCTCTCAGATGTCTACCCACTTTCATTAGGATTGGGGAGATTGTTATATATCAAATCCTACAGTTTCTGGTGGCCCTAAGTTTCTTAAGGACTCCCTTGGTTAAACCTTTTAGGTGTAGCTGCACAACAGCATTTGTCATTTTCACTGAGCATCCCCCCATAGCAGCAGCTGGAGACCCTGTCTGGTCACGGGACAAGAGGAACTCACTCTCTTGGGGGAGAGTAAAGAAAAAATTTACTTCAAGGAAGTAATTTCTTTAATTTTTTAGATGTCTTTGATCTCTTCTTGCAGATAGATGAGCTTGACACCAAGGACTAGCCTTAACTGTTGATGTCCTGGGTTTGGTAGGCAATTAGCTTGATGTCTCATACCACAGAGAAACCCTCAGATCATTTCAGTGCTAAATATGACAATAGCGGAAGGCATACAACAGTACAGAGTCAGGATAAAAACAAGATAAAAATATTTCCTAGCAATATAATTTATAATTTTAAATTATATATATTGTAAGGTACCTATACGCATAATTTGAATTACGAAATAACCGGCAAGAACAAACTGTGGACTAAGCATATTTTGACCCAGTGATGGAGCAAACATTGACTCTCTGTATATCTTCAGGTTTATTACAGAATTCTCTTTCTGTACATGCCAGCTCTCTGGGTCTGTCAGAGAAACAAACTGTGCTCAGTGACATATGAGTTGTAAATCATAACAGCTTTCTTGCTCATGAGCTACATGTAGATCAAACACAGTTATGTGTTTGCAGAGACGAGCATTTTTCGTCTTGTTAAATGAGTATTTTGTCAACACATTTCAACTATTGTTGCTTTGAGTATTTGCTGTTCCCCCTTCCATTCAATGAAAAGTAACATAAATTGCCTGTTACTTGATCTGTTCTACCCTCATTCACACTGGCTTCTTAAACACTGTGTACATCATATAAATTCTATGATGTATATATATACCTAAGTCTGTAATACTTTCCTCTTTTTTTGTACGTTTTCTTTATGAATCAGTATCAAAACACAGAAGTCTATGAAAACTGTTGGCAAAAGTTTTGAATATCAAAAAATATGTAGTCTTTGCTAGAATTAAAACTAGCAGGCATATTTTTAGTATCTAATCTTCTGTTTCTCTACTTCAATAAATGCATGTTTCATGCAATCCTCTTCTCTCTTCTTGTGTTGTTGTTGTTGCTTTTTAGCTGTTACTTTGCTGTTTGGGGGTTTTTTGTTAATTTTGTGTGTGCTTCAGCATTCTGTCCTTCCTTTTTCTTAACTTGTCTCTGGGACATATCTACTGCAAAAGTTTCATAACCGAGAATTTGTCTGCAGTCAAGTATATCCTCCCGACTAGTTTGACACTTCAGCGTCTGCTCTCTAAAACTTCTGCAACCTATCATCTCCTACCACGAATTCCAGCCCAGTTTTCATGGTAAAACCCTATTGCCCCTCCCATCCTGCTCCTTCTCTACCTCTGTTCCAGGCTGCCATATTCTCCCGTTCTTATACCTATGACAAAGAAGGTACTCCAGACAGAAGGGGCAAAACATTTTGCCACAAATGACTCTTTCTATAAACAAAATTTGCATCATGCCATCTATTCCAAGTTTTGGAGCATTTTATTTAAAACAGCTTTAGAAATTACTGTCAAATCACACTCTTTTCACAATATTTTAGCCTAGGGAGACCAAGCATCCCCTGGTGAGACTGTTTACTTTCGTCAACAAAATGTTCTCCAACTATCTAGCAAGCCTGAGGGGAACATCATTAAGGTCAATGACAAATTTTACTTAAGAAATAAAATAAAATAATAAACTAAACTAAACTAAACTAAACTAAAATAAAATAAAATAAGATAAAAAATCTAGTCAGAAAGAAATAACAGTTAAAAACACTAGCTCAGCTGAAATCTGTCCAGTACAATCAGAGGGGCTCAGTATCAGCTGCAACTGCAATGGAAAGAACAATATAGTCAGGGGATATGCCAAGACTAAGAAATGACATATGGAAATTATGAACTAACAGAGGGACTGGGAGAGCACTGAGGATCCACCTATCTACTAGTGTTAATTATTGATGGGAAACATGCTTAGTCACTTGCTCAAAATTTAGTGATATGAATGGTAGCATGATGATTCTTCCTAGGGTTTCTTAGACAAAGGCTGTTGCTTTCTCTTCTCCACCTTTCCTGTCTGAAGGAAACCAGTCCTCCTTTCTACACCTGCCTGCCTCTGACCAGCTCACATATGTCTGTATATGTGCACAGGCACTGAGGCATAAAGTAGGTGATGACAGGTAGCAGCTGGCTTCCACTGAATGTGGATCCACCAGCCCACAAAGTGGGCAGAAAATTACTGAAGCAGAAAAAGCCAACAGCTTGCTAACACCTTAGGGACCTGCACTGGCTGATGTGGGATCCAAGCAGCTCTCAGAGCCAGTGTGCAGAAAGAGGTGGCATCTGCTGGGCTCCCACCAAAAAGGTGGAAGCAAAAGCAGGACATGCCCTTAGCAGCAGTGAGCCCTTTCCTGAAGTCCATCTGGTCCATGGCACCTTAACAGCTGCGAAAATATACATGAAATATCCTGGGAAAGAAATTCTTTCGTGAAAGGAAGTTTCTCAGGTCCCAGCCTCTTCATCGCCTGTTTATGCTGTGCATTCATTCTATAGGAGTCTGGCAGTGGGTGCTGCCCATTCCTTTGTGGTTTCTGAGAGTGTGAGAGGGCTGCAGTGTGTGCCCTCCTCATAGCACACCTGCCACACGGCCATGGGGTCAGGCCAAGGCTCCTCTTGTCTCAGCATAAGGTACCTAAAGACAAAGGTGCTCATGGGGAAGTGGTGTTTGCTAATGAGAAAAGCTGAATTTGCACTGTAATGATTCTGTAGAAGCAGTCCCAAGGCACAGAAGATGTGTTAGCATGAGGCAAGCACTCTGCCAGAAGCAGGTCTCTCAGGAAGCTGACACACTGCCAGAACCACAGATCAGTGATAGATGAATTCAAAGACTTGGGGGCAGAAGGTTGTGGTGAACCAAAATGTTCAACAGCTTGAATTGTAGAGTCTGATTGCATTCCTCCATGCAATCACCATGTAACTACCATCTCGCTGGCTCCCAAAGAGGCTCTTAATTTACGAGTTCTCCAAAAATGTGATCCCACCAGGGTTTTTCAGGCCCCCTCCCTTGCCATACCCTTGTTCTAAAAGGTCTGATTTAATGATTTTTGCTTCTGGGGAGACTGCTCAGGTAGTTAATTACCTTTGAATTCCGACAAAGTCCAAACTAAGGACTCTCCCTCAGTTGAATGAAGGGCCTCTGACATCCTGACACAGGTCGAATACTCAACAGTGCGACCTGAATTGTGAATTACACCCGTGCTGTCAGAGATGAAGCTCCGGTCAAGGCAATCATTTACACACCACTACCCCTGTGCTTCATTCTGCTTTGTTCTTACTGCTCTGCTTCTGCATCATACACCCATGACTTTCATCAGAACTGCATCTTCTATCACAGAGCTCCACAGCACTGTTCTGCTAAAGCTGACTCTTTACTTCAGCATGCATCATAATGCCAGTTCACATTTGCCAAAGAGTTTTAGTGTTCAGATTGTACCCACGTGCTTTCCCCAGAAGGAAGAAATCTGCCCAGAGTGAGCATTCAGGCTCCCTTACTGCACTGTAGATGTTTGCCGGAAAAAGTAAAATAGTTGCATGTGTAATTTTAAAAATTATTCTCTTGTATTAACAAATCATAATTCTGGAAGGTGGCCTGTGTTGTAGGTAAATGAAGATGAAAGCCAACTTCTGATGTAACTTGTGCCTTACAGAGAGAAAAGAGAAATGTCAGTGAGCTGCCAGGCTTAGACTCGAAGGGAGTGAGTCAAGAAATGATAGACAAAGCCCTCGGGAAACACATTACTCCTATCACCCTGAAATCCACAATAAAATGCAACCCCTTGTATAGTGATATCCAGGTGGATGACAGCTGGGAGGAGAAGAAAAAGACTCCTTCCTGGACTGCACAAGACTATGACAGACGTTCATTGCACTCTAACTTGGCCAGCCACATGAAGGTAACATGCTGTTGCGCTGTGTTTGAGCAGCAAGGTGAAATGCTGTGAGCTGCGTGGTGTGTGCATGAACCACTGTGCAGCCTGCTTGGTTCTTTTGGTGAGGTTCCAAAAGTAACTATGGACATACTTTCTGGTACAGACATGATACTAACATGTCTGTCTGATCAGGAAAAAAAAAGTCTATGTATCCGGTTAGACTCCAGAAATTTCAGTTCTGTAGAACATGACCTCTGTCTTAAGTCGCAACACTCCATAAATCATCTTCTCTGTTGATTGATATAGGGAAGAACTATAAACGAGGCACTTAAATGCTATATAACCACTTTAATAACTTCTTCACAACATCACTTTGTTATCAATTAACATGCATTTTCTTAGCCTCATCCACACTATGGAGAATCCTGCCTGCTTCTGTGTTGGCACAAATCATTCTTAGGGTTATTTCTGTGAGTTTTTTCTTTCATTTCCGTTTTTGGAAAGGGACTCAGATCTGTGTTTATAAATCAACATCCCTTCTTGAGAAGACAACATGGCTTCTTCTGGGTTTCTAAATCGTATTTCAATGGCAGGTGTCCTACGTTTGGCTCTCAGTTGAAAAGTTTGGGGATTATTTTTCCCAATGGAATATTTGCAGCATCTGGCAAGTAGCAAGTAGCATAACCTATGTTCAAGTGAAAGTTTCTTGCATTTGTGTTGTGATGGCTTAAATTCATTAATTGTTACCCGATGATAGCCAAAACACTATGTTCTACTGTTCTAATGACTTTATGTGCAAGAGAGAGGAACTGGGTTAATTTTCTGATTTTTCTTTTAGGAAAACCCTAACGATCTACAGTTCTGGATGGGGGATATTTATACTCCTGGGTATGATACCTTGTTAAAAAAGAAAGAGAGAGAAAAAAAGCATTCCAAATATTGCCGAATGATCCTGCTCATGATATTAGTTGTTTGCATCCTGATTACCATAGTCACACTCAGTGTATTGCTTACTTAGTACAGATAACTACTGTTGATAGGATTTTTTTCAATAAATGTTTTATTAAGCTATTCCTCTCTCCTGTTTTATTTCAATTCCCTGAACTCTTTTTTTCTTTTTTTTTTTTTGTCACAAAACTGATTTGTCTGACATCGCAATTTTACAATGCAGAGTTTCTTCATCCTTGTGTCATATTCTTTCAACATTTATCATCTCTGTCATCCCAAAAGACAGAATGCCAAATTTTTTTTTGTAATCTGACAAGTCAAAAAATGGAGGAAAATTGGTAAAGTACTAGAGTATAAACTGTAATTAGAATATCTTGAAAAGATTTAAGCTACATAGCCATGCTGTGAAAAGGGGTCTTTGTAAATGAAAGGACCAAAATTAAATGTTAAGAGCACTCAGATAGTAAAATTCATACACCTCTGAATAACTCAGGAGAATGAAAACATAAGGTAAAAAAATAAAATAAAAAGTGAGTGAATGGAGAGAGAACTTCTTTTCTGAAAAATACTCGGAGTGCTGCAATCCCTGTATACCTCTACATTAGGGTAAGGAGCTGTGAATGCTATTGAGATAAGGATCTCCCTCACTTACACAAGAGAACCTCACAGGCGCACAAAAGGTACAGAGTTGGGTTTATACCAGATCTACCTCTCTTCACATAAAAAATGTTTTTCAATGGGTCAGGAATGGGGCCAAGGCAGAGGGTATGTATTGCACCCTCTGAATTCTAGCACGTGCTCTATTTTAACCAGCTTTTCAGTGTTTTAACTCAGGTCAAGATGGATTAATCTTCAAGTACTGTCACCAAGTGTGACGGTAAGATAAATGTATTTCATTCCTTTCTTCCTCAGCTGGTCCATGTTTGAATCTCATTTGCATCATAACTATTTGGACCCTAGTCTAGCTTGTACAGTAACTGGTTTGAAGACACAAATTAAACCAATTTCCTGCTTTAATGTGCTGAGCAGCCACCAGCAAAAGTGTAACAGCATTTTAATGCATTGGCATAGAATTAGTATTCCTATTGAAAAATGGAACGCTGCTGTAAAAATACAAGGGAAACTCAGCCTCCTATCTTACAGCAGTTTCTCTGTAGACAGGTGATCTTGCCTGATACATCAAGTCCATTCAGCTTGTGAAAGTAATGACCTGGGAGCATTTTACAAGCCTAATAGCGGGCATTATGAAGTAATTATTCACATTAAAACAATACTTAATTGTTCTTTCCAGCACAAGTACATTTGCTTTAAGTGCATTGCATGTAATGCAGACACGCGCTTTTGTAAATTATTGAGGCCTGCAGGCGGGAAGCCTAAAAGCAAAGCGTTCTGCAGTTTCCAGGAAAACAGCCAGTAAAGAGAGTTTCCTAACTTCATTGCTCTCTGAGGGTTTAGCAGTAGGGGTAAAATAGTTTTCCTCACAAGCCCATTGCTGGCTATTTGGGTCCACCAGTGCTGCTGTCATCTAGCGGAGAGTTGGGAAAGAAGAAAAACTCGAGGCACGGAGGTGTTGCTTTTATGTAATTTGTCTTCATCCTTTTTTTTTTTTTTTAATGTTTTTTAATGTGTTGTGGTTTTTTNTGGCCGAGCGCCCCGCGGTCTCTCACATGTGTTTCCAGTCAGGTCATGACATGAAAACGCGACACAAGACACGACAGAGCCCCTTCCCCATCGTGGTAAGTAATGTCTGAGATCTACATTCATTCGTCTTTTCCTGGCCTGAGAGGATGCTTGGGGATACACTTAGATTGACTTGAATAGGATTTAAGTAGGTGCTTAAAGATAAAGTATTCAAATTCGGATCAGAACAGAAGGAAATCTTGGCGTGGTTTTAATTTTTTTATTCCAATGGCAACAAGCTCAAATGGCAGCAAAGTCTCCTACTTAGTAGTTGGTAAAAAAAGGTAACATTTAACACCAGATTACTACACCAATATTTTACCAGCACCTAGTCCTAAAATGTAGACCAAGAATATAACTGCAGTATAATAGTACCTTTGACTGGGAACACTGGCATCCACACTGAGATGTAGCAGGAATCGGCTCTTGTTTACAAGTTGCTATACAGCTGCAACCTGGAAACAAGAGCATGCACTTGCACAGATTCTGCAAACTTATGACTGCACTGGCAGTTACTGTATTTCACAAGTGATTTTAGAAAAAAATAACTTCTTTCGCTCCAGCAAATAACAATTAGCTTTCAAAACTCCCTAAGCAATTCAACTTTATATTTGATTGGCTTTTATATTGGCTTTTAATACTACTGCTCTTCCAGATCACTAGAAATCTTAGAAGATTCTGATGAGGAAAGTCCCAGCCTTCCTCATCCTTCGCTGTATTCTTCCCTTTTCAGAAGCATCCATAAATATGCAATTGGGTTCTCGTGTTATTTGATTTTAGCCTGTGAAGTTGCTGAACACAGGCTGCTGCTTGGCTGTGGTGCTCCAGCAGGTACTATTTGAAGAAGTTACCACTACCACTGTACTTCGGTGAAGTCCAGAGCTGGCCCATGCAAAGGATCTTGCAGGGCTTGTTCCTTTAGCAGGGTATATGTTTTCACAGTTTCCAGTGCCACACTTCTTTCTTCTGCCAATGCACTCATTAAACGGGACATGTCTGGGAGAGGGAAAGAGGTATTTTTAACTTTGCCGCGAATAAAGTTACCTTGGTCACATCAGGAGCTGAAAAGGGAAGATGTAATGTATTATATACATTTCTCTGAGCAGGACAGATGTTACTCCTTCAGTTATGATGTTCTGGTGTGTGAGTGCTTCATGAATATTTATTTGAACAAAGAAGAACTGTAACAGAACCTATATGCATCCTAAATATTTCTGCTATGTATCACTGGAAGATCAGGAAGGTCCCCACAAATTCCCCTACCTAAGGAGTCTATAACACTGTTTAGTTCAGAGGTGTTTTGAATCAGATCGGATACCAGAATCCACTCTAAGGACCTAGCTCTATGTGGTTACTCTCTTGTAAATGGAATAATTCACTGAAATACAAATTTAGGGGGATACTAGTCAGATGAACTAAGAATCATACAGCCTTCCAGCACAAGAAATGTGATGTTCTGCCATCATTTTCTCATGTGGTTTTACTGGTTCTAGGCTTCTACATATAAAAAGATAAAGCAGCAGTTACTTGCTGCAACACACAACAGGTGTGACATAAGGTCTACCACCTCTTTTTGTTGCACAAGATAAATCTTAAAAGTTTTTAGCATCCAGGATTTTAGGTGTATTACACTCTGATTTTTCAGCAGCACTTTTCTTCTATGTAGATTCCTTTATAAAAAAAACCCTGATTTTTGCAAATTTTTTATTTTATTTTTTTTTTCAGCCCAGAAACCTTTACCTTATGGAAAGAGCAAAGGATGCAAATCCAGAGCACTCCTATGGATTCACAGTTCTGCTGTGGCTTAACATGTACAGCTGTAACCCGAATATTTGCATTGCATAGGAATGCATTAATAAATACAGGAAAGACTCTTGTATCTGTCAGCTCCTGTTTGTATTGAAAGACTTTCTCCATTCCAAGTCTATCTCCCATGGCATCGTTTCAGCCTCCAGCCGCTGCTCCATGCAGATCCAGGGTACCTGGATTCATCGGTAAAAACATGACACGTGCCATAGTTTGATGCATTTCTCAGCCTGGTGACACTGCAAACCCAGAATTTTAAGACAAGTTTGACAGGCCTATGCCTGTTTCCAGTCCATTGGCTGGAAGGAGAAAACCAGAACAATTTATTAGAGAAAAACAGATCTCTTCATGAAACACTTGAACACTGGTCAGTAAGTCTATGAATCTAAATCTGCAAAAGATTTAACTTGCAAGAGTCAGAGTTTAAAGGAGCTCACTTTTCTTCACTTTTCTTTGCTTTTCTTAGCTTTGCTTTGCTTTTCCCCCTTTTTTTCCCCTCTTCCCTGCTCTTGTTGTGCTGTTGAGCTAGGCTTAAACCATGAATGTGCTAAGGTAAATCTTGAAAATGGCCAGCTGCTAGGTTTGCAGTTGCTCATCTTCTTTGGACAGGTCGAACTGCAAACAGCAACAGGTGATGGTTGCAGCTATCTGCATGCAATCATCACGAGGACTGCTCCTAGATGTCTACTTCCCAAACACAATCATCTAGGAAGATTTCTTCTGGAGTGCAGATGTAATTCAATTTTAGACTGAGGTGGTCTGTGAGTGCACATGCAGTTTAGGTAAAGAGCGTTTGACCAGATCCCTCAGGTGGAGTGACACTGACTTCTCCCTTTTGCAGCTGATTTTCAGCGGCCTTCTCACTGGGAGTAGCTGGTCTGGTCAGTGGTGGTGGTGTATCTTGGCAGGCAGCCCTATTCTGGACAGAGAGACTTGTCAGGATTTTCTAGTCATAAAGGCTGACTGTGAACCTCTGCAGCTGGGTAACACTTTGCAATTATCCTGATACTGCTCTAATGCTGACCAGGGCACAGGGAATCCAAGAGTCAGAATATTCAGTTATGAATTACATATTGTTAAGAGGTTTTTTTTTCCCTCACCAGACCTAATATGAGTCATCTGTTTGCAGAAAATAAACACTGGACTCTCTCTCCTCTGATATATTATATTCCATTAATAGAACTCAGCAAGAAAATTCCTGTACACAGTTATATTTTCAATGCATTACTGAAACAAATGAGCAGACAGGTTTTTTTGTCACACTCAGAGAGGGGAATAGTTCATTCACAGCATTATGACACACTGTATTTTCAGGAGAACATGCAAATTCTGAGTTAGTGTGTATTATTGCTTCCACCCACATGTTTAGCTTCACAGACAATCCAACATAAAAAACATACCTCCCAAACAGGACTGGTTTCTCTCTGAGGTTTCCTCTGTGTTGATTGTGCTCTTCTTGGAAATTCTCCAGAAGGCCACTTTAAGCTCAGAAATCAATTTGCTGCAGCTGCTGCAGTAAATTGAAACTCTTGTAGGTTCATCTGGGAGGATTCTAGTTGTGTGTGGTAGGGTTAGTGTTGTTGGAGGAATCAGTGTGAAGGTAAGGTGGAAGGCAGAGTTATGACTGCGCACAGCTGTACTGCACCCAGCACAAACCTACTGGGTATCAGGCTTATTTGCTTCTAATCTGGTGTACCTCTGTTTTTTGATACCTTTGGGCGTGTGGTATATGAAGTAAACATTGAGCCTTGAAAGCTGCTTCTTTGTAGGCACAACTGAATCCTGAAAACACACGTGCCAAAGCAGTATGTTGTATTTAGCTGTTAGGGTCTCCCTCTCTCTTCTAAACAGCTTAGTGCTTCCTCAGAAAGGGAATTGATGAAGATGGTCCATTATGAAGATGACAAAGGATAATTTTGTGTGGAAGAGGCTTGCTTTTGTTCCAAGTCTGATTTCTCTATTTTACACCCTCACCTACTTTTTTTTGTTTTCTGAGTTGCAAACACAGTAACCTTTTGAAAGTGCTTAGGGTATAAGACAATCTGGAGTTACAGATATAGAAGCTGTAACTGAATAATATTTTGTTACAGGTAAGTTGCTAAGGGAAAGGCAGTGTGCCTTATAAAAGTAGCTGTCAGGGTAAAATGAGCACAGGGACTTCAAACTTTAAATTTGCTTTCATTCTCTTCCTTTTCAACGAGCATTGTCATAAATGATAGCTCACTAAGAAGTGAGCTGAACCAAGTA
>VWZK01015258.1:0-79921 GCA_013396935.1 Baryphthengus martii
GACCCAGCCTGTCCAGGTCTCTCTACAGCCTCTTCCTACCCTCCAGCAGATCAATCCGCCCCCCCAACTTGGTGTCCTCTGTGAATTTACGAAAGGAAGACTGAATAGAACTGGGCCCAGTACTGATCCCTGGGGGACACCACTGGTCACTGGACACCAACGGGATGCGGCACCATTCACAACCACTCTCTGTGCCCAGTCACCAAGACAGTTTTTAACCCAGCACAGGGTGTACCTGTCCANCCCAGCACAGGGTGTCCCTGCCCAAGCCATGGGCTGCCAGCTTCTCCAGGAGGATGCTGTGGGAGACTGTGTCAAAGGTTTTGCTGAAGTCTAGGTAGACCACATCCACGGCCTTCCCCTCGTCTATCAGGCAGGTCACCCAGTCATAAAAGGAGAATAGACTCGTTAGGCAGGACCTCCCTTTCCTAAACCCATGTTGGCTGGGCCTGAGCCCCTGGTTGTCCTGTACATGCCACTTGATGGCACTCACAATGATCTGCTCCATAACCTTGACAGGCACCAAGGTCAGGCTGACAGGCCTATAGTTCCCCGGATCCTCCTTCTGGTCCTTCTTGTGGATGGGTGTCACATTGGCCAACCTCCAGTCACCCAAGACCTCCCCACTGAGCCAGGACCGGTGATAAATGATGGAGAGTGGCTTAGCCAGCTCTTGTGCCAGCTCCCTAAGCACCCTAGGATGAATCCCATCTGGACCCATAGACTTGTTAGGATCTAAGTGGCACAGCAGGTCACTAACTACTTCCTCCTGGATTACAGGAGGGATATTCTGCTTCCCTTCCCTGCCTACCAACTCAGGAGCCCAGCTGCCCTGAGGATAGCCAGTCTTTTTGTTAAAGACCAACACAAAGAAGGTATTGAGTACCTCAGCCTTTTCCCTGTCTTCTGTTACCATTTTCCTGCCCTCATGCAATAAGGAATGGAGATTTTCCCTGGCCCTCTTTTTGTTATTAATGTATTTGTAAAAGCACTTTTTATTATCCTTAGCAGAAGTGGCCAGATTAAGTTCTAACTGAGCTTTTGCATCTCTTAATTCTCTTTCTACATGACCTTACAATATTCTTAAACACATCCGTTCACCTGCCCCTTTTTCCAAAGTTGATACACTTTTTTCTTTCTCCTGAGTTCTTGCAAAATCTCCCTGCTCAAGCAGGCCGGTCTTCTCCGCCAGCTCATTTTTCAGCACACAGGGACAGTCTGCTCCTGTGCCTTGATAATTTCATTCTTAAAGTACGTCCAGCCTTCCTGGACCCCTTTGTTTTTGAGGGCTGCTTCCCAAGGGATTCTCTGAATAAGCGTCCTGAACAGGCCAAATTCAGCCCTCTGGAAGTCCAAGGCAGAGGTTTTGCTGACAGCCCTCCTAACTTTACCACATATTGAAAATTCTATCATACCATGGTTGCTGTGCCCCAGACGACCTCCGACCACCACATCTTCCACCAGCCCTACCCTGTTTGTAAACAGTAGGTCTAGCAGGGCACTACCCCTGGTAGGCTCACTTACCAGCTGCAACAGAAACTTGCCATCCACACATTCCAGAAATCTCCTGGACTGTCCCCTTTCTGCTGTGTTGTACTTCCAGCAGATATCCGGTAAGTTAAAATATGATAAACAAGATTTTTCTTATGTGCATCCTTCAGTCAAAGTTTTACACTTGGGACTGAAAGTAAGGTAGATGACAGTAAGGTAGAGCCCAAGCTCCTTCCGTTCCTATCATTCGTCAATCCTTAATTCATGGTTGCATTGAAATTTAGTTGTACTGTACACTTGGTTCCCATGCAGCCTGAAGGCAATAAGTGCTTAATAAATTTGCCCATATCACTTGATGAAATGCGCCCAGAATGAGCTTCCAACTTGTCTGATTAAACAAAGGAGAAAGGCAGACCTGAAAACATTAAGGGGCTTAAAAATCCTCTTTGATTGTCATTAACCGATCTTCATCTAGAAAAGACATCAGAAAGCATAACGTGATAAAAATTAAAAGGTTAAGATGTTTGCAGAACAAGAATAATCCTTATGCTATGGACAGGAAATATTCAACTATGAATAAAGTTTAATGAGTGCAAAATAAAGCCCAGGCATGTGGAAGTGTTCCTCTTTGAGGCTATTCTTTATACCAATTACTCTTCAAAGGTATTGCTTTCATGTTTTTGGCAAAAGATTACAATTAAATCATATAAATCGTTTCTAACGTTTTTTGCGTCTAATATGCTCAAAAATATTCTTGCTCATATTATGAATCTGTCATATTTGTATTTTATTTTGGAAATTCATATAGCTACTGATCTCAATTAGGTCAAGAATTTAAAAACATCTCAGCCTATTCATCTAGTTTATGACATGCCATTTGCTTTCATTATTGTTTTGGTGTGGATTTTATTTTCCAAGAATATTGCACAGGGAGAAAAATTGCCATTAAGTGTCTATTATTTCTTCCAAACAGACTTATTACTGTTTCACCCTTAAGGATTAACCCCTTACAGTTCATCTGAGGAAGACACTTGTCCCTTCCAGATGATCAATATTTTGAATGAAATAATAGCTGTAAATAAGCAGGTTAAAAAAAAAAAAAAAAAAGAAGAGAAAGAGAAAGTTTATGAATAGGTCACCACTGTGTTTTGTGTTTAAACTTTTGTTTGTTTTCAAGACAAATGAACAGATAGTACTTTCTTATTAATCTAAGTCTTCAGTTTTTTTCTAGAGATTAACATTAACTACCTAAGCAATACAATTAGAAAATACCAGTATGAAAGATATATTACTGACAAACCAGAACTGCTGCACCAGCACCTTGCTGGATTTGGCCTCCCCTTACTAGAACCTAGTTGCTTTGAATTACTGTCTCAGCTCTGTGTGTTTCTTCTTGCATTATTTAGTGTACTACTGTAGCCCTTTTCTAAGTCTATTCTTATTTCCACTGCCATGTCTCCAATCACAAATCGTCATTTTAGAATTTTATCTATTGTAATTTTTTTATAGCTTTAGAAGGATTGCTAAAATGAAAGAGGATAGGATCACCACAATGACAACAAAATATACCTTCCCTTTGTTTCCTATCCTATTATGAAGAATTTAGAGATACATTTATAAATATAATCAGCATTTTATTCCTTTGATATGATGGCTTTTGTACTGTTCTCCTTGCAGTTACAATGAAAATAAAATAGGTATATCAACTACCACAAGAAAAGAAAAACTTTGTACCCCTCTTGTGTAACAGTGTATTAAATTAGGAAAACAAGATGGATTCGAGTTGAAATAATGAAGCTGTTCTACTAAAACATCCCCATAGATCTGACTCAACTAGGCAGGTTGTTCAGAATTACTGTTAAGAAGCCATTACTGTAATTCTCCTACTCTTTTTCCACCACACTTCTTCAGCACTGAAGAACCACCATTCATCTCTGTGATTTGAAGTTCATCCTCAGCCAAAGAGATCCACTTCCTATCACACACGCTCGGGTAATTTGATGCTATTTACCGTCTTAACTAATACTTGATTTGTTGGAATGTTTTTCCAGGCAGCTGAATGATCATGTATATCACTAGTACTAGCAAAGAAAATTTTCAGGGTCCCAAAAATATGAATGGAGGCAGTATTTGTGCAGCAAGGTGTCTAAACTTGCTGCTTGCAGTCATGGAGCATTCTAGTCTGCACGTGGAGCTTTCAGCAACTAGCAGGCATCCTTTTATGGTGAGATACAGGCTCACCAGTAGTGACAGCAGTAACAAATGACAACAGAGAATGCCTTTTATAACATGGCTAATTCGTTGCAGACTAAAAAGTACGTAGGCATGCAAAAAAAAGGAAAAAAAATATACATTGCATATACTACTAACAACTCATACAAAATATAACAGTATCATTTGATAACAGATATTCTCATTATGCACAGCTGTAGACATTTCAACGCTAACAACTTTCAGTAATATTGCTGTTAACTTAGAGGAAGAGGTTATTGGGTGAGATTGTCCTAAACCATGTCATCAATGCCTGTTGCTACTCTTAATCCTTTTTGCTATGTAGTCTTCTGGACATTACTATAGTTCTTTGGTTTTACGTGCCAAACAGCATTCCTGTTTCATCAATGTGGCTCCTTGGGATTTGAAGTGACCCAAAGCCAGATGTCTGCGGGTCACACTTAATGCACAGGCTGAGGTTTTTTTTGTGATAGGTGCACACATTTCAAGCATTAATCCTGATTTTGATTTTCAGGATATTCAAGAACTTTGTGGTTCAGCTGAAAGAAGTATATTGTCCTATGACAGAAAGTAAGGAATAGGAGGGGCAAGTGTATAGAAAACAGTTTTCAGAAAGGCAACCACTCTTCTGCCAGCATAATTTCAAAATATCAATTGAATTTCAAGTACAATTTCTGTTCCTTGCACCTCTAAGTAGACTTGACTGTGGCTGCAAAACAAATTGTACCTGTTCATGCTCTAAAGAAAAAGACTTTAGAATAAGTGTATGCTTACAATTATTGCAATGTTTAGAAAGCTCAGTTATGAAAGGATTTGGGTTTTATTTTTGTATATGTTTCAGTATAATCTAATGGATTGTATTGAAAATATATGATATTTGCATTCACATCACATTGCTCCTTCTCTGTTTGCAAAATCTCATAAATGTAACCAAGACATATCAAGTTTCACAGAGAAAATTACCCAAAGAAAAAAAGCAGAATTCCCTTCCTCTACTACCCTTTCTGCTTTCCTCATACATTCATTCACAAGGGAAAGACTGGAGAAATGTCAAGTTTACAAAGAAGACAGCAATTAGGTCCAAACTTGAGAATTAATGCTATGTGTAGACAATGTATTTAGAAACAGAGCTTTACATGTCCTGGTATTCATCAATAAAAATATGTCTCTATTTAAATTCACAGAGATTGTGAAACATACTGTATTTTGCCTTTCATATTTACTTATCCTCTGAGTTTTGACGTCATATGCAGAAGAATAAAGATCACCTGTCAAAATAAAATGCTATAGAGAATGAAATACACAGCATGTACTGTGGGAAAGTACTTGGTTTACTTACAGATGTAGCAGCTGGTGTGCACTACTGAAAAGTACTTAATTTAATCACCTGGAAAAAAAATAAAAGCGTTTTCGGCATATTTCAAGTGAAGACATCTTGAGTTTTTCACATACTTAGTATTCAGTATTTATTTTAATATTCATAAGTCTTCACTGAAAATTAGCACTTCCTATACTAGAAAAGGTTAATTTTTAACTTTCTTTTCCATTTAATGTAATATACTATTACACAGCATGGAAATTAAGATGTCTTAAATCTAGCTTCAAGTACCCACACATTCCACGTTAAGCTGCAATGCTTAATTTAATATCTGTACAGCACTGGTAAACATTTTAAACAATAAATTATGTACCCTAAGGGACAAAGCCACAGAATTCAGAAGGTGGTATAATAGGTTTGAAGAATGACTGTACACATGAGAGGAGGCAGAAAAATCAAAAGCAAGGAAATCTTTACCACAATTGCCTGAAAATAATGCAGTTGCTATAGTGAGCACACCCTCTGGCACTCTCTTCTGTCAGGACAGGAGAGAAGTCTGCAGAACTGTCATGGTCCACAGGCTACAAATGTTCCCAATGTAGCTTTGTATGCAAAGCTTTTGACAAAAAAAGGTCAACAGCTGTGGTTCACTGAAAGTCTAGGGGCAATAATTCTGTGTTTTAATGAAATAAGTGACAATAGTTTTTCAACAAGAGAAAGAACAGAAAGAGAAGAAAGACAGCAAAAAATGGAAAATAAAATTAGTCTTATTTCATTTCCTTTCTACATTACTAGTTGAAGTAAAACATAAAATACCATTCCAAACTTCCTCAAGTGCTTGAAACAATTCTTTAAAATGAAAGGTGCTAATTACCTGCAGCAGTTATATTCATCTAATGAAATAAGATTTCATTTAGCCTGTCTTAATCTCCTCAGAGCTGTTATTGGTCTTTTATTTGGGCAGTGAAGAGAGCGCATGAATGCTATTATTAAAAAGATATAATCCCAAATTTGCAAGCAAAAATTCCTCAAGAACCAAAGGAAATAGCATCATTAATATCATCCTTGCACACTTAAAACTCTGTTGCTAAATACTGGCACTGATAGCAAAAAATTCTACAACTACTGCACATGACACTGCAAAGTCCACATAGCACTTCCAGGAGTGATGTAAAAAAAGCAGCATCTAGGGAAGACAAAATGTTTCCTAGATTATATTAACCTTACCATTTCGGATGAGGCAAAAAAATATCTGCAGGTTCAACTAAACATCCTGGGAAACTCCAGCATCAAAATATTTACTAGATCCAGATGTTAAGAACTTAGAAACCAAAAGAAATTCTAATCTTTCCTTCTACACTTAGTCTACTGTCATTCTACCATTCCTACCATTTCATAATGCACTTGTGTTTTTTTCACATGACCTCAAAAGTTTCAGCTCAGCTGGGGAACCAATGGAATGACTTTCCGCTCTCTTGTTCTCTGTAATCTCTTTTTATCCCCCAGAACACGCCTTCCGCCACCAACCATGCGTGTCGTCTGCATGATCCTTTTCTCCTCCAGTCCCTACCGGCAGCCTGAGGACCAACATTTTGTCTCCAATATGATCCTTAAGAGATAAACTTTGTCATCCTAATGCAGATTTTCCTCTTCCTGTTCTCAGATTCATAACAAAGCCAATAAAAATGGAGGGTTTGCTCACGGCATCAGTTCCCCACAGACTTGTCTTATGGAGGTGAATAATCCTGCTGATTTCAAAAGAATGACAAATGTGCATGAAGTTCAACATAAGTGTAACTGATTGCAGGCTCGTGGCCTGGATGCTGATCCCAGGATTTGGCTCCAGCAGCACAACCTTATGCTGATAAGTTTTATTTTAATATTAGTAAAGGGGATATGGCACAGAATGTGTCTGTTAAAAGGTTTAAAATACATGTGTATTCTATTTAAATAACGTTGAATTTCTGGGCAACCTCCCTAAATTCCTTTAGTTTGCTGAACAATTAGAATCAGCTTTGGCATTCTTGTGTAATGACGCAGTGGAGAATTAAATGACAGACCATATGTATATGAAATGTATGTAAATTAATACAAACATGCAGTAAAATTAGACATATTATAAAAGAAAAAAATGCAAAAGTATATGCTGTTTTGTGCACACAAGGTTCAACATTGTGGTAGAAAACCTGCTGTGCTTATCTATGAATTCATCCTAATTGGCTTTCTATATAGAACAAACAAATGCTTAAAACTTTTCAGAAACATTTCCTAAAAGAGAGTGCACATCTGTTCACCAAATCTGACCTTAATTTGCACAAGGTATTGCATCCTTAAAACTGGTGGTTTTTTTGAAACAAATTTAGATTTTTCAACAAAAATGTTCCTAATTATCCTCATATAATTTTTATGCACCATAAGACACCAAAGCCCAAACTAGTAACATGTACTGAATTCTAAAAAAAGGATGCAGATATCTTTCTTATCTGTGTGCCCAGCCACTTTTCTACAAGAGTCTGAAAGTCATACACTGAGGCCCTTATATCTGCAGTCAGGGGACAGTGCTTAGGTACAAGATTTTAGTCATGGCGTTACCCATATATAACTGTTCACTTACAGAATGTTACAAGTATTTCAACACCCATAGCAAGATGTCACACTACTTACAAAGCAATCTCTCAGAAGTACAGGTAAACCAGATGATTTGCTTTCCATCATTTCACTGGTGTTATTTTCCTGACATTCATGTGGGCTACTTGACCAAGGGGCTGGTGTGATCCCAGTAAGAACAGCATGCTGTACAGACCTGCCTCGCATGAAAGAGTTCCTAGCAGGGAAACAGAACTTGCATTTTCCTGTTTCTGCTCCATGGGCAAAAGCCAGTTGCAGCAACTGTCCTGAACACAACGGCCTGAAAAAAAGACCACATTTGCAGCAATGCCAATAATACGTAGAAAGAGAGCTAGAGCAGTCCCCTGCATAGCTGAACCAATGCACAGGGATGTGACCAGTCCTACCGTGCAGTTGGCAGCAGAGAAATGGCCAAACTGTGACACCTTAGAGCAGGGCACTGCCTTGGCTCCTGGCAGCTGGGCCAGGACTAGGAGCGCTGCATTCCTGCTCCCTTGGAGGCTGTCATTTGCAAGTCACATTAGAGTTCCTGAAACTGGCATGATGCCATCTTTTTGTGTGGGTGAATGTTTTTGGAAGTAAGAATGAAACAATTGTATTTGCCATCACATTAGCTATAGGTTATCTTTTCAAAGAAATAATTAATAAAAGCTTTGCTTTCATGCAAAGTGAATTTTGAAACACATCCATAGTTCTGGCATAGAACTGGAAAAAAAAAAAAAAAAGTTAACCTGCACTCTAAGAGAAACCACTAGTCTGGAAGAAGAAAAGAGCTCAGCAGATTTTGGACACGTTTTCCAAAATACTTCAGGCCAAAATTTCCCCAGGCTTTCTGAACCATGATCATAGCATTTATGCATGTATGATGACTTATTAAAGATTGCCATCTAGCCCAAGGCATATATTTCCTTAATTTGTTACATATCATAACAAGGAGAAAGTGAAAATAGTTTGTAATGATCACTAAATGAAGAAGATTTGTTAAATATGGACCACACTGATTCATGACAAAAGGGAACAATACACGGACTGAATGCAATTCTCTCTCAAAACACAGTGTTCAAACAAGCTCTCCAAAAGCAATACCAATTTATCATTAAAGAACTGGGAAATGTTAAAATGAAAGTCCATCTCTATCCATCCATCTGAATTATACATCAACTAGGAAAAGAACAAATCACTATGGCCCATGAGCTAAACACCTGCTAAAGTAAAGTTTTGTTAACTTTTCTATACTAATTTACTACTGTTGTGACCACACTAAAATTCATTTATAATTATCTCCACAATTGGAGAAACATCTAAAAAAAATAGCAAGATACTAACATTGGTTGAACTTACTAGCAAAAGCAGTCATCTTTACTGTGGACAATCCTACATAAGTAAGGGACATTTTAATTGGCTTTTGGTAAGCAGTAACTAAACTAATCTCAAATTAATTTGTATTTGTTCTTTGCATACCTTATTTCCCCATGAACTCCTCCAAGCTCTCATTTGCTACTGCAATTCCCAACTGGTCTCAAAATCAGAACAGACTTCTTGAATTTATGAGTCTCTGTTAGGAAGCTGGACAGCATCCAGGACACAAGATATGAACTTGACCCTCTGATCTGCAGGCACTAGTTCAATACTTCTAAAGGAAAGTGGTTTCGGAGTGTTCAGTAGGAACTGAAACTTGCATATACTGCACGCAACTCCCTCTGCCTCCTCCTCCCCCACAAAAAAAAAAAAACAATTAAAAAATTCCAAATCTAAATCCAGACAGACTAACATGGATTGGCAAGAAGGGATAAACAGTATGTAGTTTTTGTGCATTCATTCTCAGTTGTACAGGGAGTGGGAAATGTGGCTGGCATCTAAAATGATCTGGAATGCAAAGAACATTTAATAGTGGATCTGGTTCTTCCTTCAGAGATTTTTATATCCTTTTAAATGAAAGCTGAATTGTAGAGCTAAAAGAAAAGATACCGCACTCCTATGCAAGCCATAATGCTAAGAATTCAGGGTTTTTTCCAACAATGATTTAGTAGGTCATATACACAGCAGTAATTTTTTTATTTTTTTTTCTGAAAAAGTTTCTTTGTTTGGTGATGAAAAAAGCAACATTGATCACAGATTTTGCTGTAAAACTTCAATTTATCAAGAAAAAAAGGGAAAATTAGTATTTTTTTCTGTTTGAAAACAAACTGCTAGACCAAAACACAATTCTTTTATACTGTCATAAAAAAAATAAAGTGGCTTTTAAGTACGGAGTTTCATTCTTCAGCAAAATGTATAGACACACAAATGATCACTAAAGATAAAAAAAAGAAATCCACTAATGGCAGATCCCTTCATCACAGATACATGTCACTGCAGATTTATCAGTTTAATTATGGCATCCAAGAATGTCTGTGTAGCTGTTTTAGCTATTAACTACGCATCCTGTGCTAGTGCTAAGTCAAAAGCTTTCAAAAGAATGCCATTTAGCTAACTGTTTGCTAACTGTTCAGCAGCTCGGATTTACATAGCATAGCAGAGCTATTACTGTATTTGACAGCATGCTTATTGGAAGTCATACATGACTGAGCTTTGATATTTATGCTATGCACTTTTACCCAGAAAGAAAGAATGCAACCCATGTACCAGTTAATTTCCTGTATTCTATAATTTAGATAGTCTCTGAACAGTTACTTTCATGGTATGTAGATAATATTAATCATTGCTAATTGATTTATCATGAACTAAAAAAAAAATATTTTTTTAGCTTCAAGAAGCTTAATATCTGCCATTAGGTATTTCCAGATCTTCTGTTTCCAAACTGAGTGTATAGGTCAGAAATAGAGTATAAACTGAAAGCAAGTAAGTGCTTTTCTTCTGAATGACACAAGCAGGGAAAGAATTACATGGCTTTGTGATTGGCATTGTCGTCAGTGCTTCAGTAATTCATTCCTTGTTTAGCATAAATGTAAAAGCTGCAAATACTACTTTTACAGAGATTGTTTATGTACATTTTATTAAAATAGTTTATTTCTAAGTCATGTTGTGAATGGATTTAATAAAATTATACATCAAGTGTTTCATTGCTGATAGAGTCTGATTGATGAAACAGTTACTCTAGGGAGCCCTTTAAAATTCCATTGCTATTTTTTTACTGAAATATATGCAATCCCTGGATCCTTGTAAGAGGCTCATGTAAAACCTTATATACAACAGAGGACAAAGTCATACAAAATAGACCCTATTTTGAGTGTCATCAGAATACAATTTTTATTTACTATTTATACTTAAGATACTCAAGTTAGAAGGCTTAGGTCAGATCGACAAAACAATTTTACACATTCTGTGTTGAGTAAATATCGATTCCTGAAAACTTTGTTAAAAACAACACAAACTAAAACAGTTACTGAAAAAGAAGAACGGATGAACAGCAGGATGCTTTGCTCTTCACTTACATGTATATAGTATCATTCACTGATATATATAGTATCAAACTCCCTAGAAACTATTATCAAATTCAAGTCATAGCTACCATTTAATGCTTGATTTTATAGTCAGGTCATGATGAGTAAAATCTTGTTTAGAAGATGCAAGGCTTCAGTGATTGGAGAAATTCCTATATGAGTATATATGTAGAAAACAAACACTTAAAGTTTTCTATAAAAGCAGTAAATCTCTAAATACAAGGATAAGGGGAGTTGCTGAAGTTTTGACTTGCATAAATAAGACAAAGCAAAAACAAACAAAAAAAAGATAGGTAAATTAAAAAAAAGTAAATAAATAGAACTAACACCAGCGAGAAAAAAAGCAGCAAGTTATTAAATACTTGGAAATCTGAATCACAAAAAAATTCAATATGAAATCACAAATCACTAAAGAAAATGCTTTGCTGTAGGCTTCTAGAACCCACAATTCAATAAAACAATGGCTGTCAAACTGATAGCAGACAAGAAAGCTATTTCCTGTCCAGTGCTGTCCGTTATGGAAATAAATTTACTAGATTACTAAATCAGTGTGAAAAATGCTGCTAAATAAGTAATTCTACAGGAGACCTTTTTCCCCCCTATTTATTATTTACATTAAAATAATGCCCAGAGGCTGTAAACAGGATTGTAACCTAGAAACAAGTACAGACTGCTCTTTGCATAGCGTTGTCTAAGCTTGCTTAACAGCTATGTATACATAAAACGAACATGTGTATATACGCGCACACACACAAATACAAACAAACAAAAGCAAATCATCCTTGCTCAGTACTTATACAAACATACAGACCTTATTTACATACTCAAAACCATTCTTTTACTCTATCAGGGTCATAAATATATATATTCATACAGTATATAATACAATGACCTCTCGGTCTGTAAGTGGGCTGAGTAGATACTTTCTTTTTACAAAAAGCAATCTAGCAGATAATCATCTGAGATCTTCTATTTTTGTAACCAAAGTCCATAGTACTAACAGAAATAGACATCACATATATTTTTGGACTGTTAATTATTTTTCTCCCGCTTCTCCCCCATTTAAAAAAATCATTATATACATGGAAAAAAAGAAGTTATACATATTTATTAATTATCTGATCAATATTTTGAACTTGGGATAAAGTAGACATCTTTGTTTTGCTGCTTTCTCATCTCTGTGGCACTGTAGCAAGTAATAGATCAAGACTAT
Organism: Baryphthengus martii; assembly: GCA_013396935.1. Taxonomy (NCBI): domain Eukaryota; kingdom Metazoa; phylum Chordata; class Aves; order Coraciiformes; family Momotidae; genus Baryphthengus; species Baryphthengus martii. The sequence continues at coordinate 12,326 of VWZK01015258.1, forward strand.
GGTAAAAATCCTTTAAAGTAGGATTTTTCCTTATACTTCATGTTAAAAGATAGGAAGATGTGGTTTCACAGCAGCTCTGTTATTTAGGCAAGTAAGAATGCTCTTCATCTCTTCATCATGCCCAGAATCGCAGAGTATTATTTTATGCTGTGGCTGTCAAATCCACACATATTCGTAGCTTAGACGCACAACTTGCTCTGTAGATCACTTTGCACCTTGTGACAATTTAAGTTTTATATCTGTGTCTGCGATCTGATGAGGAGGGAAGGCAGAAAGATAAATCTATGATACATCTTTGTTTCATGTAGAGTCCTCTGTTAATTAGGCTTTCCTCAATCACCATCTCTTTAATTGGCATTTTTCTAATACCAGGAAGAGATGTCTAATGTCTAGGTGTCTGATGTTGCAACAAAAGGCCACCAATAATGCAACAGCCCTACTCTGGTAAGACAGTGTGCGTTGTCAATAGAGTTATTTCTTGTTTTAAATACACAGACAAAGAAACGAAGAACTTAGTGTCAGAAGTGAAAAAACTTTGGGGGAAGAAGAGAAACAGAAAAAGTGTTGCAGGCTGTTTCTAAAAAGATAGAAGTTCCCTAACTAAGTGGACATACCACCATTAGAATAGGAAGACAGAAGAATAAGAGGACTATACCATCTGAAAAACTCAGAGGACAAAAGTCTCTGTGAAACATTCTGAAGAAAGGATGAAAGCAAAGAAAGAAAAAGTGCAAAAGCATTTTTCTCCATCTATCTGTAATTTTCACGTGTTTTGTAAGTAAAAGGCACATATTTAAAAAATTCCTCTGTGCAGACTATGAAACTAGGATTATAATATTCATGCCGTACCTGTGGCATTCTTAACTAAACTGCCACAAGCAGATCTGGAAACAGAATGAAAAAATACAAGGGATATCAAGAAGATTCAAAGCTAGATGTAATGTCATGTATGACATGCCAGAAATGTACTCAAGAGGTCAGATTTAGTAGACAAATCCTGGAAGCTTTTTATTTCCAAAGAGTTGAGGACATGAATGTGTAGTGCTGTGTAGTACCTTGCCGTCAGCTGATGAAAATGATTTGGGTAAGATGTCAACTCTTGTTCTTCTGGACAGAACATTCCGAGATACTAAAAAATATCCACACACATTCTTTTTTTCTGTTTTGAGATTTATACTGTAAGATTTGCAGAGGTGCAATACACCTCAGGCTTCCATGAGCTTTCTGTAGGGTTTTTCTTTTGGGGTTTCTTGGTTGTACAAAGACTAGGAAAATAAACGTAAAACACCTTAAAGGTCTGTTTCCTCCTTTCTGTATCTGTTTCTTTTCAAAGTCTTTTTTCAGCCCTGTAATATTTGCCTCATGCTCCTTTTTCATCCTGAAGGACCATACCTACTAGAAGAACTTACTTGCTAATATTCTCAACCATTATTTAAAAAAAAAACCTCTACAGAATTCAAAACAATATGCTTCAACTAGGTACTAATGCATTTATTTATGCATTCCTCTGTTTCTATTAAGCAAAATCTGATTTGGCCCTACATCTGTATGCCTCTTAAAGGCAAACACAGGATTATTTTAAAAAAAAACAACAAAAAAACAAAAACAAACAAAAAAACCCGCTGTTTCGGCAGAAGCCAAAGACAGCTTGGTGAACGTGACAATAGTTCTTATTCACACACAATTAAATCAAGGCTGTATTTGCGTTATACTGTTTTAAGCGTTTTCTGACATTATGGGTAAATCGATTCTGTTAACTGTTTAGGTTAGAAGAGAAACATTCAGAGTTTTGATTCTATTTTATGCTGAGTGACACTAACTTACTGTCTTTGATTGCGGTATCTTTTTTATTCAAGATAATTTTTAGATACTTACCTTGAGAATACGTTCTACATAAGTTTACCGAGCACTACATTTTTATTCATCAACAAAATGGTAGTGATTGGAAGCTCATGATGCAGCCACTAAAAATGTTTATCTCAAAATCTCTACATCTGTTTAATAGAGAAAGAGAGAACAAGGGCAGGACAGAACAGGTTTTGGTTATCTAGAACTAAAGGCTGGTTTAATAGCATCTTAGGTTTTGATTTATTTTACATTGAAGACATTCTGTCCCACATCAAAGATTTCTGTGAAAGAAAAAAAAAAAAATCTAAAAATCCCCCCCACCCTTGGCTGAAAAAATAATTTTCAATTTAAGAGCAAGTGACAGTAAGGTATCTCCGAAGGGTAGAGTATTTAGACTTACATGGAACCAAACAGCTCTGTTATGATGAAAGCCGGACATTCCTCAGTGCTGGGATCTAATGAAAACATCAATGTTTTACTAAGTTTTGAAACTAACAATTTAACAGTTTTACAAGAACCATTTAACATTTATCATCACTTTCTGCAAGTTACATTTAGACAAGGGAAATAGTTACATAAAGCAAACAATTCTTGTATATAGTAAAAAAATGCATTTCTTAAGATGAATGTACATTTAAGAATAATGCCTTTTTGCAATAAACTGTCAGCAATAATGGGCTCCCATAAACAGGAAATGGCATTATAAAAAAAGGAACAGATTATTATCATCTCTGATGACAGAAACTACATACTTTCTTTTTCTCTGACTACGCTCAGTGCAAAGTCCATCAGGTTGAGTACTTGCACAGACCAACTGATGGGAAATTTTAAGGTCAGAATAGAACAGTGACAACTACTGTAGCACAACTGTTTCAAAATTTCTGTGCCACTGGAGGACAGCAGAAAAAAAGCTACTTTTTCTAAAGCACGGATGTAACAGCAGAGATGCCAGATGCTCTGAAAAGGTAGAAGAAAGTAAAAGTGGGGTTTAAGTTTGGAAAAAGAGTTTGAAGAGCCTGCAGGTTACTAATGATGAAAGAGTAAAGAAGGGAAGAAAGGCTGGAGATAGGCTTGAAAATAAATCAAATTAAGCTGAAAGCCTAGAAGGAATATTGCAGCTGAAAAAGGTTGTAGAGGGAAAGGAGAGCACGGCAGAAAGACCACATAAGAGCAGTAAGAGGATGAAGAGCCACTAGAGGCTACAAGAAAGGAGACATTGAAATGCTGGATGAAGTATGTTGAAAGAGCAAATATGGTAAAATAAGAATAAGGTGCTTCCTCAAATTAGGCAGCCAAAGTTGAGTACGAGGCATATCCATACAAGTGCTGAGATATTAGTAATTGGAATACTGCAACACTTGTCATTTAGATATTTCTATTAATGACATGAGGCAAATTGGCTGACAGGAGTGGCTGGCAGAGGACAAGCTCTAGCTGCTCAAGGAGACAGCTGGAAGACAAATTTGGGGAGATACCACAGTTCATGGTTTCTGAGATGTTAAGAATGTAGAAATGATGAAAGAGTCAATACACACTGATATTCTTGTTTGTCCTCTAATGTCTAGAACAGGAAGCTTCTATGCTTTAGAACTATGTCTTAGAAATCTTACATGTACTAAATGAAATGCAAATTAGTTAAAATAGATAAAAAAAGCTTTAGGAACACATGCCAACTTTTAAATATGCCTTTAACTACCCAAACAAACCATTGCTCTATGAGAAATTATACGTTTGCTTTGCAAAACACCATTTCCAGAAGGGAAGCTTGTTCTCATTGAAACACATTTAAATATTTGTGTTCAGGTGATGAATTCATTTGTTTGTCCTAAATAGTCATTATTTTAGATTTTGCATCTATAAGAAAAACAAATTAGCATAGAGGTTTATCACTATAGCATTTAATTAACAAACAGAAAACTGAAACTTTTGAAAAAGCGCAACTGTGCCTTACGCAACAAAAGCCTATTTATGAATTATGACTCTATACAAAACATGCCTTGGGGATTGTTCCTGTTCTAATCAAATACTTTTGCAAATTTGTTGGCCAGGAACTGATAAAGTATTTACCTGCCATAGTTCGGTAAAAGAATGATAGTATCAGGTAAAATTTATTTTCATATATACTTTGAATGCTTTTTTTCACTCAGTAGCCAGCTTCCAAAGGTCCCACAAAAAAATTAAATCGCATAGCTTAAATATTTGTCTGCAAATAACACTGGCTAAATAACTCTGCAACATCTGGTTTCCTTTTCTGTTTGCTATTTGAGCGCTTTTTCTGAGTATAATTAATCCTTATAAAATGGGAATAAAGCAAGTTATTGTCTTCTGGAAATTAATGAAGTATATTACAACTACAGACAAAGGGACTGTACTTCATTCTGCACAGCAGAGATATCAACAGAGAGAAAAAGAGCTTATGTTCATATGAAAATGGTACTTGGAGGTTTAGATTCACTTAAATTTAGTAAAAGGAAGTACTCAGAGTAACAACATAGCTGAAGTGGAAAATTTCAGAAGGACAGTTCAAAGAGAGGGGTGGAAAAAAAGCACAGGGAGACATGACAGGACACTTTCCTTGTGTCTCAATTTTCCATGTTGAGGGCTCTGTGCCAACACAGTCTGAAATTGTGGGCCAGTACAGATAATCGAAGTGGAGAAAAAAAATCTAATGTGTGAATGGTGCTTCTATGGTAGCTGTGGTAACATACACAATTATTTGCATTTTCATTACAGTATTGATTTAAGACCAAAGAAAGCTTTTGTTGTCCCTGTATTTGTCAGTGTGCACAGGAGAACAAAGCCACACTCTTAAAAAATTATCTCTGAATTTAGGATTCATTACCGTAACACTTCAACCAGCAGAGCTAGAAAAGGTAGCTCCAGACCAAGCTGTCTAAAAGCCTCTACACCGAAAGACATTTTATTATGCCTAATTACAAAGGGCAAAACTAATTAAATATCCCAGTCTTTACTTTATAATTCAATAAAGCTTTTGCGATTTATTTCCATGAACATAGGTTTAACATAAAAAAGTCAATAATAGTCACTGAATCTTGTTGAAAACACTATTCTACCCTCCTGCTTTGACAAGAATGGAGATTAAACCATTTTATGTTCTCTTGCATCTTCTTTTTTGATTTGATATAAAAAAAAACAAAACAAAAATGAGAAGGAATTCTAAACTTAGTTAAAGCAGTCTTTACTACAAGTCCAGTTTGGGTACTTGGTCTACACATAAAAATTAGTTAAAATAAAGAGTGCTCTCTATAGGTCTCTGTAATGTACAACAAAAGATTACCTAATTTCCATTTCTGTTTTGAGGTTTGGTCCAATTTTGCACAGTAAGCACAAAGTGTCACATTTGTAATTGTCTTTTTTTACAGAAGATACATTTTAGAATCAAAGCTTATTTTATGTTTCAATCATATATTACCCACTAACGATCCAGACCTCTCTGAAGGGGTTGGTCCAACCCATTACCTACCTACATGAGTTAGTTTGAACCAGAGACTCCAGAACACAACAAATAGCTTGTATTTTTTTCAAGAAAGCCTTAGCAGGACTGTAATCTTCAGGATGTAACCTTCACTATCCCTCAACATTTCACACTGTATAAGGAAGAAGAGTGAGGAATATACATAGGAGAGCCACACAGTAATAATATTGTAAAGTATAAATGCCCGCTATTCATTGCATTCAGTTTAATAAAACTATTTTTGCAGCTCTTTTAACTGTATCTTAAGAATAGGATCTAGAACTGTGGCATCCCTGGACATGTATTGAACTTTACTTGTAGGGATCAAATTAAAAACATGAAATTGCAATACCAATTTGGACTGGCAATATAATCAAAATTAATTAAGTACTCTAGATATGCACATCACACTACACTACTTCCAAAAATCAGTTCGATAAAGGAAATCTTCCTGGAGAAAATGTCAGTTGTATACTTTTCAATATGCTTCATACTTACACATTTTTTCTGCATCAATTTGTTATGGAACTATCTTTCAGATTATTGGTGCTTTTATTTTGTTTAGTGTTTGGTTTTAAGTAGAGTCATAAATGTATTTCCATTTCATGCTATTCCCAGTTAGGAATAAAATGACAGTATTTCCAAGAAATAAAATTACCAGGGAATCTGTTCTGCATCTGTAGACAGGAGTGAGGCAGTCTGAATGGAGAAGAAGAATTAAATCAGCCTCAGATAGAGGGGCTGAATACTAGCCATATGTTTCTGAAGTGAGTATCTCCATATCCTTTCCTATAGATCCTTTATAGTCTGAACTATATACATAAAACAATATAGGTATAATCTGGTAAAAGGTTTGCTGCCCTACAGCAAGCACAAGTCTATCTTTTTTTTTTTTTTTCTCTTCCAAAAGGACCACTGGTCTTTGAATAAAATATTTTTTGCCTTCCCCCACAGCCATCAGTTTAGAATGAAAGCATATTCCATGTTTAAGAATCTATATTTACTTAGTTTAAATATTTATGGGTGAGATGTATATACAATATTGAATAAAACAGAAACCAGATTCATTTCTTAATGAGCAAGAAAGAATAGACTTTGTATGGGGCAAAAAGTAGTGTTAGAAATTGTCACTACTTCTTTCAAGTCAGCAACCACAAGAAATGTTAAGTCTTCTCAACTACTGTGCAGAATAACAAAAAACAAATGAAAGTGTTTTAGTTTTTCTTCTATATTATCAGATTTTTATGACAAAGGTTAGAATGTTCAAAAATGTGTTTAAATTTATTCAGCTGTTCTCATAGTTTCATGTTTCACTGGGCTGTTACACTGCATTATGTTCCCATATGACTGGATTAAAGCTATCTAACAGGCTGGTTAAGTTATTAGTCCAGCAACTGAATACTTGTTCAGAACCTTCTTCATCAAGTATTGACAAGCCACAAAAGTCATATTGGAATCTTTCTTTTTTCGAAACCGGACATTGATGGTATTTGTCAGATCAACACTTCTAAAGACTGCTCCTCCATCAAAGAAACTGAAACTAAAAATGGTGTTAGACCCAGTTGTAGGGGAATTGGACAGCCCAAGGGAGAGGTAACAGGATACAGAGACTTTAACCTTTAGGTCATCATTTTAAATTCAGCTCAAGTTGATCATGACCAACATTCCCACAAGATGAATGTCTGTTAGCCTGTGTAAAGAAATAGACACAATAAATATTGGTGGATACATTACCAAGGTAACTGATCCCATTTGGTAATCTCAGAAGAATACCTACATGCTGGCAGGACAGAAAACTATTCTGATTCCTGTAGTTTCATGGAAGCTGCCATTGACTGTATTCCAAAACAGTCCTGACCACAATTAAGTTATTTATGACAGGTTTTGGAACTTTTTCTTTCAGTAGGTGCACATTTCAACTAGAAGCATCTTCAAAAGTGATCACCACTGAGTTCACCTTATAATAAAGCATAAGGTACAACAGCAGAGATAAAATCTGTACTGAAAAATGCCATTACATTCATTGCTGTTATATCCCAAGTACTACTTCCAGGCAGATTTGGTTGAACAGTTAAAAGTATGAATATAGGAAAAACAGAAAAAACTGAGACAGCTGACAGGAATAACCAGAGGCATGGAAAGACAGCTCTATATGGAGTCTGAGATTGAGATTTACTTTAGAGTCCAGATTAATAAATGTTGCCTGGTACAAATATATAAAAATAATGATTATTACAGACATTTCTTCAGAGCCTGAAGGTTATGAATACTGTTAGGCACAAAGGTTCTTTCCTAGCCTATAAGAATTCTGGTGATTTCAGAAAGGTCTTGTCAGTATTAGGACAAATCCTTTCACAATTTCCACAAAAGCAGAGATACCCAACCTATTACAGACAATAGTCCAGTGATGACAGTTGCCTTGGGTGCATTAGATACTCAACTGGATTTAAGTCTCTATTCAACTGGATTCAGAAAAAGAAATTGAACCGAAGTCACATGTCTTAAAGGATAATGTCCTAACTATTAGGCTCTAGGTATTGTAATGCAGATTTCTCTCAAGGTTTCTTGTTGAGCAGTTCTACTTTCAATATATTAGTTATTTGCTATTAAAAATTAAAGCTTCCTAAAGGAATTTTCTTTAAACTAGCTTGATATGAGAGAGGCTTCAGATCTGATAAAGCAACAATTTCTATCTAAAACTGTTACCTTGAAAAATTCTCTAGCAGCTTCAGTACTTCCAAGAGCAAATGCAAATAAGTTTCAGACATTTGTAAACAGTCTTTTTTTTTTTTCTTTTGTGACAACACTAAAGAAGGGACAGGGAGATCAGGTCATGTAATCTTTTCCTGTTCAAGATATCAAGTGATTTAAGGTTGGGGAATCATTGCTACTAATCATCCATCAACAATTCTCTCATATAAAATAAAAATAACAAAATAAGCAATACAATGAAAAACGTCTTCATCTAAAATTGATCAAGGGAAAACATGACAGCATTCACGTTACTGTTTTGTTTTGTTTTTCGTTAACTGACAGTTTACAATTTTTATACCTGGGAAGATAAGGCCTTTAATCTGAACTTAAATTAACATATGATTCATTTTTACTGTGATTTCTTCTCACCTTTCCTATATGTAATCTTGAAATATGCTGTTTCCAAATTAAATACTAACTCTGATGTGATTTGAACCGCAGGTCTGTTTCTCTTTTCTTTATTTGCTTGCATTTGGTTATTACCTGACTCTATCAAGATGCTTATTGATCACAACTTTTAATTATTATAATTGCCTTATGCAGGGCTTCCCAAATTACATTGATTCAAATCAACTTGAAACATAGGCTATCCATAGTTATACAAAATTTATTCATTCTTGAAGAACTCTATTCACTTCCGAAGTTTACCACTCTGTCTCCTTCTAGCTTTAAAATTTTCTCCCTTCTGTAGAAATGCTTCCTTTTCATCTACTCTCCTGCTCCAATTCCAATTTTCTTTCAGTCCTTTCTATCCTTGATCATACGGTGGGTTTTTTTAGCTATTTATCCCACGTTCATAACACTGGTATTTAAGCACCGCCTTCAACATTCTAAGAAACATTCACTTCTCTAGAGCAATGAAGTTAACACTGTGTCAAGCAGTTCCCTGCACCGGTAGGTCCTCACGCACACAAAATCATTAATATGATGTTGCCTTACAATCTTTATCAATTGAATTTCAATTGAATTTCAATTGAATTTCAATTTATCAATTGAAGTGAAAAGAGAGACAGCATCACATTGCACAAATGGTAGCCCTTCTAATGACAGATTATGACACAGTCCTGCGTGTGGAAACATAAATGCTGCCAAATGAATTGCACATAAAACTACTCAGCCACTAACCAAGGTATGGATTGCATCCTTCCTACTTCTGCTGAGTGCTATCATGCTATATAAAAAGCTCCATTGCAAAGAAAATAGACACTAGAGAGGCAGAAAAAGACGTCTATAATACCAACAGCCTATCATGAATATAAGTTTCTATTCCTACCTCCACCACCCCCAATTTACCATATTACAAAGCAGCAATAGTTCACATTTCGGTATCGAGCTAAGTGATACATCTAGTGCCAGAAAAGTAATGTGTAATGAATCACATTACTCCTCCAGTGTTTTAAACAGGTAGAAACAATAACAAAAGTACTGCCAAGGAAATCCACAGTTCTAATTTTATACTGTCTGTAGCTCTTCGGACTAAAAACATCACAGATGTCAGTTTCAAAATTAGCATTTCTATTGAAAAGAAAACCAGATTCATTGTAGTTGATCTTAGACATTGACTTACTCACCAGAATAATTCCACTGAAGCAGATAAATGCATTTGCATGAATAAGGATTTGCACTGCAGAACTTAATAAAAAAATACATATTGAAAAAAAAATAAAAGATAGCCTAGAAATTAAATCAGAAATTTTGACAAGCATTTGTTTTATAACTGCAATGCAGTTAATTTGGCTGGCTATTCCTGAGTTCAGCTCTAAGACACACTGCTCTACAGAAATGCCTGAAAAGCATTAACACATTTAAAGCAATTTCACTTTTTAGGGCTTCAAAGTGTACTGTGTATGTCTATGGTTCATAACTGTCAATGCATTTTTGAACTACAAATTCTTTCTATCATCTTGCTTAATTGTAACACTTTATTTCAAAGTTAACTTAGGTTTGAAAAACAGGTTCATAAAATTCCTCAGTTCTACATTCAAAGGAGCTGTTAAATTAAAATAAACTAATTACAGATTTAGAAATACGGGAATTCGAAACTGGACATGAGGAGAATTTAGGCAATTCCAGCCAAAATAGTAATCCTCAAAGCCCCTATCTCATCCTGGAGACGTCTGGTCTCTGAAGACAATACAGCTTTTGATGGTAAGATAGACCAGACACAGCAGCTGTATCTCTGTGCATGGCCAGAGTTTACCTACTAGGCCAGAACTGAACATTCACTGCACAGCTTCTGTCTGAACCTGACAACGATGTAGAAATTAAGCCCACCCCTGCATAAATGATCTAAGGAGTCTCATCCATCGGGTGTTCTCAAAACCATTCTAAGTCAGCCTAATAAACACCAGACAGGTGGTTTCCTTACAAAAGTCTTCAGGTCCTATTTCTTTCTAAAATGGTACATGATTAGCAGTCATTTGAAGCCTAGCTGCAGGACTACTCATCCTCAAAGTAAAATCCCCAGGTGCAGTTCCCTCTTCAGTGTAGGACTTAAAGCAGTATCTTTTATGTTCTGATTAATACGCTACAGGCTGCATTAAATGCTGGGATGAGAACAGGGATATATAAAAGCTCTCCTGTTGAAGCTGTATCATTGTACAGAAAATAATTCAAGACTCATTGGGCCAGAGAAAGAACACAAGAGGGAGCAAGAGTCTGTAGCCTAGTGATTTGGGTACTCAGCTGGGAAAAGGAGTCTTGGGTTCCTGGCCTTCGCTCTATAGAAGGTCCATGCAATTTATCTAACAGTCTTTCCATAACGTAAATCCTAGCTTGAATCTGGCTACATTTTCCTTCTTGATTCAAGTCTATAAATAACACTTTGTGTAATCACTTTTATCAATTTCAGTTTTGCAAACATGTCTTTTGTATGCTTTTTAATGCTAAATTTTAAACAGAGAACATCAATAAAACCAAAATGTGACAAAAACCTAAAGCTTATTTCATATTAATTTTACTTTATAAGTATATAAAATACAAGAGCTTACTTGAGAGTAGGTTAAAAATAATGTTAAAATGCAAATACATTTGTTTACATGTGTCACCAATGTTGCTTGGAATTATTAAGCTGGAATTTATTTTTTCATCTCATCTTTCTCAGGATGTGGTAAGCTTTTTAAGAAGTTATAATAATAGCAATAGACTTCTAATATATTAATTCTTCTCAGTTTCAGTTTCTGATTCTCACCTAATAGTATTTTCATTTGCTGGTTCTCATTCCCTAGCACAACAGCACAATGTCAGGCAGGCCACTGTTTAAATCCAAGCAAGTTTACCCTGAAATTCCCACTCCAACAATTTCATGGACATATTTCTGGTTTTGCTAAACATTCTTTTTATAATAGCTTCATTTTGGGCCTTAGCCTACATAACAGGGTCTCTTTAAAAAAGATTCCATGCCTTGAAACATATTACAAAAACTGTTATATCAAGGCAAGTTATGCAACAGCTCTCTATGGTTTTAGCATATTTACTCTGTCATGCCATATGTGAGACTGCAGCCTCCACAACAAAACCTTTACACACTGAAGTCATTATCTCTGTGAAGTCTGCAACTGGCATTTAAAACTTATTGATGGCCTGGGTATTGGTGGCTCAGTAGGCAGCACTCTTGCCGGAGGCCCTGAAGGTCAGAGGTTCACATTCTGCTCAAAGAACAAGCTGGACATATTCCAGGATTGTGTGTGGGCTGTGCTAGACTCCTAAAGGGGCAGTCCTTAGGACAGTAAGTGAAACCTTGTCTGTTTTGTGGATATCAAAGTCCTCTTGGAAATGGAAGAGGAAGAGTGAGAAGCAAGTTTAACTTGCCTGAAGCGAGTGAATGAAAACGAGTGTACTTGCTGGGGACCTGGATTTAGTTGTGTGTGCTAAATATGGAATGGTACAACTATAGCACGCCGAACAGTTTTAAATAAGCCATTTCAGTCTTTGTGGTCAGCACATGTTCAAGAGACAGGTACAGACTGACAGGAAGGCTCAATATTAACTCACTTTCTTAACAGTAGAATGACCTTGGATTCAGTTTCATACCATGGAACTCTGAAAAATGCATGTGAAGTTTTGGTAAGTGAGGAGTTGAAATATAAACGTTTTAACTCTGGTAAAACTTCAGAGCATACTATCTAATTACTGAAAAAAGTCTTCAGCCAAATATCCAAGCCAATACTAGCAACATATATAGAGAATAATATAAACAGAGATTCAACCTGCTCTGGTGTTAAACTTTGATACTTGAATATCCCAGATGTCTCCCTCCTCCTCTTCTTCTTTATAGACAGGTAAAGATGGATCTCTTGAAGGAACTGGGGATCACACTCTAGGCAAAGGTTGGACAGGTGATCAATGTACAGCATGAGATTTTGCCGTGGCTATGTGCCTCCAACAGTGACTGGATCATCTGGTTTAGAAAAACAATTCAAAATTGTAATATTTTCCAAAGAACTTATTTAGGGAAAAATTAGCAAAAGGAAGAACAAATTATTTTTTATAACATGGAACGTATCACAGAACTGCTTCCCATAATTGCATACTTCATTTCAAAAATTCATTTATTTCTTACATAACATTTCATTCATTAATCTTTTAATTCCATAGAAGTCAGTCTTTAGAGGTTTGTATTGCATTTCCATTGGCAGAATGTGGTCAACTGTTACTGGTGAGATAGGAAGTTATTCATATAAGCAGGTTTTTTTTTTTGGTGTTTAACAAAACGATACAAAGTGTTGATGTCAGGCCTAGCTCAGTACTTAAAACAGGCTTTGGAATAAGCCACTATTTATTAGCCAAATGGGATTCTTCTCTGTAGTGCACTTCAGGGAGATGTACACAGAGGCTAATGTTTGTTAATGAAGATTCATCTCCCAGCACTTCCTTCATTGTCAATAGACTGAAAGAGCATTTTCTAAAGGACCATTCAGAGAACCTAAAGTGAGACTTTTTCTTCTAGCCTTTAGGAATACCATCTTTTATCTATCTTGTACATAGTGCGTTTTTTTGTTGTTTTTTTTTAACCGTCACTTAAGAACAAATAATTCTTTCCTTCCCAGCAATATCCATTAGTATAATGGACCTTTAGATTAAGGTTTGGTGAATTCAACCTGCTTAAGCAACAATGTTTACACATAGTAAAAGAGATCATGAATTACAAGCATCATGACATCTTTAGGCTGCCACACAATTAATGCGTAAACAATAAGCTTCTTAAACAAAATAAATTAATGATGGCATTATTTCTAGTTTAGAAACAGAAGAACTCATAACATAATCCCAGTGTAAATCTGCAAAGAGTTATGAGTTCATTTTATCACTAAAATACGAAAAGAAGACATTTCAAGGAATGAAGGATGTCCTCTTAACCTGTGACAACAAATTTGTTTGGTTTTTTCTCTTCTCAGTAAGAAAGCAATTAAGGTTTTTTCCAATAAAAATATCCTTGTCCGTATATAAACACTCCTGGTAATCATGTAATTACCTTACCCAATCAGATTAAATTGCTGTCAGTTGAGTTCCCACTGTTGATTAACTTTCATGTACTCTAAACCTAAATGAAGTCTTTGGTAAAGTCACTTAGTCATTTACAAAGGTGTCTCTATGATTCCAAAAAGTATAACAGCAATATATTATTTGCTCTAACCATCTAATATCCAAGGTCAAGGATAGATCACAGTGAGCTCCTTTTTCAAAACCCAAAGAAACACAAAATTAAACATGTTGCTTATTTTTGTGTTTCTTGCCATGACTTCTAAATGTAATAGTAACCTTTGACCCCCACACATTAAACACCATAATTATGTAATTAAAACTAATTATGCAATTTAACATACATATTTTTGTCCTACAACAGGCAGGTCAATTACTTCACTCATTGACCTTGGAAGCTTTCACAGTTTAAACAAAACAAAGAGGCTTTCAATTAATTTTAAAGTACAAACAGAGAAGGAGCAACAGAATCACAAGTCTTCAAGCTGATATTGCAAAGATGGATCACTGAAAAATCTCTTCATTTTTTATTACATAAAATACACCTCTTGATTAAAACTTCTAAATGACTTTCTTTCTTATATGCTTCTATCATTAGAAATGTTGGCACATTTGTGAACAAAACATATATATACACATTACTTGCCAAATACACATATATACAAACACACACACTTCTTGCAAGCAAGAAAGGAGGCCATATAATACTTTTCTCTTTGTCCCACTTTGGTTGGTTCTTCAGTATGGCTTCCTTTGCTTCATCCTATACTTCTCTACCTCTCTTCATGTTTCACCTCCACTTTCTGAGGTCTTTTGCTAACTTTCCCCTTTTTGATTCGCTATCTTCTCTGTTCTGTTCCTAGCTGTAAAATTTCATAGCAATTTATGTATTACCAAACTGCTGTAGCCATTGTCTTTTCCAGTTTCCACTTGCACCCCTAACCCCATTCATGAGATGATGTTTTTCATCAGGTCCTGGCATCAGTGGCTCCTGACGATGATAATCCAGCACACTGAGGGAACTACGGACAGCAGAAAGCTACAGCTAAAACAGACATGATACATGCCCTAAAAAACATTCTAGATTTTTCAGTGCAGGAATTTTGGGATAAGTGAGAGACTCTATAAACTTACTGAAATACATTTCACCTGGATAATGTCTTTATTCTCTTTATACACTCAGGTAAGCTATATATACTGCACTGAATTTTTTTCAGTTGTTCAACAGAGATTAATGCAATATTACATTGTGTCCAAGAAACAACTTCCTTTTCATAGAGTAAACTTACTACCATAATTGAATCATGCTTTTATTTTTCACTAAACTTAATCCGATTCACTAAAGAACAATTCTTAAAGCACATACAAGCCCAGGAGCTCTACATTAAAAAAGATCATGTTCTGCCATCCTGTTTTTTGAAGTGCTATCTTAGCCACAAATAGTTCCACCAAAGTTAATAGGCTTAGCTATGAAGTGACAGACAATGCACATATAGGTATATCAATCAAGTTTAAGTTGCTTTCTCTAAACCTTGTTTTATGTGGGGACCAGAAAATAGCTACTGGTAAAATACTTATGCAAATCTTTGCTGATTTCTTGAAAGTATGGCAAAAGTATCTACAGAGCACTTCATAGTTTTATGTTAGTTCTAACACCATTTTTAGAGTCCTTTCAGTTCTCTGCTTTAATTAGGCCTGACTTGCACAATGAGCTTGAAAAGATATCAGTAAACCTTTGACATAATGGAAACAAGGAGCACTGAACTCTGAATGAGGAGTTATAACAGGAAAGAAACAATTCAAGATGGTAGTAGGCCTTATTGCAACATTAAATCTCAAATTGGATCTGATTTATATAAAGTAAACCAATATATTGAAATAGTGCCCCAAACTTCTGGACAATATTTTGCAGAAAAACAATATAGTGCACGTGCAGAAACTCTATCCAAGGGAGCCGAGGAGATTATTCCTTATCCTCTCATTTAACAAAAAGGTTCCTTCTGTTTTGAACGGAACGTTAAAATTCTAATTCAGCTCATAGAGCATCTCAAACAGAGCAGCAAAAGAATGTGTGAAGGAGGCCAAATATGGTGCTATTGAAACAGAGTGGATTAGAGGAATTGGGACAGAATCCTACAAGTGGCTAAATAGCAGCAGGAGATCAGCCTCACAAACAGCAGGATGCTGTTCCTTCCAGACGTGAGTGACATAATACAGGCAAAACAATCACGATTTTAGCTGATAAATGTATGCATTAGTAAAAAGCCTTGCTGTAGAATTTTCATAGTTAACAAACGTTAAGATAAATTCTGTAGACCTAGTTTACACTGGAAAGCATTTTGTCCTTTATGAACGTGTCATGTTAATCATGTAAAACAGAATCCTTTATAACATTAAAGGCAATTTCTAAAAGCCTAAATGCAGAAAACACAATAGCATTTGCTTAACAATTCATTAAACAGATAAAACCAAAAGCTTTCATAGTTTAACACCTTCTATTCTGTCTTGAGTAATTTTATGTATATTAGGTTAAATATACATTAAAATATTAGATATCTAGGATCTCTAGGATGAACAAGTAACAGAATCTTTGTAACCCTATTAAATATTCATAAATTCCATACTATAACAACAGTATTAGAGAAGTTTTAAGTCTTTGAAGAGAACAGTTGCGTTTGTAAAGAGACATAAGGAGATGTCAAAATAACATGCACTTAATGAAAAAAAAGATCAATAGATCATTTTGATTTCTAAATCTGATCTAATTTTATGAAATCACACTTTCACTCTAAACATTTATTTTTCACTCACACTACTTTCAAAACATCTTTTGAAAGGCTGCCATTCTGCTTATCTGCCATCTTATGCTATGCGCAAACAAACTTATTGAATTCATTTTTTATCTAGGAAAGTGCAAAATAATGTGTGAAACATTTGTCTGTCTTCCCCTTCCAGTTCTTTCCTGTCCTCCACAAAATATCCTTTCAGACTAATTAATTTAGTAAGTTTGAAATAAATTATAATTCTTTTGTCAAGAACAGATCCCAGCCTGGAGTAGAGGCCAGATTTCCCCTAGACTCTTAGAACATTGTGAGACAAGAATTTTGGAGTGGCGGGGTAACTGCAGGAGGCCTGGTAGAGAGCTAAAGGACATGGGAGCGCACCACAGGTCCATCCACCACAGCACCCTTTCTCCTCTGGTGGGTCCTGGTATAGTCTCCCAGCTTAAGCAACCTTCACAGCATAGATTTTATGCAGTGCAAACAGTATTTCAACATTTAATAACCTCTGATGGATTTCTCTCACCACCACCACATGAATTTATCAGCTCTCTTTTTGAACCAGTAAAAACTTCAGCACTCACAGCATCATGTAGCAAGAAGTTCCATAGATGAACTGCAGTTTTTAGGGAGAAATACTCCATCCTTTCCCCCAGCAACTCTGTGTTTGTTGTTTCTTTGTTTTTAAACTCCTCAACTAGCTAATTTAATTTAATACTCAGATTAATCATAATACGAGGGAGAGTACTCAGCTGTTTTGAATTCAATTCTTCAGCAGCGATGGCTTTATACTTTCTGGAAACTCAGAGGAATTTGGTTAAACCTTATTAGTTGTCCAGTTAACAGTTATCTAGCTGACTGTTTTCATTCAAAAATCAGTTTAAGAGGCAGTTGTGTCTTTGAGAACATAAGCTATAGTGATTAAGGAAGCAGGACTGAGAAAAGGCTGACCAGAAGCACAAAGGCACAGAATTCCCCTGTCATGGTTTGGGGAACATCATGACATTTACCGAAGACAACTGAAGACAGTATTCCCCGAGCCATTTCTCAGCACATGACCAGAAGTTCACCTATCATCTGATCACAAAACAGGCATTTTACATCACACAATTGAGTGAGGGAACAGATGATGTTTGTATTTTGATAATTTGATGGACATGTAAATAGATCTATGGTAATTTCTTCTGGAGAAAGACCAGATTACAGAGCTAGCTAGCTCCAGTCTATAGATCTTGCGACAAGTTGACATCTGTGATGTTAATGCGTATGATTTCCGGCGATCTTTCATAAAACTGCATGATGAGGAATTTGAAATGATGTAGAGATAGCTGTCATACTCATCCGTTCTAGATTTAACCCCCTGCTCAGTTGAAAAGCAACTAGACAATGCTGCTTTTCTGTTACCTGCAGCATCGTGCATTTATTGAAATACGCAGTCATCTTGTTCTCATCATCACAGGGAGTGTGACTTATTTACATGTACGGATATATTGCACATTTATTGCATGTTTGGTACAGAGCAGAACAGCTCTGTAAAAGCTGATTAAGACATTATGCTGAACTAAAAATTGGATGCTTTGTGAATATCTGTGTTTTGGCCTTTCCCCAAATGCCTTCCCCCCACAAAGTGAGAGAGGACAGCTGGAGTAGACTAACTTTCTGTACACAAGAGACTTTTTTTCTTTCCTTTTGAAGGTATTACTTGCATGTTATTACATTTATATAAAGGATCCTTATTCTTTCCCATATATAGTAAATTGCACTCCAGCATGTGAACGTTGTAGAGCCATTTCCCCGCAAATACAAAGTAGAATTATTCTTGCTGTCATTCAGGCTTTTTTTTCCCCATTACAAAGAATTGATGCAAATCTATTTTTGTTTGGTCTGTTTTATGCTGACAGCAATTAATTCTAAAGCCTAGAGCATAAAGACATGTAAGTATCACATATGCTTTTAATCTACAGGCAAGTTATCCAATTATTTTAGGTAAACTTTATGATCACAACCATTCTTACCAACTCTGATATGATAGGTTATTTTCTTAATGACTTAGGACTTATGCACACTGCTATGGGAAATATGCTCTTGAACATTCCTTGTGTTTTACCTCCTGATCTTGAAATAATAATATCACCAATCAGCACATTTTGTTTATACTTATTAGTAAAAAGACAATAAAAGCATGATGGGAAAAAATATTCCATGCCTTAGGACTCACACAAGTTCTCTTTATAAACAGAGCTTGTGTAAATCACAGACAAAGTTGACAAATTTCATGGATTAGTCATGGTGAAAATATCAGATTTCATGGTTTAAAACAGATTAATAGGAAAATCATATTAGAATCCTGACTATCCAAATTCTGCATTTTGATGAAGAATAAAATGTAAAATAGTGATAGTTCCAGAGTCACTTATTTACACTTGCACTGAGACACATATAGAATGTAAATATTCCTCACCAGCTAAGTGTCTTGTAAAACCTCTGAAATCTATACTTAGCTATACTAGGCAAGACACACTTAGAACCAAAACATCAGAAATTAGACTATAGTATATTGAAGCTATTTCAATGCCTTTTTCCACCAAAGTATCCTAATGTGAAAAAATATTGTCACCTTACAGAAAAGTGTTAACTAAAGGAAGAAACAGACTTTGAAATGAAAGCTGCTATTTTCACAATTATTAATGTTTGGTCCATTTAATTAAAAACTAGGGAAAGAATCTCCTAAAGTAGTTCCACTTCAGCAGAATATCTCGGTATTCTGATAAAAATATAAAATTCATACCAGTGAAAAACTATCAGTTTTCATGGCTTTTAAGTCTTCCATGATGATGTAATTTAAAGTGAGGCCTTATTTAAAAGAGAAGTTACATATAACCATGTGATTCAAAGAGACTTGTTGACTATATAACTATTTGGCTTGATGCCTACATCTCTTCTACTTAGTTGTATAGACCACTTGTCATCTTTGCATATGAAGACAGCCAATTTGTCAGACATTTGCTTTAATTCTTTTTCTTTGTCTTCTTTTCAATATCCTTCATGTACATCCTGGTCATCAATATCATATATCTGACTGGAGGATGGAAATTCATTTGTGTCTCCATCTTATTTCCTTTGCATGCAATCCTCCTGGGTCTTATAGGATGTACTTAATAAGAACCACATTATTATGCTAAAGGAAGTCCTTGAGCAGACTTTGAGAAACAGTATGGCAAATTAGTTTCAGAATGTGGAAGGTCAGGTTGGAAATAAAAAACTGCAGTTATCTGCAGAATTTTCTGCACTTCAGAAATTAAGAAAAAGAGGTCTAACTTTCAAGAAATTATTTGTTTGATGTTTTTCCTTTAGAAATCTGGATTAGTTTATCCACAAACAATAATGTGTTGGACATCAGCTGAAACTAATTAAAATCAGCTTTTCGTTAAATTCACATTTTTAATATATGAGCAATCACACTTCTCTTCCAATTGTATTTAAACACTTTTGATTCCACAGACTTGAAGCATTATTTGCTATAAATTCTATAGCATCCAAATAATTAAATTTAAAAGTGTATTTCAGTTTGAACACAAATAGCCCTTCAGATGGTTGGCAATGCCAGGTTTAGAGCTGTCCTTGCAACCTTAATTCTGCCCCCTGGTGTATGTAAATTATAATTATTTCTAACATACTGTTTTTCACTCTAGGATCTCAGTGTCATTCTGTTCACAGGCTAAATGTTTCTTACAGAGTGAAGTTGCTTTTCAAGACTACCGTTTTTAAAACGCTGCCTTTGGTAAGCATCCTGGGCTTTTCTGTGCTGCACGTCACCGTATCTGGATATCTGCAGAACACTAACAAACTGCTTTCCACATCTTCTTTATGATATGAAAAGAGCATTATAATCTATGTAGGAAAAGATGGTGCACAGACACTGGGCACAGGTTCAAAAGTTTTTGGTTGTTGCAGATGTCTCGGTCATTTGCTCTAATGCATTAGGCTTGCTTGTGTAGATTTCTTCAGGTTTTATAGTCCTTTTCATTTTTGAAACAGTTGCATAGACTTTAACATGATATATTTGACACATCTCTATAAAATAAAATAAAATTGTGTATTTTATTTTCCTCATTTTGCAGTTAAAAAGAGACTTTTTCCTAGGAGCCCAGAGAACCGTTAGAAATGGCCTAAAACTCAGAACCTCTCCTGGTGCTTCAGCACTGGTTTTGCTCCTGATGACCAAATACTTTTACTACTATAATGTCTCTCCCACAGTCACTGTCTCATTTAATACACCACTCAATAACTTATTTAGTATAATAGATAGTAAGCACGGAACAGCAGCGGGGTGCTACAGGAAAGGTAGTAAATGGCTGTATAACTGAAAAGTGCTGTAACATGTACAAAACAGGGCACCCTCAACAAAAATAAAAAAGCAAGCTACTTGAAATCTGGCACTTCCTAACTTCCATTTTTACACTGTAATGTACACGAAATGAAGCTATTTTGTTGACTTGCAACATGTGTTTGCTCTATTAAAAACCAAAAGTTACAGACAACTTGAATGATGGCTCATCAATATCAGAAGCAAAGATTGAGCTCTTAAGAGTGACAGTTGGAAGTACTGAGATACACGACTTGAAATAAACCTGTGGTTATTGGTAATCACTTCCAATTACAGTGTCGTGCACTGAGAGGAAAAGCTGACTAAGTGAGGGCATTCTGGTTTGTCTCGTTGTAAGACAACTCGTTGTAAGAGTGTCCTCTGTGGAGTGGTCATGCAAAATAAAAATAGTGAAAATAGGCCTTTTGATTCTCTAAACCTACCAGCTTTTCCTTCCTATTTTGAAATGGATCTGATCCCAAAAGCTGGACTTATAAGGGGCCTTTTTGTTGATTTTGTAGCTAGGTGACATAAAATTTGGGGGAGTTTGAGAAATGCATATGGTCACATTAAAAAACATCGGATCTACTCTTTGCTTCTACCATCTGGTTTTCAATCACACAGACATCAATGGATTTCTCACTATCTGTTCTATCATCAGTAAATTAGAATCAGCCACAAAATTTAATTAAATAAATTTCTTCATAGAAACAATGAATGCATCATTAAGAAACAATAATAGTCTCAGTCAAGTCTATGAAAAACCTACCATTTTCTTTGGCAAGAACAGATTAAAACAGAAATACTATGAAAATTGAAACTTACTCTCTAGTAGTGAACTTGTATAGTTTGTGTCTGTATTTTACTCTCCTCAGTGATGAAAAGTTATAATACATTTTTGGGTCTTAACATTTTGAGGTGCAAGAACAGCAAAGATATGTTTGATTTTCTACTGACATTAATATGATTAAAAACCCAACAATATTTCCTTTAAAATTAAAAAACAAAAAACAAAAACAAGAATAGAAACCTTGGACTAAACATGTCTAAACTTTGACACAATAATCTCTCCCTCACCCTCTCATATACTGAAAGAAATAAGTAATCCATGTTTGTAAAGTGTTTTAATGATCTCAGATGAAAATTACAGAAATGTAAAGCAAGTGTAATCGTTATTATGATGAAAACATCTCGTTCTTCTCACTGTGTTCATTGTCTTAAGTAGTAAAGTAACAGCCTGTTATTACTAAAGGAATAAAGTTCTTCATCAAACACTCTTCATAAAAATATTTCCCTGGAAATGTAACACAGCATGTAGCAAGACTACAATTTTCCATCACCTATGAGTACATGCAGCATAGGTCCTGTATTTAGATAATTTTACTTGAGCTTTTTGGCAATAGTTCGTCTCAAGGAAACCTACATTAATCTGAAGTTTAGAGTCTCTTATCCCCAGGCCAGCTTCATTGGAATTTTTAATACGGCACTGTCTATTCAACAGTTGTGTGTAAAATGCCAATAAACTGGCCAGAAAAGAGCTGAAGGGCTAATTGCCTTTTAACTCCACTGTGATGATAAAGTCACACAGAAAGAAAGGAAAAACTCCCACTGCTTTAACAAGTTTATCTGACTGCCAGTTTAACATTCTCTGTCTGCATGTGCTTTAGTGCATTCGCCAATAAAAGGATAAAAGCATTCAAAATCCTATACCCTCAATAACTAAGAAACTTCACATTCAAAATGTCTGCCCTGCTGGAATCATCCCATTAGATCAGCTAGTTTTTACATGGTACTTGATTTCAGCTATGTAGTATATACTAGAAAAAATTTCCATTTGATGCAAAAGATTATAAATCCTTGGGAAACTAGAGTGAACGAAGAAAAGGAAGGACACCATTCTGAAACAACAAAAAGCAGAAACTGCTTTTCACAGATGAAGGATGAAATAGCACCCATTAAGTCACTGGTGAAATTCCCAATGACTTAAATAGGTCAAGGGTTTAATATCAAAACAAAATACAATACAGGAAAATATAGCATCCTATAATTTTTAATGCTGGATAAATATATAATTTTAAAATTCAACTATTCTCTGTTCCTGCAACTACATTTTATATTCTTCTATACTTCCTTCTTCAAACATCTAGTATTATGAATACATTTTTTTCAACAGATTGTGAGTGAGATTTTCTACCTAACTGGTTTTCTGCACTTTTTGCATAGTATTATTTCTTATTCATCCATAATTAAAAGTAGCCATCAAATCATGTCAGTTACAGAAGTCAGTATTTATAGACAAAAGGCCTATTTTCCTTGGCCAGCTGACAACCATTCTTGTCCTATTTGATTCCACAAAATGATACCGTTATTAAAAACATTCCAGAGAATGACTGAAAGGACAAACTAGTAGTCACTTAATTTTATTGCTAAATTTGTATTTTCACTTTGACCAGAGAAGGAACACAATTAGCTCTACTATTGAACTGACTTGTTCCGCTTAATAAGAGCAGCAGCAGAGGCGCTGTGATCGCCAGCTGCAAACCACTGAGTGTTGTTTTTCTGTTAAGAATCTCTTCCATGTTTTTCTTATTGTAACCTGGAAAGAGTACAAAATCTGAAATCCAAAGGAATTTCTATAGAAAAGAATATTGTTAACACCGAAAGTTCCTCAAGTACTCACCAAAGCAAATGTTATATCATATTACAGTAAAATTTAAAAGCAGAAGTTCAAACTAAAAATGAAGTGTCCTTCAAAACAGACTTAAACGCATCAGAGCCTATGCATCAATGTACTTATTTCCATACAGTTCTGCATTTCCCTTCTTCAGCACTTCATAATTTGTTCCAGATTTTGTTATTTCTTTCACATATGAAGGTACATTGTTCCACATTTGGGTGATGAAAGACTGAACTGGATGGAAGTACAGTGAATTGTTAGAGGGAGAATGCAAACAAAAAAATAAGTTAAATTTTCAATTTATAAGGTAGTAACAAAACTAAGAAAATTTAGTGCTCAGGGAGTCCCAGAACATTAATATTCACAGCACAAAATAAACAACTCTGCTATTCTTCCAAATTTAAAATGCCAGTACCTAAGGGAAGTAATGAATTTATCTGTAACAATACACTACTTTCAGGCTGTCAGTGCAGTTCAGGGGTATTCTTAAAGCTTAGATCTTTGCTACTAGATTAGAAGGCAGAGTAAACTAAAAGATCAAGCTAATCCAGGATAAACTTCTTTTCCACAGTTCAAAGGCATTGGCCTTTCCACAGGTTCAATTGCAGGTTTCTTTGAAGATGTGCCCTAAAGTTCATTAAAGAAATTTCACTGACTTGAACTGATTTCAACATAAAAAGATAATGTGAAAGCTTCATTGCCAGAAAGAACCCAATAGACTGACTTTGAAGCTTTTTTAGGTGGTATTAGATTATTCTTTGTATTCTGTCACTAAAAGCCTTCTTTATTTAAACACATCTTTATGTTTAAATCCTTAAGATAACTTTAAAAAATAAATGAAAAAAACCTTTGAAAATTCAGATATTAAAAAATCCAGCAAAAAATAATTACTCATTTTTTTTCTACAGATTTCAAACTCTTTATCATTGATTTTTTTCCCCTCTCATTGACAGTCCATAACAATATTTCCAGGTAGTAGTGCACTATTACTCATGCAGCATCTAACCTGCGCATAGAGCTTTGCAAATAAATGTGTCAAGAACAACTGCAGTCTTTCACAATGCAAGATTCCCACAGAGGTACATAGCTTTGTCGTAATAATGGATGCTCCATACCTGTGTCAATAGTAATGTGAAGAGGAAAACACTGTTCCAGATTTTCTCAACCTCTGTTGAAATCATGACACACATTTGCTGATTATACTTCCAAAATTATACCTGGTCATTAACATAAAAATTTGGTTTTCTGCACTAGGGAGAATGCTAATCTCCTTATTCAGAAAAAAAACCAAACCAGTAATTGTTGGTATGAAAATATTAGGAAGGGGATTTCATTATTAATAAAGTAGGTGAAGGAGAGGTGTTGCCTAGAGAACAGGACTGCACATGCTTTCAAGATTTGTTATAAAATAGCTTGCAAAGTATTACAATTATTTATTTTTTAAAAAAAATTACGCAATGCTACACGGATGACATAAAAAATTAACTCACGGAAAATTCCCCAAATCAAGGGTAAATATACCAGCACCAGTTTTCAGAATAAACAAGCACCCTCTAACTTTCTAGAAACACAAGCTGTAGCTCCAGGTTACTATAGACTTCAGACTTCTTCACCATACTCACAAAACGGTATTCTTGAATTTCATTTGATTTCATGTTTACTTACTCTAAATACTGACTTCCTGACCAGATCCTGTCAAATAAAAACCCCATCACTGAGTCTGATAACTATTATTTTGTAAACAGTGCTGATGCATGGAACTTGCCTCTAGGATAATACATTCTACTTAGGTCCATTAAATACTTGCATTACTCAAACAATCGCCTATAGGACGAGTCAAATACTCTGGCAGTATTCTAGTCCACATGTAAGTTATTCTACCTTGAAACTATGAGAAAATCGTAACGGAGAAAACTGTCATATGTACCAAGGTTTATTTGAAACATATCATTCCCGGCTTTTAGATGTGTCCTTTGTTACTCTTTCTCTTCATAAAAGCACACAGATCCCTCTTTAAGCTAGTTTATTTTATTTATTTTGCTTTTGAGTTTAAGATTTTGTCTTGTAGATAAAAAAAAAAAAAAAAAGACAGAACTACTGGTCAATGTTGACACATTTAGGCCTTATAATAAAAGCTGTTGGGCTATACAGCTTATGCAAGGAAACTGTGTTTTACTAGAATAATAGAACTGACTACAAAGTAATTATTAAAAAAATTACAAGAAGACTGATACAAGCATACACACTGAAGATAAAACACAGAAATTTACATAACCATGACAGTCATCTGTTCACACAGCTACCTCAGCTCTATCTTACCTTTCTATTGAGACATATTTCCAAACTCTTTTTCCTCCCCCCTCAAGGTTTTTCATCAGTCTCAGTCCTCTCGGGATCTCATTCTCACCACTCAAAGCCCAACTATGGACTGGCAGATGACAGGAAAGACAATCTCTCAGCTTCAGTTCTAGACCTGGCACAACAGAAGCTGTCTCCAATTGAAAACAAGGGAGATCTTCCTCAGCCCCAGAGTCATCGTGCAAATGGAATATTGGTTTCTAAAATTTAATCACCTCATGAAAAATGGGATTCTTCTAAAAGAATAAAATTCAACAAACGTTTACTTGAACAAAAGAAAAGTACATCCATGAAATTAGTAACATCCAACAGCTAAAACTCAGGACACCATCTTGAAGCAATTGGATCAGTAATTTTTTTGAAAGAAGTTGCCACTTGTATTGTTTATTAGTTTGTTATTTTGTTTGCGGGTTTTTTTTTCCCCTCCATATTTTGTGTCTTGGAAATAGCTAAGACTTTTCAGCCATGCATGTGGAACCACAATACAAATTCTTGAGACAGATACCTCACTTGGCAAGTGTCCCAAGTAATTTTATAAAATTATCAGCTAAAAGAAAGGGTTTCTTTATGGGAAAAGTCAGACAATCTTGAAAAGAAGAAGGGATAGTAGTCAGGTCTGTAATTCGGGAATATATAATGCAGATAAATAAACCCTACTGCTTTATTTTAATAACCTACTTAAATTGCTTCTTTTTGTTGTTAGAACCAGAAAGGAAATTTTAAAGTGCTGTAATTATAAAATAAAAAGATGCAGGAAATCTTGGCTGATAATTATTTGTTAAAACACAGCAGAACAAGCTAATAAATACCATAAAAGTACTTTGTAAAAAAAAAAAAGAAAATAAGTATATTGATATGTTTTTAAACTTACATATTAGTATGTTGACACTTTTTCCACACATTCATGTGAATGTTCATATATTGATACAATTTTGCGGTCCTTCTTGTTAAGGTCACAATACCCTCTCCAATATGATAGAAATAAAAAATTGTTTTACACAAATATTTAATAGAAGGAAAAAGGATATATAACACTTTCAAGCTACAGTATTTCCAGAGAGAATGTTGCTATCTAGAGTTGATTAAATATATTTAAGATGTCTTAGCATATAAATTGATAATTATTTTTTGCTGCAAAATTTTTTTAAATATTACTGTTAAAAACGAAGTTGAGGTACAATTAGTTACAAATAAGGCCAACATAAATAGGTAAATACATAATAATTTATGAAATAGAAATGCAATAGGTCCTACTTACAAATTACTTTGTGAAGTAACGTATTAAAAATTTATTAAAAAGAGAACACATTATTAGCAGTAATTAACACCAGATATTGATTATGCATTCAAAGGCCTCTCAGAGGAACATAATGCATAAATTATGTACATAATACTTTTTCAGGTATTTACTTTTGCTTAAACACCCTTACAATTCAGCAGTGAAGGTAAAACTTGCTTGTATAGTTTGACATAAAAGGCAATGGTTGACTTTTCAATGGACATTGATGGATGAATTCCAGTTTTCATAGGTGTGATATCACTATCAGTATTGCTACCACAGTCAAATAATTGACCAGTGACATCACACTCAAATTGTAAGATTTTATTTTGAGTCCATGGGCTGCCATGTGTTTAGTACTACAGGGTACCATGAGGGCCCTTAAAGCATTTCCTTTCAATTTTTTTTCTTCTGTTAGCTGCATTATTAACTGTATTAGCAGGTATTTCCTATTCTGCATATAGGAAATACCTGCTTATACCAGTAATACCTTGTCTAACTGTAAAAAAAACTAAAAGGAAACTATCCACTATCCTACACTCCATAAATACATCAAACTTTTAGGCACATAAAAGTGACACCCTGAGATCCCTGGTTAATACCAGGTAGATCTCTGTTAGAGTATTTTGGCTCCATCCTATCACATCCCACCACATTTACACACCACCCACCATTCAATTTGATTCAATTTAATCCTGTCTAAAATGAAGATAATGGTTACCTTTTATTATTTACTTTATTGAATGCGAATGCTTACTGTAAGAGGACAAAAAACAACCGAGTAGAAGAAATTACAACAATCACCGCTGTTTGAAATGTATTTCTGTTTTTAATATATAATTTTAAAAGTAAGATATAAAATATTTTAAAATCAGCTTCATTTTCTGACAAAGAAAATGGTTGTCCATAAAATCTGTCAAGCTCAGAAAGTGTATTGCCTTACTTTTTAAGGCAAGGACCATTCATTAGAATAGAAACACATTTTATCTTCCTTAGGCTCTTAGGAATGACTGTTCTTTTGCTAAGATACTGTATATTTTATTCTATGGGAAAGCTATGAAAAGTCAACCTCATTAATGCTTCACATAAAACTCAAAGTTGATGGTTCCCAAGGATGGTGCAACTTTTAGCCTATTCATTTCTGCATCAGACTTCCATTTTGGTAAAAAATGTAAGCATAAAATATTGCTTTTTAATTTTTAACTCTGTGAAGTAAAATGGCAAAAGCCTTGGGGGCTTTTGCATTTTGAAGGTAAAAAAGCCCAAACAACATTTTAATCCATTCATTCACGTACTGAGATCAACACAGTCTGAAACTCCAATTAAGTCTAGGATACATTGTCCCACTGAAATTCTGTATTAATTAAATATTTGAATGGTCCATCTTTATTTATACAGAGATTATTTTTAAATAATAACAGCTTCAAGAATTCCTTAGCTGTAAATGTTGTTATATTTAGAATTTTAATGAACTTCCTCTTTTCCTGTTAGAGGAACATGAATAACTGTATACATCTGAAGACATTTTATTTATTAAAATTTAGTCATCTCATTTCTGTATTTTTGGACCACAAACAGATGCAGAAATGTATAATATTCAGTGTAGACATGTCTAAAAATGAAAGGCAACACAGTATAAGCCAGAGTCAAATTCCTTCCCAGCATTAATTCCACCATTTTTTCCTCTACCATGCATACTTGCCCCTTCTACAACAGTCCTTGAAGTTTATCAGCTTGAAATCATATGTCTGCCTGTTAAGCTGCTAGCTATGTGGAAACTAAATTTTTAGGAGACCCATAAAATCAAGTAAGATCAGACCAAATTATCTGCTGCTGATCTGCGCTATCACTGCTAGTCACTACATCAGCCACTTTAAACCAGTCCTGAAAAAAATTCAAGGGGCAATGAACCATGATATGCAACTCCACTGAAAGCTAGTTAAGCACATTATCAGAGAGAAAAAGCGTTTTCGACCCCCTTGCTTGTCAGCTTGGAAAACAGTAAGAGTGCTAATTACTTCTTTAGCACTAGTAGAGACCAACTAAAGTATTAGAGCACGAAAGCTCTTTCATGACACAAAGTGATCTCCTACTGACTAGGAATGCATTCAACTATTTTTTAACTCTGGAATAGAAATTATGCCACAAATTTTGTACAGAGGCCTACCCGAAGAAATTCAGGCTGCACTTCACTCACTTTCTCCATCGTCATGTCTGTGCAGGTACCTTCTCCTATATGCCTGAAAATATACGAGATCAGATCAAAATGTTGGTTTGGGGCTTTCACTGCTCCTTCTTTTCCTTATGGAACAGTGTATCAGACGCTGCTTTATTTACTTCCCACTACAGTGCTGAAACTGAGCAACTATGTTTTCTTTTTATTCTGCTCTTTCTCCTATATCACGCAGAGTCTGTTTTTCTCTTAGGTTTATACCTTCTAAGGCAAATGGGACTGCAGCAGTTGTTTAAACGCTGTATTCCAAACGCAAATGACATTACAACTAGCCACAACTATAGAATTAGTCACAACTCCCTTCTATTTGCTGTTAAAGACAGTATGAGAAGGTGTGTGGAAACTAAACATTGAGTATGTATTTGTGCATGAGTTTTCAGAGATGTCTTGTTCTTGGAGGACACCAATATGAAGGTGGTGAGAAAATTAAATCTTCCGTACTTTGTAAAGAAATTGCTAATACTACTCCAGCTCATTTGCTTTGTATGATTTCCCTCATAGTTAAAGCCATAAGAAGAAAAAACAAAGTTGAAGATGCTCCATAACATTGTGCATACTGTATCTTAAAGCAATTTTTTTCAACAGATTCTGATTATTTTTTTTTAGCTGAAACACTGCAACTCAAATGAAGGTTTCAAAATGACAGAATCAACCAGAATTTTTTTGATGTTTGCCTTCTCTATTACAAATTTCTCTCTCGTCCTGTGATTATTTTTGGTGTGAAATATGTGCTATAATTGGTCCCATCACAAGTTTCTAGACATCCTAAGTGGGTACTTTCAACTTTCAGTCTCTGACAGTGGTTTCTAAGTACTTCAAGCCCTGTTTTCCTCTACAATCATGACTGTTAGTTGTCTGCTTTATACTCTTCCCTCATCAGATTCCTTTTACTTCTGCATCTTGCAGTAGTCACAGTTCTAATTTTGACTTGCTCTGTTCCTGTTCTCACTTTCCAAAATATCACTGGAAAAATCCTCATATCCATAAGGCTTTCTATGTTACAAATTTGTTCTTTTCCTCCATTTTTAATAGGTTTACTTGGTTAAAATTACTTAGACTAGCCATGGCTCATTCCAAGATCCAGATACTTATTTTCCATTTCTCGAGTTTACCTCCCAGTGTATTGTCACTATCTTTGCTCTGAATGGTCTTGACAACTTTTTCAGCTTGTCACATAACTATCATACAAATTATCTGACAAAATGGAAATACCAAAAACTAAAGATAGAAACAAAAAGTATTTTTAAAAATGTATCCTTATGCAGATATGGACCAAAAGAGGTACTAGAACATTAAAAGTGATAAAAACTGAGAAAGCATGTCACGTATCATAAAAGTTATAAAAAGTAGAATCTTCTAGGTTGGATACATTAGTTCAGAACTACCAAAATCACTGTTTCTTTAATCCACTGTTTGACCTATACACTTACCTAAGCAGTAAAAAACAACCCAAACACACACAGGAATTATAATATCTTGTTTTTCTTTTTTTTTTTTTTCATAAAACGAGATTAGACAAAATGGAACCTTTGAGAATTAGTTCGAGTAAATCCCAACTTACTCTTTAGTTTCTGACTGTTGTATTTCAAATGACCAGGATAAATACATGAGGAAACAACTTGAAGAGTTAAGAATAAAACTGAATCAGAAATGAGAGTACAGATGTCTGAATGATGTGATGAAATACTCAAAATTACTAAATGTATTAAATCTTTGCCTGTTAACAGGTTAATAGTCAATTATAGCAATACTCATAATATACTGAAAATGCTTATTATAGAGTGAAATAGAAAAAAGCCACTGGGATGCTCTGGTTATGTATTGCTTACAATCTGAATTATGACAGCGTGTGGGTTAAAGGTATAGCTACAATATTTTTGAATCACGTTCCTAATTATGAATCCTGCAAGCTGGCATCTCCTAATATTGAAGTATCTACCTCTGATATTAAAATCCTAGCTTCTTTATGGACTCAATTTAATTACCATTGTTTGAAAAATGTTTTGGCTCTAATAAAATAAAACTTCTTTATTGTTGTTCCAATAGACACATCAACCATGTTCTCAAAGACTTCAAAATCTTTGACTATGAGAATAAGCATCTTTTAAGTCTTTGATTCTTTGGATTCGTATCTTCTCTGAGTACATCAAGGAAAATAAGCAAATAAATAATCCAACTTTGAACTGCTATGCCTTAGACCTTTAAGTAGCAAACAAAAATACTTGACTAAGGTATGCTATGGCAAGGATCCAAACTTCATATATACAATACCATGCCACACACTTAACAAGGAAAATGAGAATCACTATACACAACAATATCACGTTTTTCAGTTCTCTTTAAACACACAAAACATCTTATAAATCAATATGATGCATATTAGGTGTACATCTTCATCCGTTTTTTGTATTTCAGTTTTGATCACTGGATTTTTTTTTTTCTTTAAAGTACAAGTTGAAAGGAAAAGCAACAATCACAGCTTGGTTTACAAAGTAAATTATCAGGCAATATCTGTGGAACAATTTCAGGCACTAATCTTCGCAATCACTTGCGCTTCTGCCATGCCTAGCTAACTTCTTATAATCTCAGAGCCATTACCACCACCGTGAATCAGGCATAGTAGCAAATCGAAACAAAAAATCCTTTCTATTTTTAAATTGTGAAAGCTTTTCCCACATTGGATATTTTGTGGGAGACATATTAGAGGAGGCACAAGATGATCCAGGACTCAATAACATGCTCAGTAATGTAAACTACACATTAATACCTCACGCAACAAAGCCAAGGAGTGATAGTTAAATTGTGGATCTCGACTGAATTCAGCCTCTTGTTTCAATAGTACTTTCCTATCTCCATGTTTTGTATTGAATAGCTGCCCTGACTGAGGGGAATTATTTACCACTGTCTGTATAAATAATGACAGCTACGATTATAGTACTCTTCTGACATTTCAAAACTTAGCACTTCGGCCAAGGTTTATTAGAGAAAGACTGTCTTACCTTCCGTTGAAAGCAAACATTTAGTGTCTACAACACACAAACTACAAATTTTCTTATCATGAACAAGAAAAAAAGCAAAGAAATCATCTTTCAGACACACAAAAAAAAAGCCTTACCAGTAAAAATACATATCATACTTTTAGAAATATTACCATTTCTACACCTACACACGAAAAGTGAAGTAGATCAGCTAATGATAGCTTCTGGAAGAAATACTCAGATTAAGTATCTATTTGCCCCATGCAGTCCAATTAATAGTAAATGAAACTTTCTAAGGAATGTGGGAAATCACTCACTTCAGAGCACGAGAATGCAAAGGCTGTAAGGGTGAGCAGGCAGCTTTCCTAGCTCTCCAAAGCCTGTCACAAGCCTAAAAAACTGTGGGGCAAATCTCCTTGCTCCACAAAAAGGTCTGTGCAAGAATGTCCAAGGACGACTATTTTATAGAATTGCTTTCATTAAACTTCCCTAAGTGCACAATTCCTGATTTGTGACATTTTCTGTGATTTTGAAAATGGAAATTCCAAATCATATTGTTCATAACACTCAGAATTATTGATTTCTATTACAATGAAGGATAGGGAACTGCTAGAGAGAGTCCAGCACAGAGCCACCAAGATGATTAAGGGAGTGGAGCATCTCCCTTATGAGGAAAGGCTGAGGGAGCTGGGTCTCTTTAGCTTGGAGAAGAGGAGATTGAGGGGAGACCTCATTAATGTTTATAAATATGTTAAGGGCGAATGTCACGAGGATGGAGCCAGGCTCTTCTCAGTGATGCCCAATGACAGGACAAGGGGTAATGGGTGCAAGCTGGAACACAGGAGGTTCCGCTTAAACTCTAGAAGGAACTTCTTTACAGTGAGGGTGACAGAGCACTGGAACAGGCTGCCCAGGGGGGTTGTGGATTCTCCTTCTCTGGAGACATTCAAGACCCGCCTGGACACCTTCCTGTGTGATGTCATTTAGGTTCCTGCTCTGGCAGGGGGATTGGACTTGATGATCCTTTGAGGTCCCTTCCAATCCCTAACATTCTGTGATTCTGTGATTCTGTAATTGTAACTATTATCCATTCAAGGACTTAAGTCTCATTGTGCTACTCACAGTATAAATAGCTTTTAACCGGAATTTTCACAACCGGTGTTTAGAGTGCACATTCATGACAGAGGAGCAACAAAACCAGAACAGGATTGACATGAAAGAGAAACTAAAGCACAGCTAGAGAAACTCTGATACTCTGACCTGCCTGAATACTGACAAAATGAGGACAGGACATCAAGTAGGTATGGCACTTCTACTTTATTTCTTCCGTGCTCAGAAGAATATAAGCTGTGCATATTAGAATACATATATATAGGTCTGTAACAATGACAGTTCACCATCTGTTGCTGGAATAAGCGCAGTAGGTCCCAAATGTTGGTAAGTTAAAAGTGGTAAGTTTGTCATTGTGTTGAACAGCTTGGATATTCAAAGCATCTCATCTTAGTGGAGATGGAAGAGCCACTGGATATCGGAAGAGATTAGATCACCCATTAAAAGTTCTATTAACGGACTTACCTTTGAAGATTAAGAGCAGCTGCATTTATGTCTGTGAAACCTTACAGGCACATCAGGGCAACACTTGCTTCATACAAAAAGTATTTTATTTGTATTTTATACTAAAGATATTTTATTCCAAATTCTTTACCTACTTTAGTAGGTGCATTTATTCAATTCTTGCTTTGATAAAAAAAAATAATAAAGTGACTTAGAACTGAAATCACCCAGCATTCAGTTAAAATTATGCTGTTTGGTTTTGGTAATGTTTTTAAATGCGTAGCTTTTCCCTTGTACAAATGCAAATACAAGCTTCCCCTAAACACATGCCCGTAACTATACCTGCCAAGTCTTATGTTCTAAAGACCAAATTCATTCTTTTGGCCTCATCTCATGCATTTACAGCATGGTGCCACTTTCTCTCTTCAAATCCGTAACCTAATTTGCTACATGAAACCGACAGGTTAATCAACCACGTGTATTCCATGTGACTTAGATGGCAGCGGGGAAGTGACAAGGGCAAGTCGAGCAGCTGACAAAGCATGATATCAGCGCTGCCTGGGCTGGGCTGTCTCTACCATGAGAGCAAACACTCATCTCCCTCACTTAGACAGCTCGCATGTCGGGATTCCAATAAACTGAAAGGGCTGGAGTGCATAGGAGGGATCGACATGTGGAAAATCAAATATGGAGGGGAAACACTTCTTTTATGATGCACAAAACCCATTGGTGTGGTCAACAGATGGAATGTAGCCAGATGCTCATTACAGCAATGCTATTGACATTGCTACAATTAAGGTAAGAGTCACTGTTTCCACTGTAAACTCCTGTTTGCAAGACCCTGTAAATTGGCCATAAAACTTCACTTCAGGCAGAACTTTAACACACAAGGCCTCAGCATTAAAGTATGTTTCACATATATTTTAAAAACGGTCTGCCTTTCAGATCACATGGTAGCTCAAAACAGGTTTCCCATTTTTGTTCTAGTATTCTCAGCACTCCTTGCACTCAGAAAAACCTTTGTGTCTACTGAGTAGAATGATGGAATTTTCCACTCTAATTACAATTTTCCATAGTTGGTAGCAGTTTCATTTCTTATTTTACTATCGCATTAATAAGCTAGAGTTGCTAGCTTTGGAAAACTGGTTATCATCTTTTGAAACAGTATTTTCAATGCACAACACCTTCTACATATTCATTTAACATAGTCAAAATACAGCTTCATATAATAAAGCGCCTTGGATGAAAAGGATGCATTATAATTTTTAGTCTATTTTCCTCACATAAACACCCACCCCTCAATGTAAAACAAATTCAGCCAGCTAATACAGTGTGTTATCCTTTGTGCCTGAAGTAGGAGGGAAACATTTTCTTGGATTTCAGCAGGAGCAGACCTAAGCTTTCAAAATACATGGGTGCATAACAGTATAATTACTTCTTATTTATAGAGTGCTGACAGTAGGCTCAGTGCTGTACAAACAAAGGAAGACATGGTCCCTGCCCCATGGGGCTTACAATCTGAAAACACAACAACTGAGGCACATAAAACATCTAGTGGTGATACAGTCCACAGTGGACCATTGACATGTTTGTTTTCTCATAAATAAATCGCTCTTTGAGGGTAGAGAGAAAAGGGGCAAATAGTCTTCCTCAATTTGCTCTTTAAGAGAGAATTTGAAAGAATTCATACTCCTAGCACCCAGTCTCCCAAATTCCCCATCAAATACAACTATGAGAAAATTGAATCTATAATATGTAAGGACTTCGTAAGCAATTGTTGTTGCAGAAAAAAAGCTTACATTCCCTTTAGGAGGAGTGGAAATGTTACTGTATTCCTCAGCTATTGAAAAGCACACACCATCCTTCTGCACAGAACATAACTGTCCTTATACAGACACATAACTGCGTAACTAACTATGGTTAGTACTCTGACTGGGGAAGTTACCTACCATAGCACAGGATACTGCATTTTTCAGTAGAGCTTCTGTGCTTGTGAAATTTGGATTGAGATACACAAAAGCAGTGTACTTTCTCTTCCGAGAGCAATAGCAGCTGGGTTTTCTAAAACTCTGGAATAACAGTAGTCTAACTGCTCCATGACAAGGTTCCTTTGAGGCACTTTGCCAGTTATGTTCCCAGCAGACACTGAGTTAAACTCATCCTATTCTACAAAGCCCTTGTTGTAGTATCAGTAGTTTTACACTTAATTTAATCAGATCAGCTACAATGCAAACATTAAAGTAAGGTCAAACACTCCTTTCTCCTAATTTCATCTCTTCTGGATAGTGACATCTATACAGTGTGCCCTGTATATCTTCCTACTGCCAAATTAAGTCAGGAAAAATGTTGAAAACAGAAAGACAGTTTGGCACATGCAATACTTAATTCCAACTCAAGTGCTAATGTTAATGCTTTTGAAGCACTACCCAATTGTGTATATGACAAAACCCCGTCAAAACTTTGTGAGATCTAAATCCTGCAGCTAGTGAGCTCCACAGTGCAAGTGCCTGAGACTACGGCTTTGCATTCTTCACATAAATTCTTATGACCTATGGCTTTGGTGCTGGATACAATTTTTAAATTAATCCAGTCTTGATTATTTATCACACTGGGTCAGTGACAAGCTTTTTAAAAAACTATTCTTTAAATAAACATTTACACTGTTAACTTAATAGACTGCAATGTCTTCACAGAATTTCAGGATAGTGGTTTTAGGGTGGTTTTTTTTATTAAAGTGACAGATCAAGACTGGAAGGCCTAAAATTTGACCTATCCTGGCAGTGATCCTCCTTTCCATTTATTTATTTTTCTAACCTGCTTGCCACTGGTAAAATTAAATTAATGCAAGGCAAGTGATACTAATACCAAAACAATCAAATCGAGGTATAGGGCATATGAAATGATATATATGAATTAACAATAAGCTTACTTATTTACTGAAATGTCCAAGTAATTTGTGCCTTTTTTAAAAAGTTACTTAATTGAGGGTATTTTCAGATCCTAAAAGCAGGAAGTGTAACTCCTTCCATAGATGCACCAGGAAGAATAGCCCTGTCACACACATGTAAGAGAAACATACCTGTAACACATGGACACTCACAATCTACCTGAATGGTGTCCTGGTAGGAAGAAGCTCAGCTAAGGGACACTGTAACCTTGACTTTAACAGTCAACTTCCAGGACATTTTTAAACTTTGAAAATCTGACTAAGTTTTGTCACATTAGGAGAAAAGAATCAAGGAATAAAGAAATCTGTGCAAAATGTATTTTATTCTAAAAAGATTTTTTTGTTATTTGGAAGACCTATACTATTTAGCGTTATAATGAAGTGCTTCTCAGTTTACATCATCTCAGAAGCCTCTTTCTCTTCTGTGTTAGGGCATTGTCATGGCATGACAGGCACTTTGTTGTGACCTCTATTGATTTTAGTAAGCACTGGAGGAACCAGGCTTTACACTGCAGGTCACCTTTTGGGATGTAAATTACAGCAGACCAATGCCTGTCACTAATTTATGTATTTTTTGTTTGTTTAAATTTCAAGTTCTTTTTTTTTTTTTTCTACAATTGCTATGGCCTATTATGCAGAACTAATTACATTTCCATCAACTTTGACTTTGCTCATTGTGTCACGCAGCCTTCATGGAAAAAAAACTGTACATATTTATGATTGCTTAGTTGTGAAAAATGAAAAACACCAGCAATTTCACTTTCTATGTGTTTAAAATCACACAAATTTACATCCAATGCTAATTCAATTGTAAGCATATTTAATAAATTCAAACATTTAATGCCTTTCTAGGTAAAGACATCTGTTTCTAGGGATTAATCAGCTGAACAAAATGTTTTATTAATGCCAAATGAAAAGCAATTGACTTAACTACCTGCAACAGGATACAAAACTCTTTTACAGAACTCCCCTATTTGCTCCTTGCTGGGGTTGGCTCAGTCACACGGAAAGGAGGAATCTTATCTTTTCTTTGATAAAAGGCTATTGCAGATACCCTTCTGATAGCCAGGAAATATCATGTCTAATGAATAGGCACTTTGTTACAGAAGTTCAACTCCTGGTTAGAAATAATTTTTCAAGTGCTATATATAAGAAATGACAACTGAAATCTATCCAAAGTCTGTATGATTTATAGCCTGCAGTGATGGGAAAGCTCCATTTTCGTTATGCTGAATCAGTAAAGATATTACAGGGTGGATTTGCATTTGACCTTTAAAGAACTGGTTATGTAGGTAAAATGCAAAGATCTTATGTTACTAAACTGTATAAAGGAAATAAAATCCCCATATTGGTCGAACACATTAGTATTCCAAACTCCTTGGACTGTTTTGTTGGTTTTAGCAGCATATTCCTAAAACAGCACAAACATGTAGCAACTATGAATATTACAACTGATGCCAATGGATACAATTTTACAATCGCCTTCAGTTAATCTGCTTTCCTGCTAAAAGGGGATGTCCTGCCTTCCTATGCCACCTCTCCCTGTGCCTCTTGCCTCCCAGTCACAGCCATGCAGTTCTGATAATAGGCCTTTTCTGGCATAACTATTCATTTGGCTAACTGGTGAGCTAGAGAAGTTCACTGATTCAACAAAGAAACCGTTTGGTTTTTTGGTTTTTTTTTGGTAAGGGTTAGCGTACAGCCAGATCTGCAAGCTGAGCATAAATACCAACAATGGCAAAAAGACCATGCAGCCAGGCGTCAAGGAAAGGGCAAGAGGATTCTTCACAGGAGCACCAACAACAGCCTGACACCAGCTTTCACAGATGGTAAAAAAGAAGTTTAGATATTTCGTTCTTTTGGAATACACTGTTCTGTCTCATTTCCCATGCATGTTTGCTATCTTCTGAGATCTATTTTTTAGTTCCTCGTATCATATGTCTATAAAATAATAAGCTAAGATTAATTAGAACGTCTTGCTCTCCTATGCAATATCTTTAAAACTAAAGAGCTTTACAAGTTCATTTCATTTCTGTTTTATGAAGCTAGGAAAATAGACAAGTCAGGATATTGATAGAGAAAGTTAAAGCTCCTCTTTAGGTAACAGATCCAAGTTAATAATTATTACAAAATTACTATAATCAAATAGCCTTACAGCTGCCTAACATTAATTGAGTTACTATCACCTGAGTTCTTAATAGACAGTAAGAAGTACCATATAGTTGGCCAGTGCAGTGTTACTAGTAATCTAAATGGAAAAATCAAGGCAGAGAAGACAAGAATCATGGTTTCCAAACATAGAAAAGAGGTCCATTAATTGGGCTGTCCTGACTGCTCTAATAAATTCACACACCGAAGAGTATTGGTACTGGCAGAATCACCAGGAAGGTATTTGCCAAGTTCCTTTCACAGCAGTTCAATCTCCTAAAGAAATAGGGCATTTAATGACCTCTAGATATGCAGGTAAATCTGATTCTTAACTTCTCTGTTCCTGACTGACTGCTAATGAATTAGTCTCCTTGATACAAGCCCCAAGTCCTCCTGCCGAGAAGGATCATTTACACAGAACTTAGAGATGCCAGCAAAGACCCTTCAGTTACATCTGGTAGTTTATTATCATCTCCACAATATCCCTGCTTCATCCTTGCTTGCAGAAAATGCAAATAGACAAACACATAAATTCTTCTTATTTCTGTACTACCTGTTCATATATTTTGATATATTTCACTGACCATATGCTCTGAGGTATCAGCCTGTCAGGATGGGATCAAGTGTCATAGCACTATTGAGAACTGGTCAAGTTCAGCTCAGAAAGTATTTATTCACTTTTGTCCATCAATGAACATGTTTTTAAGAATTAGCTGAGCTGCCACATGGTTGGGAAGTGCACCAGACGTGAAGATGGTTTATATACAACTGCCTATTCTCTAAGAACATAAATCAGCCATAATTTCTTTTTTATATTCATTTTTATGTACACATGCAGTATTCAAGTACATTATCTACAGATTTCCCCTAGAGCTGCTTGCTACACACGTGTATATATTAGTTTTTTCCATTAAGCTGAGCTATTCATTTTCTGCAGTACCACTTGAACCATGCCTATTAAAATTGTCACTCCCATGTAACATTATCCCAGCTAAAATTCACATGCAAGATGTAATCTCAACAAGACACTTGGAATCATCTCTAAAATAAGTAAAAGCCTGCATTCTTCCAAGGGAATGAATCAATATGACAAAAATATCTCAGATGGGTGTCTAATCTGTTCACATGAGAACCTGCCAGAAGAACACTCACTCCCACTGTAAGATTAAACCACCTTTATAATCTGTCATTAGAAGGAAGATTTATTCATTGAATCTCTGAAACTTCTCTTAAACTCGCAGTTAAAAACTTTCTCTCACATTTTCACATTTGTATGTAAACTCCAGTAACAAAATGCATTGAAGTAAAAAAATCAAATTTTGTTCACAAATTCCAATTCAATTTTGCCTCTAAAAATCTACTTCCATTCAAATCCTTACTCCAGAACAAGTATATAATGTTTAACTACTAAAACAAGATATCAAGAGCTCCAATTTGTAAGAATGTTTTTAAAGTTGTGCCAGTTTTTCTTACTGAATCAACAAATACAGATCTGAAACGACAACAGTCATTTTCCTGTATTCTTAATACTGATCATACATCCAAATAATTATAGACAGTAATACAGAAAACATTATATCTCCAAGATGAATTTCAAATGAGGAATTCAAACATCAATTTCATAAACTATCTTAAGTGCAAGCTAGTTAAGGTTCCACATGAAACAGAACTCTACATAAACTACTCAAATGACCAACCATATCTTTAATCACTAAAAAGCAAATATTGCCCTCCAAAATGTAACACAAAGTAACCAAAAATATTATTTCACGGTATCTTCCATAACACTTTTTTTTCAAATTTTACTTCACAAAATCCTTTCCAGTGACATTTTTCTCATTACTATTCTTTAAAGGTAAAGCATTCAGACTTCAAAAACTACCTCCTGGGAAGTAGAGATCTCTGCCTTACCTCCCTACAGGAACCAGTAGAGACAACTATTTCAGAATTAAAGAAAGATAAGTCAGTGGCTTAAAAAAAACTTTCTGGAATAGGAAATAAATACAAGCTAATTCTGACAGCTCTGCTAATCACTTGATAAATCATCTTCAGAGACAATATTAGGGCATATGGCAGCAGTTTATCTTTTTAACATCTGTCATCCAGAAGGGTATCTATTCATCCTTTAAACATTGTATATTTGAATAAAGACACTTCAAGCCACATCTCATTTTGACTAAAATCAACAAAAGTTAAATCAAATGAACAATGTGACTGAACTGTTTAGGAAAAAATTAAAACATACTGACTCCAGAAAAAAAATACAATGGAGACTTTTAATGAGGAAGAATAGTAAGAAAATGACTAAGTCAGATATGAAACCAAAAAGCTCTACCTTCCTCAAAAATGTCACAGGAATTTGAGGACAACCTGAAAATGGTGATACTACTAATATGGCAGCAAGCAATCTAATTTTTTTTTGTCAAAATCAGTGTTAGCGAAATGATTTCACAATGGGTAAAGCAATATATTGGAATAAATAGGAAACGGCTTGAATCAGGATAGTAGTAACCAGGATGTCTCAGCTCATGCATTCTTTAGAGCAGTGTGCAACCTCAGTGTGGTTTTACCATCACTTAAACTATGCAAACAGTAACTTTTGATTGGCTAGGAAACGTCAAACCTTTCTTCTTATCTGTGATTCTTCTATCCACAGTGCACACATTGCGTTCTCCAAAATAGACTGCTGTAACCTGGAAGTAATTTGGAAATATTACACTGATTTCCTATCACAGAGTGGGGTGCTGTAGGTATATAAGCACGGAGGTCAAATCACCCAGAAACTATCTGGGCCTACTTCTAGCTAAAAATGCTAACCCCAGCTTTAGCCCTGGGTCAAAGTTTTACCTAAGCAATGTAAGACAATGTAAATTGTCTTGCAACAGTATTAAGCTATACTTGAGTGTTTGAT
Organism: Baryphthengus martii; assembly: GCA_013396935.1. NCBI lineage: Eukaryota > Metazoa > Chordata > Aves > Coraciiformes > Momotidae > Baryphthengus > Baryphthengus martii. The sequence goes on from VWZK01015258.1 coordinate 54,115, forward strand.
CATCACCACCAGAAGCAGCACAGCTTTGCAAACTGATGAGCATGTTCGGACAACTTGTTTATGTAGCATGTCACACAATTTCAACTCCATAAGATATAAATCTGAATAGTTCTGACACTTGTTTTTTTTAGAAAATTATCTAAATCTATGACAGAATAAGTGTTTAAGAAGAAAGCCTACGAATAGTCAGGACTTATTTGCATTATAAAATCACAACTTGAGAGCATTAACATTGAAAATTACATAAATTCCTGTTCCAATAAGAAGCTAGAAATCAATAGCATGCTGAAAGAAAGAACTGTTATTGTTCACTACACCTGGGGTGAATTTCCTGTGGTCATTATTTTAGGCAGTATGAAAAAACACACAGTAAGCATCTTCCCTTGCTCCAAAAAACATACTGAAATGTCAGCTCTATGTCATTAAGATTGATCCTATCAGAACAGTGCAGTTATCCACAGCAGAGGCCACCTGGGAAGCAGAGTGCAGGTTATACTAAAAGATGTGTTACCTATTCATTAAGAAAGAGGAACCAGTTCACAGCCTGCACAGCTATATCAATTCGTAAAAGTATAAAATACAGCAAGATGCTATTTCTAACCTTTAAAATCAACAGTGTATCACTTTCCTCAAAGGATCTCTCTAATAACATATCCATGATACATAAGGTTTCTTATATTCTGACCCACATCTGCTTCTAAGTCTTTTATCAGTCACTCCTCCATACTGTGCACTTTGTTAAACCATCAAAAATCCCTGATTCATTATTGAAGAATACTCAGCTTACGGGGAATTTTCTTTTTGTTTAAGAAAACAAAAAAGGGCATTTATCCCATCTTAGCCCCTACCCAATAAATAAATAAATAAGTAGTATTTTTATGTTTATGGCAAATCGCCAAAGCTTAATTTGGCCTTCCTGAGAGGCTGATAGAGCTGTTATAGTCACTACCACTTTGTTTGAAAAACTGAAAACCCAGGGAGGCTAAAACCATCTTAGTTTACATTCACTAATATGTAAGAGAAAGAAAGAGTGATAACGGATACAGTGAGTGTAGCTATGCCAAAAAGCTTTAGAGTCTGTCTGCATAAAAATAATGAAGAAAAAAGTCTGAAAAGTCTGTTTACAAAAAGGCATGTTCTAATTGCTCTTCATGAGGCCATTCAATTGGTTGGAACTGTCACTGGACCTTTTTCAGAAATGAACTAAAGTCTTATGAAAATTTTGAAGGATTTTAAATAAAGCATAATTTCTTTCTGTGCTCTAAATCTACTGTAAATTCTTTGCTTTCCTAGAATAATCTCACAGTATTTCACCTGACCCTTCTCAAGATTTTCCCATTAAGGGGACTCTAATCCACTCCCTCTTTTCATTCCTCCTAAAGCCTCTTCATACTATAAAGTTTTTTAAAGATAATAGGGTCTCTCAGTCCCAGAAAGGAACAGAAAGAAGAATCTAGATTAGAATGCTTCCTTCAGATTTGCAGTTTTCTCTGTGGTGGCTAGTCACAAAGCAGCTTGCAAATAGCTAAAATAGGCACCTTCCTTTATAGTGGCACAATGGGTACATTCTCAAAACTAAGTGCTCTAACACACTTAACACAAAAAACTCGTAGCTTAAAATAGCAGTAGAAACGAGCATCTTTAGAGAAGACAAGCTTATGCTGTTACAATTGCTATTTTTAGTAGCAGTAATATTACAATCACTGCTATCATCATGATTCATCATATCTACCTCATGTAAAACACCAACACGTCTCTTCATCAGGGTATTGGCAGAGATGGGAGGAAATGGGGAAGGAAATTCTCTTTTTATTAATATTTTCTGGAACATGAACACTCCATATTAGTCTTCTGTGCGGTATTTTTTTTTCCTATTGTGCAGTTAATCAATACCTTCACAAAGGTAGACCCATAGACATTTTTTAAAATTCTTATCATTAGTATTTCTTTCATAAAAATACTACTAGTGGTCAAGTAAAATCCTCTTATCTCTGAATAAGTTTTAATTAAATAAACTCCTGTTTGTAATTTGCAAAGATCTTCTAAATATATTAATATGTATTTGGATCAAAACTCATGAAGAAGTCCCTATTTAAATTCCTGTTGCTTACATGATTCCCGATGCATAAAATGAGCACACTTTTAAGAAGAGGATTTTCTGTTCAGTTTTATGCAATGCATAAAGTTAATAAAAATACTATTGCATAAGAGGAGCCTCAGATAAAATATGGCTTGATCTGGGTGGTTATCATATTAAGAAGAAATATGTTGTGTTCAAAGTTTTAGTCCTGAGAATAATTAATCCCAGACTACAGACAATGTACAAGTTAATAATTTCAAGGGCTAAAAATACACTCAGGAAAACGGTCAAAGGTAAACCATACATACACCAGTAGGTGACAGTTAGTTTTTATAACAAGATGGATATCAGGTAGTACACAAAGATTTAAAAAACAGTTTCTGTAATTGTCCAAAAATGCTTCTCTGAGTACATTGTGAATATAAAATACTGAAGAAACATATTTTTTATTTTACATACAACAGAAAGTTTAGAAAGAGATCATCAAAAATATTTTTTTTTACCTTCAACGGCAACTAAATATGAATTTTTGTTATTTTGAAACTGTTTTGACATTTGCTGAACTAAAACTGAAACATAATTTCAATCACAGTCGACCCTAGTCTAGAAATGAATCGAAAAGTTTACTGGCTCAATCCTATGGAAAGAAAATTTAACAATGACATATATTTTTTGAAGTCAGTAGAAAGCTAGGAGATTAGTTTCTCATCTCATCTATTGTTTGGAAATATACCTTAGCAGACCCATTTATTCCTAATGCAATTTAAAAGGCATCTAGTGGATTTAAGCAGACACTAGAGCTGATACTCTGTTTTTAAAAGAATGCCATTCATCATTGTACATAACCAAAAATCAAATGAGATCAGAAGAAACCAGATACGAGCACTTCTTTAGCCCTACTTAAATTCTCAAAATCTTTGGTATCTGCCAAAGCACTTGGGATCATTTCACCAACTGATTATTTGCCCACTATGCTTCACAGCATTTAGAAAATAAGAGATAGAAAGTTTCTTGTAAAGTTTCATGTTTGTTATCTTTGTTAGTATTTTATATCAGTAAGGCTTACTTTCCACTATGCAGAATACATAAGCAGACTTGCTGTAAGTATTTGTTAATTACAAGTATCACAAAGTATAAAATAGTCTGTGAAAGAAGGCCTACTTGGCAGCAACTGTGAAAACTGAACCAAGGTATTTGAGGATTAATCTGCCGCTGAATGTGGTCTTACAAGTGCAGCTTGGGAAATGGAGATAAAAGAAACTATTGCTGTCCAACCACAAATCACTTCAGATGAAAAAAAGAGTACTGATAAGTTGACAAATCATCGAAAAGGCAAATATAAAAAATGACACGAAAAACCTACTGAACTACTAAGGGTTAGCAGATGTCCTCTTATTCTGTGCATTTTAGTTTACAATGATGTGAGTGCATTTTGCCTCAAGAAGCACAAATACATAAAGTAAAATTTCTTTAGATAGATTTAGACATATCTTGTACAATTATAATTTAAATCAAGTACAAAGCTCAATTTCAGCATTCCTTATTACTAGCCATATTACAAAGAACAGCAAATTGGGAGGTAAAGCTGCTTTAGCAGTGATGCTTATCTGACTTCAACTCATCTTTCTTCATGTTTCAATCAAAGAACAGCTGCTGTCATTCCACTGAGAAAATGGTGATAGCAGAACACATAGCAAGCCCTTAAAAACTGCTAACACAGGAGCCTTATTGTGGAAATAACTGCAGTTAAACTTCACATACAGGAAAGCTTGTAACTGAAGTGAAAGGATGGACTTAGCCGCAACATTCTTTCAAAGTCTTGTGCTCCCTTTTCCAGAAGGACGGTTGAAAGGCAAAACAAGGCCTTGTTCTACAGGTGATGCTCCCTGATCTCATCCAGATAACCACAGAGATGGTCTTTCAACAGCCAGGCTGTTGTAATGATCACAAATTACTAAATACATCACTATTCCATCAAAACCCCTTAAGACAAAGTGTAGTGTATCTTAATGTTCACAACAATATTAATAAAAAGTTATTTTGAACTATTTCTCTTACCTTTAAACTGCTATTTGTTGTAGGGTTTTTGTTTGTTGTGGCTAAGATTACACCAGTTTTGTAAGGATTTTTTTAGTAAGAGCAGAAGTTAATCTTATCATTCAACGAACTATTTGAAGAAGCATGTTCATTTAGACAAAATATTTAAAATATAGTGGTTTCAACAAAATAATGTTCTCAATGAAATGCAGTAGTGAAAAGCAATCACTGCAATGGTAGGACAGTGCATTGAGACATCGTGTCCATGATAGGAAGGAGAGAATTACCTGGACTTAATAGCTTAAACAAAGACCTTTTGTAGCTTTATATTTGGTGCAGATGAGAAGAGAGCAAAAGTTTTGTAACTATAACACTTCGATTGATCTAATTTTATTGAGTTTATATATGAATGAGATCTCTGTACTTTTAAAAACATATTCATATGTTTTCTTTAATACATGAAAAACATTGAAGTCTTAAAAAGTTATAAACCTTACAGCTAAGAAATGAGTTAATTTTAGGAGGGTGAATACAATTCTCCTCTAAAAGGAAGATCAGGAAAATGAAAAGTGAAAATCCTTCTAGGATTTCACACTACTCCTATCGTTTCCAGGAAATAACTGCTAATATGTAAAATCTCTCAAGATTTAAACAACAAACCACAAGGACCAATATACTGACCTTCAACCCAAAATAACTTTTACTGTATATTCACCTTACTCACACAGTTGTTTCTTTGCCTTGATAAATAAAACAGAATATTAATCACACTGCATATTGAACCTCTGTTAACATAAGAAATTCCCATGAAGAAATGTGCATAAGGAATACCTCAGATCTGGATGTGCTCACTTTGCCAGTTGCTAACCACTCTGGTAAGTAAAACTTCCTGCCACTATGAACAACTAGATCCTTTGGGGAGGAAAACTGGCATGCTCTACCTCATCACGTTGGCTCTAATACCACAGAGCTAGTTAAAGAGACATTCAATAACACATACGCCAGCATACACATGTTCTGCTTAAACTGCAGATGAACAGCAAACTGAGGTATTATTCCTGAGTAGGTCCTTTATACCCCCTTCCTTCTTCCACTTACTCATAGAGGATGCTACTGGTCAAGCCAGCATCACAAACTAATAAACACTATTTGACTATGCCTACAAAAAAAGATACAAACTATACAGCTAAAAATGCAAACTAAATGGGATGGGTAAATGCCAGATGGACTTACATTCATGTGGGTTCAGTTCAGGTACGAGTGACTGGAATGACTGACTCTGAAAGCTTCCAGTCACTCCATGGAAATAGGAACGAATAAAAAAAACTTTGGCACAACTACTCGATCCCCTTACACTGGCAGGAAAATCAAGCCAATTGGCCAAATGAATTTAGATTTAGACTACTTTGAACATGTCAGGATAATATTACACTAAAGATATATATTTTTCACTAAACAAAGAACCATGTAATTTATTCTTTCAATTCCAAACATTGATATATTTATGTTTTAATGCATAAGAATTTTTCAAGCATTCAGAAGCTAAACCAATTAGGAATTCGTTAATCTAATCAGCACTATATATTTACTTTTTCAGGCTTACAGTGTGTTTGCAAACACAAAAATAAGCCAACAAAATGTAGTATATATGGCAAGGCAATTAATGAGTTTTCTTTGAAGTTGTAAATAGAAATAGCAAATCAAAATATGCCTCTATAGAATCAGGCAGTTATGTCAGAAGCCATCTCATCACTTATATAATATTGTTTTAAATAAGCACATTGACTAGTTCACTAATTTCCAGTGAAGACACTGTATGCATCTTGATTTATTTATTTTTTTTTAGCTCCATTGCCATACAGTAATTTATTGAGTGCTAGATAACCTACCAGAGTCCTACCTGGATACTCAATAAACAGCACTGTCCTAACCGCAAAACCAAAATCCTGAGTTTATACTTTTAAGGCTTCTGCACAACAGGCCTTCCTTTTACTAAGTGGCAAACCCTTGGGAAAGCACTACTGACCTAATCTGGAATCTGGTAGACTTGATTTCTGCCCCGACATAAAGAAAGCTTAAATCTGGTGAATCAAGTTCACATACTTTTGCACTCAGAATTCTTTGATGATGTACTGGCATTTTGGTCATATTCTTTACCATGATACACCTCTTACACCACAGTAATGCAAACAGGGTACAATTCTAAGAAAATAGAAGAAAAGGGAAATTTACTAGATTTCAAATGGCAAAAATGCATTTATCAAAAGGGTGTACTATTTCTTGGTACATCTAAGCGTATGATACAATGACATTTTGTAAAAGAAAATGATAATAAACATAAATGTCCTAAGTCACAGTAATTTAGGAAAATCAGTATTTTCTAATCCAGGTCCAAAAATATGTGCACAAACCTTTGCCAATGCTTGACTTATATGTGATGCATTTTTTTCAATCTGCATGTCCATACCGGGCTTTGTCTTCAGAAAAGGGTACATAAAAGAATTTGGAAATGTAAGCCTTGCTGTGCTATATCATTCTGCATTTCAGTTTATGGGGGTTTTTTATGACACGTTAATTGTGTTTTAAAATGGAATTCTTTCCCCTAAATCTGCAAAGCTTTTGATTGTCAACTCTAAAGCACATAGATGTTCACATCGTAAAGTTATTTAAACTATGTGCACACCCTACAGATTAATAAATATCAAATTCTCCCATTGTTTCCAAACTTTTGTCCTGTTTTGGATATCATACAAGCTGTCCTATAAAATGCAATGTTGTCTTTGCCAGAAATCGCTGAAGTGAGAACAAGTGTTTAAGATTGACTTCAGCAGTTGCCTTGGAAATTGGCAATAAGGATCTAGAATTCTTACGCTGCCTCACACCTGAAGTCTTGAGTCATTCCTGACTTCTTAAGAGTAAGTTTATACTGTACACTCTGTATTAACAGATTCTTTTAAAAGTCACTTATTCCTAGTCTACAGCAAAGTAGACAATAAGAAATTATGATGCTTCTGTTTGTTCAGAGACAGAACAGTAAGATGCTATACATACCCCATTATTTTTTACTGTACTCTGGTCTGTAGATCACTGAAGACAATTTAACTCATTGTGCTAATTATGACTATTTCTTTCTACTGAAATAGTTTTGGGTATGCTTTGTTACAGTAACATAACTAACATACATTGCCTAACTCGCTGGAAAGACCCCATCAGATGATCCTTCTGTGGGCTGGCAAAATGATGTGTATGCTACACCTCCCTTCATAATAAATCCCAGCTAGTTTATTTTGTGTTAGAACTGTTGTGTAGTGACTTATCCACAGTAGTAGACATTTTGTATATATTAGTTCTTACCTTAAGCAATGAATAAAACAATTGCATTCTATTCTGGAAGCTGGAAGCCAATTTCCTAAAGTGGCTTTCATATTCATAGCCTAAAGTAAACATCATCAAAACAAAAGCTTCTCTGGGACAATATAGGCACAACAAAGGTAAAAAGAAAATCTAGTATTCCTTTGTGTCCTAGACCTCACTTCCCTCCACATTCATCCTTTGAGGTTTCAGCTGTGTACTGCTCATCTTATGTGCCTGAGGAAGTAAACTACAGATTGGCTATCTGGAGAATCTAGTTAATAAATAATATTAGAGAGGTCAGGTTGTGATATAATGATCAGGAAAGCAAGTAAACAGAAGGAAAAGGTACATTACCTATTTTGGACACATTTTCTCAAACTATTAACAAGATACCTGAGGGTTGCAATAGTCGCGACTTTAATTTGGAGAAAATTAGTTGGACCTGGGGTAGGAATGCAAATTATGAACTATCAGCAAAGACGTGGTAAATAGATGGTGGTTGTAGGTGAGATTATCCAAAGATTAGGGTGTAGAGATGTAAGAAAGATGAAATAAGAGAAAATGGAAGCGAAAGGAACCCCAAGAAAAGTGGTGGAGGATATCTGTCAAAGAATAACTTGAAGAGAGTAAATAAATAATGACTATTTTTATATCTCTGGTCCTTTGTTGTTCTCCCCATATCTAATTCTGTCCCTAAAGCTAAACTCAGCATATGATTTACCTACCACTTTAAATTGACATAACCCAAATAAAACTGTTTTGTGATTCACCTTTTCACTCCATCATCTCCAATGTTCAATCTTGCCAAAACAAACTACACCCCATCCTCATGCTAAAACTAGACAGGTTCTTCAGCTCCTTCCAACTTCCACCTGCCTGAAAACATTCACATCGGTCAGCAAGTCTCTCTCTCAATCACATACAACAATCACAGGTATGAAGAAATCTCTTTTTGTCAATCTGACCAGTCTCAGAAAGCCAATTCCCAACTTCATAACCAATCTCTTCCTTCTCACTAACAAACCACCAACCCTAAACTATCTTCCCTCCTCATTACTGACAGTGGAAATGAAAAAGCAGAAGCAAAAGACAGCATATTATTTAGACAATATTCACTTTTCATCCAAGCACGATTATATACAGTTTGATGAAGTTTCAATTCTTTTACAACCCATTTTTACTTTATGAAAATAAATTATTAATCTACAAGAAAAAAAGCATATTTTCCGCCACCACATCACCATCTCTGTTACTGGGGATAGCTGTATCTTACAGTGATAATCTTGTTTCAAGGATCACTAAGTTACACAAGTTGCAGTGTTGTCACAAGCACTGAAGCATCCAACGATTTGACAGAATCCACACAATTCTTCAGGAAGTTAATTACCACAAAGTTTTAAAAGCAGTAACATAATCTACTGCCAAAATCTGCATCTCACCATGTTACTCAAACATTGGCCCAAGTGATTAAATTAGCCTCTCAAAAAACAAAACATAAAGGGGGAGAAAATTAATCAATTTTAAAATATCATCCTGTAATGTAAATTTGTCCACAACTCACATACAAATGCACTGATTGCAACAAGATATTTGGAAATAAAACTAGCCTTTTGCATGATACCACTTCCTGTAAGTGGTTTAAAACTATTTTTTTTCCATTTTAATCCAGTATTTCAAAGCAGCATCTGGGCAAAATATGCTTTTAATATAGCCCACTGATTTATTTATTGCTTGCAGCAACATTTGTCAATATAAACATCCATGCAACAACTTCATGTAAAACTGTTGCAAAGTCATTCAGGAAAGCAAGTACCAGTGAAAGACAATTAGTTCTCTAAGAAAGAAGGCAGGCAGTAACATGCATTTTGATTGACAGGTCTAAGTTTCACCAGCAGCTTCCAGGAAACATTTACATCTGAAAAATCCCTACTTTGACCCCTTTTCCCCAGTTTGCTTGCTGGCAGATAGGAGTACATGACAAATGAACCTAATTGAAGTGGGCTGAATGCCAGATTGCCTGTTAAAAAAGAGCACCTGATTGTACATTAGGTGAGAGGTCAGTGACACTGAACACCAGCAGGTGTAATAACAACCACAGGCTTTTTGTAAAGGAAATGCAAACAAGAATTCACCCTGAGGACATTCAGGACAGTGCCTATCCGCTTAGGTACCGAGTGATTGGCAGTCAGGATTGCACATCAGGATACTCGGTGATGCTTTGTTAAGCTAGATCATGACAGGACTTTGAGCAGTACATCAGGAAAGACTGAGCCTTTTGCTGAAATCATAAAACAACACAAAACTAGTCACTTAAGAAGAAAGTAGCTTTTCTACTATTAAAAAACAGCCTTAAAATACAAAGAATAAATCATTCTGCATCTCAGCACTTGTTTTCTCCTTGCTACAAAGCCTTTATTCATCTGTCACCATTTAAAAACACCAGTGTTGCAACTACCCGATCATTAATCTTTGGAACATTTGCCAGGAGAATATTAGGTTCTTGTAAACTGTACCCACTCTACCCACCATTTGTGAGAATACAGAAAAACAATCAGTAAATAAGATTTTAAAACAGTGTTATTCCATCTTCTTAAATTACATTAATTTGTCAAACAGGTCTCCTGCAGATTTGGAGGTTTTATATTCCAATTAGTGCTTTTGGATCTAAGAAAAAGCAACTGCCTGATAATCAAGAGGGGTTTTTTTATACAGAAGCTTGCTAAACTTGCATTAGAAATCACATTACAATGCCAAAGCACACAACTTGTAGCAACAACGGTGCAGTCCTGCAACAAAGACAGTATCTAGTACAGTTTCTATAGATTTGGCAGATTTATTTTCTAGAATACCATATCTATACTTTAATTCTCAAATGTTGGTATGTCTTTTAGTAAAGATTTATTTATTTCATTTTGGTTTAGAATCTAGTGCCATATGTTTGTCTATTTCAAAAATTGATGGTAGGAAGAAGGTGGTAGAGTTTTTGGGTAACAGGATAAATATCTTAATTATTGTTAACAGGACTCTTGCAAAAACTCTGTGTGTCATATGTACACCTACATTTGATACCACCTAATTAAATTATGAAAAAAATATAGTTTGCTTAGTAATTAGCTTACTGGTTTCCATTTTCTGAAATACATTGTTCTGAATGATGCACCACAATATAAGAAGGACATTGAGGTACTGGAGCGGGTACAGAGAAGGGCAATGAGGCTGGTGAGAGGTCTAGAAAACATGCCTTATGAAGAGAGGCTGAGGGAACTGGGGTTGTTTAGTCTGGAGAAGAGGAGGCCGAGAGGAGACCTCATCGCTCTCTACAACTACCTGAAAGGGGGTTGGAGCAAGGCTGGTGTTGGTCTCTTTTCCCAAATTACTAATGATAGGACGAGAGGAAATGGTCTCAAGTTGTGCCAGGGGAGATTTAGATTGAATATCAGGACGAAATTCTTTACTGAGAGAGCGGTTAGGCACTGGAACAGGTTGCCCAGGGAGGTGGTGGAGTCATCATCTCCGGAGGTGTTTAAAAAACAAGTAGATATAGCACTTGAGGCTATGGTCTAGGGGTTAGGGATGCTGGGATGAAGGTTGAACTAGATGATCCTGGAAGTCCTTTCCAACCATAGTGATTCTATGATTCTATGACATGTGACAGATCCTGCTTGGTGAGAGAGATGGTGTAATTACCTTTCATATAAAAATATTTGCACTGCACTGAATTTTTAATAAATTTTTTCTTATGATTATGTCCTATCACACATCTTAAGTGAGGCTACTTATTAAAAAGACACTCATTAATGAGATTTTTCTGTCCTACTAGTAGCGAAATACAGCAGAGGCACTTAATATTTAGATTTCAGTCATTATATTCTGATTTGTACTGAAAATAATTCATAATTATGACAATAAGAACAGTATAGTTGAGCTGCTCTCCATTTTAAAAGCCCTTTTGTGAAACTTTGTCCTCAAAGACGTCAGTGGAACAACAACAGAGTTTACTGACAATAGCGTGCTACTGCACTGAATTCTTCAGGACAGTGTTAAGTCCTTTCTTTTCAAGAAAAATGTATTTGGCATGCAATAAACAAAACTTGATGAAATCATGAGAAAATAAAAATTTCTAAACCCAGTGTTATACTTCTAGAAACAAAGTGAAACACCCACTGTCATTAACTTTTGAAGTAAAAATAGTCTGTGGCTTACAGATCTTCCATCTGGTCAAGTCAGTTTCTGAATGGCTTTTATGTCTAAAATCACACACAACTACACCCTATACTATTGTTTCCCCATACTCAAAATTTGTAGTGCAGTTGACTCTTAATGAATTTCTCCAAATACAAAAAGCATACACCTCTGAAAAATATGTAACAATTTACTTATTGAAAGAACTTGTTTTCTGAAAATAAAAATGCAGTTTCATAACATGCTTATTAATTCTTTCCTTAGAGAATTCCATATTCTAAGACAATTCAGTAGCAATTTCCACACATCAGCTCACATAACTTCATGAATCTGAATGCACCAAGCATTTCAAATGCATTTCAAATTTCAAGTGCATTTCAAGCATTTAAAATATTTCTAGCATGAGTTTATTAACTGAAGTTTGCTTTATGGGTGCTAAGCAGATACTTAGTTTTGTCCAATCAAGCCCCTTTAGGGGAGAATGTACTTACACGTTAGTCACCTGCTGGGTGGTGGCGGAGAATCTAGCCTTTGATCAAAGGGAGACATACTGGTTTTACTTTACATCCTGTCTCTCTAGCTCTCAACTGGTCCATGGCTGGAGGGATTCATTTCAGGACTTCTCTTTATTCCACGTATTCTGTTACTTGCTGCATACCATCACCCAAGACATCAGGGATAAAACCAAACACTCTTTGTGGTACACCCATAGACAGACTTCAAAATGGAAACACTATTTAAGTTAAATCAGTAAGATCAAGTTTGCTGAAATCCTGCAACACATGCAGCTTTTGAACATGTCAACATCAGATCAAAGCTTGATAGAGTCAAGGAGAGAATGAGTACATCTAAACCTATCAGTCCTCAAGGAAAAACAGAGTACATTGGTAAATGTACAGTTGACAGTATTCATTTTGTCTTGGTGCTAACAGCAGTTAAATATAGCTAGAGAGCTCATCCTTTTTTCTCTGTAGAGTCTCTTTTTTTCTATAACTAAGGCAGGGTTCCCACTGAGCTTGTCTTAAAATACATTCTTAGAAGCTACTCTGCTTTCAAGAGGGAAAGAAAGGGTTTTTTTCCTTGATTCTTATACTGAAGGAACCTTTCCAGATAAAACTTTCCCAAATTTCCTTCAAACAGTAAGACTGTATCTGTGGAGAATACACATACAACTAGTAGATTTCATAATAAGACTTCTCTTTCCTACAAATCGAAAGATAAGGTACTCTAAACACTGCACTATTTGAACAAATAGTCTTCACTTCCAATTAAAAATTAGAAAACTTATTAAATAAGTTAAAGAGATGTAGTTGAAAAAAAAGTGGAAAATGAAATAGCAGAGAATGAGCCCTTCTCTCGCAATCAGTTGTAGGCTTTTTTTTGGTTGACAGGTTCAATTCTAAAACCATTATTACTAGCAGGTATTTTTTCAGCATTTATCATTTTTCTTTAAATGAATGGCAATCCAAGTTCTAAAAATTTTTCCATCTATTAACTACACACTGGAAATACATTAAAAGCTTCAAGGTAAACTGATTTGCAACACTGCAACTGTAAAATAGTTCAATTATAAAACAGTTATTAAAACAACCTCTCATTAAAAAACTCTGCGACTGACTTTAAGCAAATTTACAAATTAAGAAAGAGATCTAGAACATGAATGACGAGAGTTGTGTAAATGATGGAATAAAAGTTGAACCTGTTTTGGTAAAGAAATCTGGAAAAAGCAGCAAACGGATTTCAAGCAGGTTTAGAAGGTTTTAAAAGGATGAGGTACCATTTATAACTATTTTACAAATTAGTGTTGCAGGATCTATGTAAATTTCTCAACAATTTTGTCAGCCTCAGAGAGACTATGAGTGAGGGTAAGTTAAATAGTGTGGACAAGGAATTACGTTTTCATTAAATATAACCACAGATTTAGATCGTAACTACAGCATAGAGTAAGGCAGAGAAGAAAAGTCAGATATTTGGTAAAAAATTATTTCAGTGGCATGACATTGAAGGCAAGTCCGACATTGGATCAGGAACCATAATAAAAACATTCTGCAGAAGGAGTAAAGTGTTTCACTTTTTTTTTCCCCTCACAATTAATGCAGGTAGGATATAATACTCAGTTACATTTAAAAGTGTAAAGTCAATCTTACAGCACTTTCCACCCAAAAGGGTTGAATACAACTTAATTCAATCAAAATGTTCGGATCTGTTATTACTTACACAGGTATAAAGTCCTGTAAGGGTATAGAATCAATGTAAGTCAGACCTAAAGCCTCTAACTGCCATAATCAAAATCATCCTCGCAAATAGAATTCCTAAATCATTAAAAACTTACCTCAGTGTTTACATTTGACCCTATCCGTATTCCTAGAGCTAAAATGAATCCTCATGGAAAGCTCACATGCAGGAGGCAGGTCAACAGATGTAAAACACTAGACAAAGAATGTGACTATACTGTGCTGCTTTGATGCTCCAAAATACAAAGAAAGATTTAAGCCTCAGCCACATTAGGGAACAGTAGTCATTCATAAACAGTCATAGATAGACTTTAAGATCTGCTATAAAGAGCAAAGCTTTCAGCTTTGTTTGAGATTTATCACCTAATGCATTTCAAGGTCCTAGAACCATGTGTGACAAAAATATTATTATTATTAATATAATTTGCCTAGCAAAGACATTGCAAGATCTATCAAAAAAACCCAACCAAAGAACAGTCTGAAGCACTGGTTTTCCTAGAATTTAGCAGAGATTTACTAACCAAAATTAGAGCTCCTATATAAAATGGAAACTATCATTTGTTACTGGTGTCCACGCTTGCATCTGGTAAAAATATGACTATCTGCCAAATGAACAAAGAGTTTCTGATTCTCATTAGTTAAACAAGAAAACTGTGCTGGTTTAATTTAAATTATTTTAATAACCTTATTACCTAAATTGATGCAAGAGCTTTTGAAGATGCGAAGTATTTCAGAAAGGGTCTTTTTGTTTTTAACTTATGGACATAATTCTCTTTGAGACCAAGCTTTTTCACTAGAAGATGTTACTGACACTAGCTGCTCTTCACTAGCCATCAGCTAGATGTTACCACACAGTTTCCAACAGAAAGTCAGAAATGCCAGAATGCTCTCTAATCCACACTAGGAAACAATAAACAGGCTTGCCTGATGAATGGGTATTCATCATTATTTAAGCTAACCTGGCTCAGTTTGCTTGAAGTTGATACAGGATTGGTGGGAGTGATTTCTTCTGTTGATAGATCTGGGAGGGTAAAAATTTCTAACAGAAAAATAGTAGTAAGCACATAAGGGTGGGTGGTAATAATGTCATCAACTGGCACAGCTGTTTGTAGATGCCCTGCCTATGGCCTAAGGCTGTGGAAAGATATCCTCATCTACATCCAGATATGCTGTTGAAAGAGAATCCAGCTGCCTGTCCCTCTCCCTTCTAAGACTATTACTTCCTCGCATTTTCCAGCAATGCTGTTCAGGTGAGTAGCTTGCTCATTTTAGTCAAAAAAATCTGCTTTAAAAGAAAACTAGTACATGAACTAAATGTTTAGCTAGCTTGGCTCACTTTGGTAGAGCTCAGAGCCAGGCTGAAGAAGACCTCATGATCTGGTCAGCTAGACGATCCAATAGACTCCAGGAGGGAGCCAGTGAAATCATCAGTGCTCTTCTGGAAAACAGACCTATAAACATTTTCACTGGTGAATTATCTATAAATCAAAGATCAAAACTGAAGCAAAGTGAAGAAGCAAGGCTCTGGCATTTGTGATAGGCAAGGATATTCCATCACAAGAACTAAAGTTGCTCCTTGCCTAGTGGTCTCTTGAAGTGGGCAATTAGCACAATAGATTTTTTTGAACAAATGAGAATATATTGATGCCAAAATGGACGCCTAAGTAGAGTGGGACAGTATAGTAAAATAGGGATATGAACAGGCATTGCTCAACTATTTCTAATTCATTAACATTTGCTACTAGAGCACAAGTATGCAAATAGCTTAATGTTGTCAAAGCAATATTCCCAGAATTCTTGATACTGAACTTCATTAAATCACCCGAATAAATATTTTTTCTTAGATTTCATTTTTGTGCTCTCTGTTACAGAATTACTTATAAATTATCATGTTTCAGTCAGTAATTCAGGGCTCAAACCTAAGACAATCCATCTTGCTCAATGCCTTTCCTTTGGCAGAAAAAGGGAAAGGCTGTGCAAGCAGTATACACCTGCTGCAACAGCCAAATGCCTTCTTTTATTTGTTTCTTTGCATCTACACCTCACTCAGGTGCTCTGTCTGAGCTCTCACCACCACACCCAGATGAAGTGCTTCAATTATTGCATGTGCGTGACCTGAAAATCTGCATTAGAAGCCACTGTCAGAATAACACGAAGCGTAAGAGACAGCAATGTGTCTCAAAAGTGGCTCCAGAAGTTGTGGCTGGTAGGACTGCATATCTATGATAGCAGTCATCACATTATCAAAGCTCTTCCTTGAGGAAATTAAGACACATGCAATGAAAACTGGTATTAAAAAAAAAAAAAAAAAAGCAGCAGCATTATAGCATTGTTTATTTACACTGAAAATAGGTACCAGATATTTTTATTAGGCATTATTTTCTGTACTCTACTTAACAGGTTCTCTTGTATTTATCAAAATATGATTATTTTGTTCATATTTTAGTATTCTATTGTAAAATCTTAGATTCACTTTAGGCCAAATGATGTTTGATTAGGTCTTAAAGTGAGGTGGTACTTCTGCTTCCAAACAAAGCAAATGAAACCTTCCAAGAGGAATGCTGTGCTGCTGGTTCCATACTCATATACCCTAATATTCAAAAACAAAGGCTTGAAACCGATTAATACAAATAATCATAATTTCACACGTTCATATGAATGTTTATAGAAATGTAATCCAACAAAACGCAATTCATCATTGAATTTATCTTTTTAAAGCAGATTTTTACTACTTTTTTTCAAGATGTCATCTTAGCTTCAGGTATTTCTAGAATATTTGATTACTTCTTTTGGTGTGAATTCAGTGATTATTTACTGCAACTATACCATTGTAAAACAAAGTTTAGCTCTGAAAATACATACTGTCTTTTCTCACTTTCTACAGCATTAAAAATCGCTCTTGTATGTTATTTATTTTCACTATGGAAGATTACAAAAGAGCACGACTGATTGTTGTAGGCCCTGTGACTCTTGTCTTTAGGCTGATTACATCAAAAGCTTTGAAGTTCAATTCACTAGCCTCATTTTCAGATCGTTTGCACACCTTCTGCACCTGCACTGAAGAAGCTGAGGCCAAAGTTCAGGCAGAATGGCCTGAATCACAGCTAAAATGCAAGTGACGGACAAAAAACTACTGAATGTACATAATAAAGTTCTATAGCTAGACATGAGGGTGCTTTGGTGTCTCATAAATACCAGGGATAGGGTAAGATAAGATAAATGCCTGAGTAAAGTAAAAGACATCTAGTTTGTACAAATCTTTTTCAGAATACATATATATATATGCACAGATGTTTTCTATGAAGACTATGAACAAATCAAAAGATGGAAACGGCTCTGAGTGAAAACTTAACAGCACTGAAATAAAACCCAAGACTTTCATTGACTTCAACTTCCATCCCACAGGAAACAGAAAATTTCATGTTTGTTAAGCGATTCACATTATTTCCAGTGTATAATCATTAAAAAATAACATACTACATACAGCTAAATAAATTCCTATGTACTTTTAATGAAAACTCTGTCTTTAACAACAGGCAATCAATACCTGAAAATACTAGCAGCAGTAACAACATCTTTAAGAAAAAAGAAAAGTAACTTTTTAACTAATATAAAATGTCCTAATTAAAGTAAAAATTATAAACATCTTCCATTATGAATAAAAGCATTTTAACAGGAATGAAGGCTAGTCACAAATCTGTCTGTAGTTTGCAAAACAAACATTCCTAGGGAGGTTCCTCCTTTTGTTTAGTGAAAACCAAGTTGCAGTAAACCAACAATCATGTCTAAAAATTCACAAACCCAAAATGCCCTTGGGCTCCAGTCAATGTAGCAACACCCACTTAGCTAATTAAGCATAGAGCTAGTATTCATACACTCTGTGAGAAAATTGAAATCAACACTGCAGTCATGCTCCTTATTTTTCCATTGCTTTGCATACTACTGAGACTCATTTCAAAGTTAGCATGTCTTTTCCAAAACAGGCTAAACAGAATATCCAAACATAAAGAAAAATAAATTATTTACAAGAATCTTGACTTGAAATAATGACAACAAAAAGCAGAACAATAGCTAATATTTAATGTCTTTAAACATATCCTTATATAGTAACATGACCAAATTTTGTTACACTTTATACTGCTAATATAGTAAGGACATTGTGAAAGAGAACTGTTCCCCACATCCCAACAAAGACAAATCTAGGCAACACTTTTGTTTTAAAAGAATCTTCTCCTCCACCTCCCTGAAAACATACAAAACACATCCAATAGTTAGAAGTGAACTGTGAATATCTGTCTGAGCAATAATTAAGACGCTTTATTCTGTTGCCCATTCTGTAGACAATCTCTTCTTTGAAGGCTTTTTTTACCGAAGGACACTGATGCCTCCTGAAGAATTAATTGTCTCCACAGTGTCTACAACAAAATTTGTAAATTACAGGTACTATGTTCTGCTCTCAAATCCAAATTTTGTAGGCTAGTTTTATTCTAATTTCAAAAATTCTAGACATCATTTGATATCGGACAAAAGCTTCTTTTTTTCAAGTGTGAAGGTAACTCGGTTCTAAAGACACAACAGACAATGAACTTTTCCAAACACTCCTAAACATCTTTTAAAACATCTGATTTACTTCACGTTTGACAGAGAATAAAGTCTACAGTACTGTTCAAATAAAATACTGTACAAACAGGTTTTATGTTGGTTTCTATTACAGACACACATGGATAGCTTGTGGCAAAGTCCTAACTTTTCCCACTGCCTGCTGCACTTCAGTGGTAGCAACTGGAAAGGAAAAAACCAAGCACTTGTGTTCTACCTGCACACCTCAATTGTGCCACAAATCATACTTTCTAAGAGTCACGTGGGTTTCAGTCACTCATGACAGACTGCTATATAGGCTTCATTCTTAAAACTTATCATCACCTACTGATTTTCTCAGTTTTATTTTCCTTTGTAAGGGTGAGGAGAGGGGAAGTGATCCTGTTCCTAACAAGCCCCAATCAGTTCAGCTACATGTGCTACCAAATTTGCTGGCCAGTCAGATTTCCCTGAAGACCTCATCTGTTTCTTAATGAGTAACTAGCTCTCTATAACCTTGCAATACCTTTTTGTCCTGCCACTCTACATTCCCACCATCGATTCATGTCACTCTTGAGTAGTATTTAAGCACTGAAGTGGTAAAGTTTAAAAGGACATCACTGATTTTTAACTTACTACTTTTTAAACAGGGGACGAGCCTGTACTACCCTTACTTAGACGGAGTACTACCTCATGTCATCAGGAAAACTTCTGATGGCATGAGATGATCTGCATGGTACCTAAAACAATGTTAATAAGACTATATAACCAGGACAAAATTAGACTTGAAACAAAGCAAATTCAGAAGCTACATATTTTGGTCTCTCAGGGGTTTTTTGTTTTGTAGAGAAAAAAAAAAGATTCCCTCAGTCTTTTGATAGTCTGTTTCCAAAATTACTGTACACTTTGTATATAAGTTTTTTTAAACCAAAACAAATGTGTATTTGAGTCTAAAAGGACACTAATATGCTGATTCATAAACAAAAGTATGTGTTGCAATTGAACCGTTGTATCCATAGTTTATATAATTTAAACTGTATAATTAAAATTTATTTCAAATATACAAACTATAAAAAAGTAAGATGAAAGATTATTCTCCAGAAATCCACATTCTTGCAGTTCAAATACTTTTACATTTAAATGGTTGCTAAAATTATATTTTCCTCTCCAATATAAAATAGATCTCCCACGTTCATTGGCTCCCTTGGTTTTCCAATGTTCACAATTGTCTTTTGGTAGCAGTTTGCAGTCAAAAAACAAAAACAGAAAAGCTTTTTCTAAAGAAGGTTTACCCAATGTAGTTGTAGTAAGTCTGTGCTTTAATACACACTCAAGTGACTAGGAGATTTGATTTCCCTTAGCAACACAACCTGTTATGAAAATCAGGAGAAAATGAGAGGAAGAATGTTAAAAACTTGTCTACTCCCATGAATTAAGGGCTAGTTTAAGAGTCCTTGTATTATGAAGAATGAAATCAGCTCCTTCCTATATGAACACGCAATCTCCAGACTTATCCAGTCTCCAGATGTATTTCAACAGGCTGCTAAAAGTTCACCAGTTTGACCACTCAGTCACTCTACTACTATCAGGCAAAAAGAATAAACCCATGCTGCCTAATCCTGCAGCCACAGCGCAATGAAGATAAGCAGAATGAACTGTGCACCAGTCATTCCTGGTGGTCATTCCAGGTTCCTCTCATGCATACTCTCAAAAACACAGAACAGAGCACTGACTATGTAGTGAAGAATTTATACCTAGAGCTATAAAAGTCAGCACAAAAATGGATTTATCATGATCACTGACTTGGATATTCTACTCATGTTAACACTGCCCATTTAAGCAGTAATGTAACATTCAAGACAGTTTGTTTCAGCCTGATTATTAACCATTTGAGCTGTTAAAGTCACTTAACCTTGAGCCACGTGCATCCAAGACAAATCTTGCATCTTATTTAAATAGCAACAGAAATTATTAAAATGTTCCAAAACTAAATAGCAGGCACTGGTCCTTTTAATCCAGAACCACAGCATCATAAAGTGGATTCTAAAAGGAGTATCATACAGCAAGTTACAGTAACAGCACTAAAATGTCCAGACTAGTTACAAAACCAACAATTGTGAAAAAATATATGTTTTATAAAGATGGTGTCTGCAAAATTCCACTGTATCAGCCTTCTGATTGTTAGTATTGATTGTAAGCAGAAGCAGGAAATAATCCAATTATCCAAAATTTTAATTTCCTTAACCGATCCAGGGTTTCAGTCTATGTGGCAGAAAGTCCTACATAGTTATCTTACAACCAAGTGATTTTTAGCCGCTACTCTGCTCAAACATCAGAAAGTAGGAATAAAGACCTTGAAAGCAGTTTATGTCATAACTTGTACTCCTCAAGAATACTTCTGAGAACTAACTCTAGTTTTCCTCTGGTTTAGTACAAGAGCTAAGTAACTCAGTTCTACCTCAGCAACCTCCATACAGCCAAACCAAGCTGTTAGCTCTCAAGTCTGTACACAATAGAAACATTCATCCATTATTTCTCCTAAGTATATGTTTTGTAAGCATCTCTTTTTTAAGATATGCTTGCAGCTGTTAACAGTGAATATGAGGAAATTTAGTATTACCACATGTATTTTCAGAAAGGTTTATAGGTCTGGGACTGAAATTAATTTTTCCCCTAGGGAAGGAGGTCTGTGAGGTGAATTTTCATTTTGTGACAGCCATTCCACTACACTCACGGCTATTCTGCCTACAAGGACAGGTCTACTCATGAGTTCAGTCTGAAGGACAGACTATGCTTGCTACCAGCTATTTGTTATACTACCTTTGCAGTGCTCTCCCACTTGAAAAGAAATAGCAAATGACTTATTTGTCAAGGGTCTGGTATATAACGATATCAGATAAACCATGTTGGCATTTCAGCAAAAGAATCAGGAATGTCTGCTTTTAAATTGGAAATACATATGGGCCTGGAAAATAAGCATAAGATCTACTCTCCACATCCCAAACAGAAGAATGATGCTGACAAATAGCTGAAAATTACATTACTCTTAAATAACATCATAAACTACTATTAAAATATCATGTTGCTGCAGTTAACAGAACTTGCTAATTCCTTAAACACAACACTAAGAAAAACCATAAACCCTTTTTACATTTTCATATGAAAAAGAACAATTCGAGACTCTTTTTAATGCTGCTTATTTTCAGGAAAGAAGAAAGTGTAACTAAAAAAAAAATTACAATATGAGTCACATCCTTTCCTACTGTTACCACACGCAACATGTGTGTCGACAAACACAGAGGTTATCTACACGTAGAACCTGTACAAGCATGACAATTAAAAATGAATCAGAAAGCATAACAACAAAAAGGGTTTATAACTATAAGGTTGATTGCTTCTAAATGTCAAGGGTATCACAGGGTCCATTATTTTATTTTTCAATTGTTGAATCTTAAACTTCTCTGATAGAAAGCTTCAACAGTTCAACTTTTTTAAAAAAACAAAATGCAAGTTATTCATTATGGATAACACTAATTTTGCATCTCACAACAATTCTTAAAAGTAAATATATAAGAACAAAAAATATTTTGGACATGTTATTCCTGTCAACTAGAGCAACTGATTTGTAATGCAATCTGTAACACCACTGGAAACAAAATAAACCATTATAGTTTTCCAATTGGGGTGACAGGAGCCAAAGCAATATAAAGTATGGCAGCTTCAATAAAACATTGATCTTGACTTATGTGAGTACATTTTGCTCCTCTGAACAGTCTAATTGTAATAATTGTAATAAATAGAATTGTTCCAGTAAGAAGCAATGAGCAATGTTTTCTAGGAGCAAACTACAAGGCCTGATGGTTTTAGCAATGTTGACATCTTTTTTTTTTTTTTTCCCATGCATGTTATAAATTATATTCCAGTAAAATTGTATGCTCATTCTGTGACAAACTTTCTTAACTATCAAACTTTCATACTTGTTCTGCCAACATATTACAGTTTTTCTTATAGAGATTTTCAAGATGATATAGTAGATTAATACCAGATTAAGAAATTTTCATCTACTGAAAAAGGAAAACTGTTTAGACAGATACAGGCACACACAAATACACTCCTTTCAAAGTTCGGCACCTATCTACACCTTTAGACACAATAGGCTACGAAAGAAATTAAACCATTAGACCATTAAACCATACAGATATATTCTCTCATTGTTTATTGCATATGAGAAAACATTTTTACAGAGTTCACAAGCATATTTGTCAAGAGACACACAGCTCCATGCAGTTTAAAATAAAACAATAAAAATTAGACTTCAACTCGAAAGAGATAGAAAAGAAAGTTTCTCACCCTTGAAAACAAAACTGGAACTTTGGTTTATAGGAACGGCTATGCCCATATACCCTCCTCGTCATCCTGTGTGCCAGACATTAAGAGATGCACAGAGAAGATGTTAGCATTGGAATGAAAGAAAAAAAGGTTAGTTACTTTGGTGCACATAAAATACAATTTTTTGGCTGTTAAAAACATTTTTTTTTTTAAACATAAGGCAGTGAAAACAAAGGAAAAAGTTTGTGTTACACACACACAATTCTGCATCTATAGCAACGAAAAGAAAACAAGAACAGTGACGTAAACATTTCTCCTACTCAGTTAAATTAGCATGTAGGAATAGATTATAAGATTAAATATTAACCGATTATCTATTTTTCAATTGTACGCAATTCAAACCAACACTGACAGCAGAAAAAGATCAAACCTTGTAAGTAAGCAAAACAGTTACTGCAACCACATTGTCTTAACATTCTCTTAGGTTAAATTATACAAAATGGCTAAAAAATAATTAAAAAACCCCTATCATTAACAAAGTACACTTTTTTTCACATGATATCCATTAATCTATCTTTTAAGAAATCTTTAACACTGCAAATTGTTGAATACTATTAGACAGTTTCTCTCCATCCCAATTTTGAGCCACTAGGCATTATGCACTCATTTAGAGTTTCACTGATAGATAACATCAACGACAAATAAAAAGAATCGTAGTAATTTAAGGAATTTCAACATTTTTTTTTACAGGGATTATTCTACTGTAGATGTGCTGGAAGCAGGTGGTCTTTCTCTACATTTATTGTAAACTTGAAGTTAAAAAGATTAAAATTGAAAACATGAAATAAACCAGAAGAGTGAAATGTTCTTCCTTGAATCCGTTTACTGAAGATCACATTTTTTTATAATGATTCTTTATCTATGCCAACACAGATGTGTATGTGCACATTTATATCTATGCATAGTTCTACTGTGTCAAACTGTGATGCAACACTCAGCTTCTAGAACACAGAGATGCACAACGCAATGTTTTTTATTTAGCTCAGGATTTTAAAATCAAAATCTGATAATACTAGAGATCCTTAAAATTCTCACATTATTATTTTAAAAATGTAAAAAAAATTACATTCTATATCTACAAAACTTTGAAATGTAACTGGTGTAGCGTATCGCTGGCACTTAATTAAATCTAAAATCTAAATGAAATGTACGGTAATTAATTATGATTGAAATGGACAGGAATTTTGGCCTGAAAATATACACTGCCAGTATCACTACTGTTCCTAGTCCCAGATGTCAACTGTTATTAAAAACCAGATGTTAAGATAGATGTCTTGCATGTTGCTGAATTAAATAAAGAAATCTGACAGTTCACTATAAACTTGGCTATCATTTAACACGGAAGAAATGTGGGTAAATTTTTTGCAGTTAACTTGGAACACGTCTTAGTTATAAGGTCTGCACAACTACACCAAAAAGCAAAGACACAGCAAGGCCTGAAATTCTTATTTATTTTTGAAACAAGGGACAAATTAAGTAAAACTTCCAATAAACTGCGTTCTCCTCTACTGAAAATATAAGTCCTTTCCTCTGACTTCTACAGGAGCTACTTTTATTCAGGCCAACTAACGCTAATTGAACTGACTTTGAAGTTAACAAGAGTTTTGCCAGAGTAAAATTTGAAGAAAAACTGAAGGATTTCTTTCTCACTGAGTGGTTTGATCCTATTTCACTAACAATGCATCAGGTTAATCTTCAGTGATATCTTTAAAAACAGCAAAAATCAACACAATTGGCAATTCAGTACATTTCCAAATGACTCGTCCTAACTACATACAACCGGTTTGCTGTTTAGTGTATCGTAATTCTTCAAACAGGCAGACATTCATTTTTACTTCAACTATTTGTGTGACCTTTTTGGCAGAATTCTAGAAAAGTTGAAAAATCAAATATTGTCAAATATTTTTAAAGAGTATTATGGGAAATTACAGAGTACATAGTTTGACACTGATCCTGATAATACAATAAGCAATAAATTAAAAGCTGGAGCTCAGCTGATGTCAATCAAAATCACTTTATTGAGTACTAGTCCTGTCAAAATAACTTTCTATCCTTTTCAAATACATAGAAGGTCTTTTATACAAGGTAAGTGCTTTAAATAATATGCTGAGATTTCTCTAAGGCATTTGATTATTTGCCACAAGACACTGTCAGCAAAGTTAGCTCTATACAGAATGAATGTAGCTGGAGAAGGAAGAGGACTTGCAGCTATCTTTTCTTATCCCAAACCTGTTCTGTACTCCCATGGTCTGAAAGAAAAGTCTGTCAAAGACTGCTTGGAAAAGTGAACGTGTTTGGGATTAGCTGCATACATGTTATCAGTCACATATACCTATGTCTGAAATCATGTATACAGTGCTATCATTTGAAAACACACAGGGCAAACTTAGAAGACGGGACAGCATCGGAAATTGATGATGTCAAAAAGGACTTCACAGATGATGACAGAAATGAACATGTGATACAATGTTGAATTTACAAGGACAAATACAGGCAGAGAAATAAAAATTTTTTAAATTGCTGTATCTCTATGCAGTAGCATAAGACCATTAATAGATTTGCACATCTGGTGCTCATGTCATACTCTTGTGAATATTTGAAAGACTGTAACCAGATCAGGAAAGAGCTACAAAACTAATGAAAAGTAAACTTTGCAGTGAGAAATAAAGAGACTCAAAAGAACTGGTCACTCAAAAGTTTTTAAGACTGTTCGATTACTATCAACTAACAAATAAAGAAAAGGAGATAGCTCTTTAGCAAATAAAAGGCTAGACAGAAATTTATAGGATGTAATTACACTGCATATATGGTACATAGTTTTCAATAGTGCATCAGTTCTGGATGACTTGAAGATTTTATATCAAGACATATTTGGAAAAGATGCAGCTAACTGTATTCAAAATAATTCCAACAAACTACTGATTGAACGAAATTATTGAATGGTCAGGTCCAG
>VWZK01015259.1:0-64832 GCA_013396935.1 Baryphthengus martii
CAGTCCGGGCTCGGCTCCGGCTCCGGGTAGGGCCCCATCCCCCGGCCGGGGGCTAAGCATAACATGTGGCTCCAGCTGAGGGACTCCGGTTTCCGCACTCCATTAGTCCGGGAGAAATTCCACCGGTGAACCGCTGAGTGAGGGGCCTTGTCTGCCTGTCACAGCTTAGTCTCCAGGAGGGCAGTGGCAGGGAGCGAGCGCTGCTTGCACCCCAGAGGGCTTTAACTAGGACTTTGATTTCAACAGGCGCGCAAAGATACGAAGCCACATGAGTTTTCAAGGCTCCCCGGGAGGAAAAAAATGCATCTAGCAGCATGAAACGCACAGGGCTCCTTCCTAGCAGAGACCCAGGGAGGAAACGGTATGAGGGATTGTTCCTGGGATGCCAAGAGTGACAGCGAGACCCCCACCGAGGCTGGGGGTGCCCGGACACGCCAGCCCATGTGGGATGGAGAGCGAAGGGCAGAGGGAGGCCTGTCCTGCCGTGAGCAAGCATTTGTGGGGCTGGATCCAACACATACATGAGGGCTTTGAGATGCACTGAGCTTTACACCACTGAGAGACACCTGCCAAAATCCTGAGGTGCTCCCTCACTCCCAAGCCTCAGACATCAAGGTGCTGTGACCCCTGACCATAGGGCACTTGATCTATACACTGCTACCTCAGCTTGCCTCTTCTCATGAGCTGCTTTTATCATTATTTTCAAAGTAGACAGACTGCTCTGACTGAATTAATCCCTTAAGGTTACCACCCTACCTCTGCAACAAAAGGACAGAGCTGCACAGCTCTAGGTGCAGGTACCAGCCCAGAGGAGCACCGCAAAGCAGCTGCTCTGCTTAGCCCTGAGAGCAAAGCATCATTAGTTATGAGAGGTCATGTCAAAAGTTTGCTTTACAAGAACTTCCAGACCCTGAGAATTGCAGTCAGGAGTCTCACTCTTGATGTGAGGTCACTGAAAAATGAACTGATCTTCCCTGTCACCGACCAGCCATCATTCCTGTCAACAAACAAGCAAGGAAGTAGCGCTAGCAAATCGCCTTGATTCCTCAGCCTCTCAGGAGTAATGTTTACAGCCAGCACAGAGATCTTGGCATCCTAAACATGTTAGTATCTGAATAACCTATACTGTGGTTGAAGAGTCACTGTTATAACGCATGGAAAGTATTTTCGGTTACACTAAGAATACCTAAATTATATTATGTTGCAGGAGAGGCTGACTTTGGATAAAGTGGAAAAAAAAACAACACAAAAAACAACAAACCATGAACAAGTTGCAAGATCAGACAGAGATCTCCAAAGTGCGAGTTGTACTGGATACACCCAAATGCAGCTATTCTTGTTTCAGTCTTTATTTTGACGTCATTAAAGAAATTGCCAGTAACCCGCCAAAGATGTATCCACAGTAACCACACAAAGATGTACCAAAAAATCCAGTGGCACAATAGAAAAAAAATAAAAAAATCACTCACATCCTAAAAAGAATGGGTGTAAGTACAAACCATCTCCTACCAGCATTTGTTTCCTGAGAAAACCAAGGTCCCAATCTTGATAAGGCTTAAAGACATTCCTGTTTTTTCACCAGTTTGTAGCCCCATAGATATGACTACAGGGAAACTCCTCATATGGACAGAGCCAAGCACAGTCTAAACCACAGGTACAGCAACTCATTCGTAAAGTGCAAAGATTAAAGAATACAATGTAAGAAATAAAACCCCTTTTAAACAAATTATTAAAGCATGGGTGGTGGGGTTTTTTTTGTACTTTGCAGCAGAAATAAAAAATGCTGAGGTGCTTTAACAGTTTCTAAAATATTCGTTTGTGAAGCATTTTAACTGATGAGATGGAGTAGGTCCAGAAATTAGGGAGGAGCTCCCAGAAGTAAGACAACCACACGGACGGGTCAGGAGGCCACATGGGGCACTGCAGCATCCGCGCTGTTGTCAGGAGCTGGGAGTTGAGAGCAGGGTGACAGAAACCATCCCTCGGCACAGAGCAAACAGCACATGGGGAGCTCGCGCAGATAATGAACGGCCGAGTGAATCAGACTCCGAAATCTGAATTCAGCATTGACTAGGAAGTGATCTGACTGCCCCGAATTGCTGTCCTCCTCCTCCCGAAGCAAGGAGCACCTAACAGAGGGAGCACTGCTGGTTTTGACAAACTGATTTGACTTAGTAGGTGCCTGCTTGGGACCACTGAGCTCCAAGGATCAAAAGAAAGTCTTGGGTACACCTGGCAGGAACTTTTGTGCCAGTTTCCTCAGTGTCTCATCCAAACCGCAGATCCACCTCAAAACAGCTAAAAATGTGATGGGTGGGGAACCTTGCTAGGTAGAGAATAGGAATTTTACGCTAGGTCCCTCTCACTGCAGGTAAATGCTGTACTGTCAGGCTGGAAAACAGGTTGTTCTCCCCAGTGCCCTCCCTCTGCCAGGGAACTGGGGCATTGTATCTGTCTATATGGGGTTGTTTTCAGGTAGGTGACAGGCTGAGGGAGGCCCAGGTTTAAATTCCAGAGCTCCAGATTAAACTGATAGAAATCTGAACCTGCATCTTCATCCCAAGCAACCACCCTATTTACCAAGTATTTTGGAGACCACATCTTGTCTGGATTTTAATGCAAATGCTGAAAGATCTCCATTTTGTCCCTGGATAAATTTAAAATAAATGTTGTAAACTCAATTATTTATTAATTAACAAAGTTCTTGTCTGTTAGCACACCGTGGAGCCGGGCTCCTCTAACCCAAACCTACTCACGCACCCCTTCCCCACTTCTTCATCGTTTCTCTCCTTTTCTGCTCTTCAGCGTAATCCATCTTTCACTCAGTCTCTTCCCCTCTCTTTTCTTTCGTTCCCTCCTCTGTCCATTTGCAAGGAGCAGTAGCAACAGCCTCCCTCTTACTGACGGTTTCCATCTGGTTGCTATCTCCCTGTGCTCGCTCCAGTCTGGGAAACTCTCCATGTTGTCCTCTTCCCCTCACCATTTCCTCCGCGGCTCCGGCGGGAACGGCCAGCGCTCTTCAAACAACTGGCCAACTAACGAGACGGGATGAGCACGCACTGCCCAGATATCTGCTCTCGTCTGTACCCACAGCCTGAAACATTTCTGTTCCAGCAGAGCCCCTTTTAGGCTGCTTCTCTTTAAACTTTGCCTTGTTTCGTTTGCTCGAATCAGTCTCTGCCGTTCAGACCCTGGCTGGTATCTGATGTGCCTTGTTACCAGCCAAGTTAAAAGTCTTATTTCAGTTTCATTTCAATTTCAAGTAAATTTTGCCATCTCAGAATGGGCAACAGATAAATTTACTATGTGACCTTATGAACAGCTATAGTTGATATCATACAGAATTAACCCTTTGGCTGTCGACTTCATATTTCATTTAAAAATGAGAAAAGCAATCAAAATACATGTGTCTGATCTCCCAAATATGCTGTTGTCCTTAAGTGGAATTAATCTGAGGTCCCTATGTATGCCCATTTAGGTACAGATATTTATGTGCATGCACGTGACAGGTAAAAAAGCATATACAGAGAATAATTTTATGCATCTCCTATGTCTGCTGCAGGATAGCAACACAATTAAGTCACCGTGACCGAGACAATTATCCATACAGTAAGTAAAATGAGATGTCCACAGCGAAGTTTTTAAACTTGTGGGAATAGAGTAGAGAAACTCCGTAGAGTCATGCAGCTAATGAGCAATAAATACACACTGGCACACCCTCATCAATTTTAAAGTCTTGGTATGAAAAGAATGCAATTAATTAAGATATGTTGATTTATAAGAGGTGACATAACAAGATGGATAGAGAAACCTTTTCCCTCCGATCTGTCATGGTTTCTTTCCAGAAGACGGCGCAACACGTGACAGTGACCTCCTTGGACAGTCATAAAGAAATCGCCTTGAGTTTTGTTTTGTTTTTTTCCCCCTCGCTCTAGTAAGACATATAAACTTCCTTTTCAACCCTTATTTTCATTTGGTACAACTATATTTAAAATGAAACTGCTCTAGACATAAAAGGAAAAAAAAAAAAAAGAGCTGAAATAATTATATTTAGAAAAATCCTTTCCACTTTTTTACTGCATTACATTTCTGCACATTGAAACATAAACCCTGTTTCCCCTTCTCCCCCCCTCCTTAAGTCAGATGACTTTTTTGTAACTTGGCATACGGACAGTCTGGTATAAGACAGGACTGGAGCATTTGTTGAGTCAAGATGTTTAATTTTTTTTTCACTCACATAATGATCCTTTTTTCCCTCCAGCCACTTGAGTTTTGTTTATGTTGCTTGAGCCCTAAACTAATACATGAATTCTCTTCACTGCCAAGATGACGACTTCGGCACCGGGCTAGATCAGCCAAGAAGGACTACGTTCACTTTTAAGGACAGAGGTATTTTAAAAGACTTTTTTCCAGTTGTGACAAATTAAAGGCATTAAAGGAAACAACTGCTGTTGCGAGAGCTACTGGACTTCAAGGAGGAACTGGGAGAGTTTTAGTTTTTTTTCAAGCACTTGACTTTTGCTAGGGGGCACTTTGCTCCTATGCCAACTCAGGCTTATATTTTATTATTCTTAGAACAAAAGGTTGCAGTAATTAGAATTGGGGAAGTTGTGCTCAAAGAAACCGAGTCATCAGATAAATTTGATACCATTAAGTGGTTATAAAAGGTGAGATTTTTAAAAAGAATGACTGCTTCAATATATTGGTTTTATCCTGTCAAGAAAAGATGAATGAGAAGTACAGCTACTTTCACTCAGGCTAGACATGTAAACCTTGTACTTAATGACTGATGAGCAAAATTTTTTTTCTCTTCCAAGTGCAGATGGGCAAACTCCTCGTAATTACAAAACACGAGAAAATCTAATTTTATGAACAGAAAGCAGCGCACCGTCCAAATGTTTCCCAAGCAAGAAGAGCTTTAGGTGCTGGTTGAAGAAAAAAAAGCCAAACAACATTTCTTATAATGTGATCCATATTCTACCACATGCACATTTAATATAAAAGTTATGTTTGATATATACCGCCTTAGCATTTTTCTATTTTAACTGAAAGCCTTTTGTTCTGTCAAGATTATAGTAGGATTTGCTTTCATTTTTCATGATGTTTCACTCAATACATCACTAACATTAGCAGAACTTAATAAGCGCCCACCTTCTCCTTCTCCCTGCCCTGCCTGAGGTCTTTTGATGCATATTCCTCAAGAATCTTCAGATGTTCAACATTGTTGGGAAAGCGGCCTCTCTCTACCCTGGTATCAGAGATAAAGAGGAGGAGGACGAGTCTGTAAAATACTGTCTGGTGGTAGCAACACAGTAAGCAAAATGTTTTGCAGCTTTAAATCCTGCCCTTGGTACAGTCTCTCTAATGGGCTTCCCTTCCTCCTTTTCTCTGTTGCAGATTCACATCTGTTTCTCTGCATTTTGAAACTGTGTTCATTTTTCACTGCTGCCCTTTGTCCCACACTTACTAGCTCTCGCCAAGGGCTTCATTTCACTTATTCAATAAGCGAGAGGCACTGCAGACTAGAGAGAGCTTTAGGACAAAGCTCAAACTTCTATTAGGCCTCAACAAAAATGTTTTTGTTCCTTATCAAGGAACTTTTTTCCTGTTGCTTGTTGTTGGTTTGTTTGGGGTTTAATTAACATGGGTAGCTTGTAATTGCCCAAACAGCTTGCATTTTCAAATCTTTAAGGCAAATTAAAAAAAAAATAATAAAAAATTGATGCAATAGAAATCTGTATTATCTGTTACCAGAAAAACTTTGTGCTAGAAAATACCATTTGTCCTTCATCTTTTTACGTGTGCAACACTTGGCTCTATCTGCAAATACAGAGCATTTGTACTTCTGAAATCCTGGTTCCTTCCTACGTGCACACTTGTGCAAGAGCTCAGTTAACATACATTTTCATGTCTCCCTGGCTTAGAACACATTACACTGGAAACCAGGCGGGACTTCCCAGTAATGCCGTGCCAAGTCATCCCTGGCTACGCCTGGGTTGTTCGCTCCAGCCCGTCCTCCAGTCCCGGCACTAATTGCTGCAGGTTATTGCACAGCACGGTTAAAAACAAGAGACCAGCCACGTAGCTTTTCACAACACAAGATTTTTGACATGTTAACGAGTTTATTGTATATCTTGTTGCTAATCTAAATACCAAAGAGCTCTTCTTCCAAGAAGAAATAGCAAAGATGAAACTTCTAACATGTTGGACTAACAGCTTAATGTCTGCATGTGAAATTATTTAACTCTTGTGGTTGTGTTTATTATGCCACAAGCGCCTGAGTCAAATGCAGTTGTTTGTTGTTTGGTTTTTTTTTTCTTTCTAAATCATCATCCCACCATGATGCCAGTATTATAAACCCTCTTGTAAAACTGTGAGGTTCAGGAAATATTTTTAAATGTGTGTCACTTAGCCTAAGACTGACAGTCTTTATGTGCAACCTCTTTTATCCCCAGCTCTGTTTCTTTAAAAGCACTCGGCCCCCTCCTATTTGAAGCTTCTCCGATGCCGCAGTCTGGAGCACCCCTGTTTCTTGTGTGCATCTCACTACTAATTACATTCTATTTTACAGCTTGAAGTTTTAAAAGGCATAGAACAGAAAAGTCAACAACACGTGTACTTTTACAACTACTACATCTAAGGAGAGCATAAAGAGTTGTAGGTGTTTGTTGGTTTAGTGCCTCTCCCCAGCTTTCAAGTGAATATTCTTTGGTCCGATGGGAAAAAACAAAACACAACTCTGAGAATACAGCAAAGCCACACTCAGCCTTGGGTGGGCTCTAACTCAGCTTTCTCTGCTATAGGAAATAACTTCAGAAATACGGGACGAGGGGTGTCTCACATCCCTCGCCATTCCCATTTGATCCATGATGTTTTCTGTCATTACGAAGAACCTCACCTCCCCCTACGCCGCCAGCGCCTGCTCGGTGTAATCAAGAGCAGGCACCTGAGGTCCTTGTCAGCAGCAACACAGGGCAGGGGCGACCAGTCAGACATCTACTCGGCTTTTCTTAGGTGTTTAGCATTATATTCCTTCTGTGTCCTGTATCTATGTACCTTCTGGTCTTCCTTTGGTACTGCCATAGGTATCCTTACACTGTTTGGTTTAGGTTCTCTCTACTCTCAAGGAGGTTTTGAGGGAGTTGTCTTAACCCCCCCCCCAACCACATTTGTAGCCACCTGACTTTCTCAGCTCTTGTTTACTGCAGAAGTTTGAAGTGTGGACGGGCTTTTCACGGGCAGCCCGACTATATTTACACTTGTTCCAGTCTCTGGTAATTTAAGCCCATAAGTCAAAGTGAACAACTGGTGACATTAATGAGGCTTCAGAAGAATGAAATTGGTGGTAACTCGCATCCCCTGGGAGGGCTGTTGATGATGGAAAAGGGAAATTTAATATTTGTGAAATTAAATAATACTGAATAAACAAGAGGTCTAAACCAGACTGTATCTATCTATTTGATTATTTAGAGTTTGGTGTCTTGGTTCTTTCTAAACCAGAACCTGGCTGTTAAAAGTATTTCTATTTTCCCCAGTGTCCTATGGGACCCAGAAAGCACAGTATTAAAAGCCTTAGTACTGCTCTTAGAGGGTTGGGAGGGGTTTGATTACACAAAGCATCTTTCTCTGGAGAGCTGAATTAAAGCCTTGGTCTTCAGATAGTACCGAGCACAAACTTGCCAAGTGACCATCACAAGGGGGTTTAGCATTTAGTCAGCAGCATCTGTTAGAGGGGAGCCCACAACTCAGAAGTGCCCACTGGGCTACCAGAGGTCTGTACTGGAAAAGGACAACCCAGCTGCATGCAAGAGATGAGTAAACTGGGAAAGAGCAAAAAAAGAGAGCTAAGCAGAATTTGAAAGGCAAAACCTGCATCCTTTTTCAGGTATCTCCATTTGTTCACCAAAACTAAAAGAATTCCCAAACCACTTTCAAAGATCTCAAGGAATCTTGTATCAGGTTCTTCAACACAGTGTAAAATACTAGGATCTTCATTGGAAGATAGGAAGGAAAGAGGGGCGAGCAATAGAAAAGGGAGAAATGGAACAGCTAATTTTTATTCACAAGGAAGTTTTTATCGTTTTGCTGCCTTCCCCAAGAACACAACAGATCTTTACAGCCCTGGCACTTGTTGAATTTGGTCAAAGAATAGTTGCATTTCACTTTATGTGGCATTAAAAATAGTTAAAGGAAGGAAAAAAACCCAACTCTAAAACATATCTTTGAAAATAGGTGGCTTTCAGTTCTAGTTCTACTCCATCCAAGGTCTTAATGTTTATGCTCAAAATTGTCAGATTCTTCCCACTTCTTCCTGTCCCCGCGTCCTACCCCCACTCCCCATCTGAACAAATCAGCACATGAATATTTACGAAGACGGCGGAAGAAGGCAATTGTCCCCCGAGTTCTTTTCAATTGAAATATCATTTCAAGCTGGAGTCACGTTAAAAATAATTAAGAAGGGTTCCAAAAGGGACAAACCCATCCCCAGCTCACCCGTATGGCAGCACAATGGGCCACCGCTGTGCGAGCGAGCAGGCCTGATGGCACTTTATTTAACACGTCTATCTCGCCTTGATGAGCGCCTCGTATTGTGAAGCAGAAGGAAGACGTAGCCCAGGACAAGCAGTGTGGACAGGCACAGCCTGTGACTGTTCATAAAAGGGAAACAGCGAGAGCTCTCCGCAGAGCAGGGCACTGTCCCGCTCTGGCGCAGCGTGGAATCGATACGTTTTGAGATGAATTCACTAGGGAAGTTTGGAGAAGATGGGGATAGGGGAATAAAGAGTATTGATATTGATAAAAACTGCAGCAGGAACCAGCAGCACCACACGTGAGCAAACTTTGCCAGCAGCAAAGATAAACCAACCTATTAAATCATACTACAAGTTTCCCCCTCTGCGAGATATTTATGCTGGTGTGCAGAGTTTTCTTAAACCGTGTCCTCTATTAGCACTTGCTTGCATTCAAATTAGGGCTGCAATAAAGACAAATGACTGTGGCAGATTCAATGCATTTTTCCTTGTCAAGTGCAACGCACATACTTCCCTTCGTGCGCAGCTGCCCGGTAAGGTAACTGGCTGCAGCAGCCTGAGACGCCACAGATAATTCATAGTGTGCGTCTAAGCTCTTTTCAGAGTTTCTGATTTAGGAAAATGCTTCTGAAAATGCCCAGTGTCTTTTTTTTTTTTCATGTAACACACACACAGAGAAGCAAAACCCTTCCGCTGCACAGGTGAGGAGTCCTTTGGCCTCTAGCTTTGGTCACAGATGCGTAGACACATCCAAGCTTTCTGCTTTTGTTAAAGAAAACAAAATTAGTAGATTCCTTTGAGATACTCGAGTGGGGAATTAGCTTTAATTTAGAATCATAGAATCAATTTATTATATACATCAACTGATGCCAATTAATGGCTCAGTGAAGCAATGCATTTATTAGTAAAGCTAAGCAGAAAAAGAGATGGAAGCATTTCTTGGGATTCTCAGAGCTTGCCCCCGCCCCTCCACCCATATGACGTGCAATTTCTCTGGCTCAAGCAACCGTGTTACAAGGGAAGACAAGCCAAAATAAATGCAAAACGCTCCTTTTTCCTCTAGCTTCTTTGAGCACACGTTATGCATAAATTACAGGAAAAAAAAAAAGGAGAAAAGATAACAAGAGAAAGAGTTTCTGCTTGTTGTTTTAAAATGCTGGTGTTTAAGAAAATTCAGAACAACAGAGGCAACATTTGAAATATATGTAAAATGGCTTCACTTTCTCATTCTCAGCGTATCATTTCTATTATTTTAGTACTGTCTGACAACCAGAAGCAGTGAGATCATGGCAGTAACCAAGCCAGCGAGACAATACTGAGACTAAACTCCTTTCTGCCTGCCCCCCTCTCCCCCAATGCACCCTCCAAATCTGATTTTAAGCCAAGTCAGCTCCCATGGAGCAGAGATCCTTAGCTGGCAACTCTCTTCTCTAACCAACTTGCCTCCAGCAATAGAAGCAAGGTATGTGAGCAATCGCCCTTCCCCAGTACTCTTGGAAAGAGGGGAGAGGATGTCAGTCAAAAAAGTTTTTAAAAGAAGTAGATTCTAGCTTTATAATGGTTCTCATGCCTTAGCACTTCCCTTCCAGCTCCGTTCTTGCCCTCGGATTGTGTTATTGGTATGAAAACAAGAGGGGCCCCCACCCTGGTAAGTGGGCAAGGGTAGGACGTGCGGCTGGGACACGCGGACTGGTTTGTCACAAGCTCTTCATTTTCTGAACGGGACAGGTAGAAACAAAATCTCGGCCTCCCTGTTCCCCAGTTTACCCTCAGGCACTGCCCAAGAGGTACCTCGGGAGCTGCGAGCGCTGAGAGAGCTGCTGAGGCTGCCCCGGCCGCCTCGGGGGTGCAGCGATCGTAGCAAGTGGAAGGGAAAGTTGGTATTTAGCCCATCCCAAAGAATTTAATCCAATCTTTCACGTTTCTGAGGGACGTATGTGCGTGGCACGGGTCTGCAGAGCTTTTTGTGTCTGCACAAGTCCGGTAATACTGCGTTTCCATTTAAGCTTCATCAATGTCATCAACTCTTAATTTGCATTGCGTCCGTGTTTATGAGACAAGGGAAGTAGAGGGAATATGCCCAGACTTTCAGAGGCCAAAAAGCATTTATTTTAAAGTTGTTTTCTTTTACAAAGTGTCCACATAGGTTATTGCAACTCGTGTGCATTCTGCTACCTCTATGCAAACTGAGAATACCTGATTTTAATTAAATACTACACCATTAAAAACATTTATGTTGTTCGTAGCTAAATTTCTCCATGATTTATTTCTAGATATTTTGCTTGGAATTTAATTTGCTTTTTTTATTAAACGGCCTTCCTATAAACCCTGCCTTTCCATAGCATATTTCTATAGCAGTTATATATATAATTTCTAAACTAGCAGCTTGTTTGACTCTAATAAAAAATACTCTCTGCCTTCCAAAGAGTTCCTTTAGATGAGATAATGCCTATTTACCTAAAATATCAAATGGGTAGAGAGAAATATCAACAGAGAAACCGATAGGCACACAAGAGGCTTTCTTTCCTTCTCTTTCTGAAGAGACTTTAAAGCTGAATAAACACCTTGGAAAAGCACAAGCAATATGCGGATCTCCTGGGTTCTGAACCTGACCTTCCAAAGTTAAAAATGCACATTTTCAAGGCTGATCCTATAAACCTTTGCTCACATGAGCAGTCCTACTGACTTCATTCCTGGGAGCCCTTCGGTGTGATCTCTCGGATGGGATGTATAAGGTCATACTGAAGTCTGTTAATTCTTTCTGTTTTCTTGATCAAGCAAAAGCATTCCTGCAATGTCTCCTTAGCATTAATTTCATGCCCATGATGATTAGCATATAAATCTAAAAGCATTTGTTGATCTGTCCAAGTGATTTTTTTTTTTTTCCATGTTCAATATGACATTAATCTGCCTGGCTCAGGTAAACAACTAATAGCTACTAAAGAGAGTGCAATTTATCAGAAAATAGTTAACCCTTTTGAGAACGCCAGGTGAAAGGGGCGAACTCTAAACCCAGCACTGTATATTTCAAATAAAACACTATCAAATGCAGTAGCTTTGGTGACTTTTCCAGAAAAAAAAATGCCTGGTGCCTCATGTCACTCCCTAACTGGGGTCACCTCTCCCCCCAGCCCCAGGCAGGGTACAGCTCAGAGCCAGGATGACTCACAGGGCTGCCCGACTCAGCCCAGGGGTCGCCTCACCAGCCCCCCAGTTGCCTCCATTGCTCTTCCCAAAGCTGTTGGGGCCTTTTGAGATGTGAAAAGAGGAGGGACAGGACTAAATCTGAACACTCAAAAGCAAGAGAGGCCCATCAGGAAACTCTCAGCTTCGAAAAGCCTTCAGATTAGATCTCCCTGCCGCCGGTGCGATAGAGAAAATTGCCGCCGTGAGGCTGCAGCGTCCCCCTGCCACGGGGTGGCTGCCCCCCAACCTCGCTCACAGCCCAAAGGTCCCTGTGCCCCAAGTTCTGCTGCACACTCTTTATCAGGTACAGGCAAAGGGGCTGTCTGGTGGTCCCCAGAGAAGGAAGGGAAGGAAGGGTGCAGCCCGGGGTGGCAGTCACAGCAGGACCCTGCACTTACTGATCAGTGGGGAGGAGTCTCGACAGCCTGACTAAGGAACAAAACGAAGAAAAACAAACCAGCCTCTAAAAAGTGTGGAGGTGGTGATGGACAAAAAGCTTAAAAGCTCGACAGAGTGATGCCAAAAGCTTTTGAGCACCGGCAATTGATATATCCAGGTGCTGCCTGCTCCTCGGAGCGGGAGTCTCAGCTTTCCTGCCTGCTCCGGGAAGAGATGTAGAAGGCACTGGTGGCTTCCACCTTCCTCGCTTCAAGGCGTTTTTCAGACTCTTCCTTTCACCACAGGGATGGTTCAGCGTCACACATACCTGTGCACACGTTCTTACTTCTCTTTCTCCACTCCCAAAAAATAAAGCCCTAAACTGCTTTTCACACCATCCCCCGGGAAGATCATTCCCTTTTAGAGACCCTGTAGACCACATCCCTGCCTTCATCGCTCATGGAGCAACGAGAAAAATCTACACGGTGCTTAACACTAATTTTAAGTCCTTGTTGCAACCAGCAGCTGAAAAGACCACGACTCTTGAAAACAAATCTTTAGCCTCTGGTGACTCCCACTAGTGGAAATGTTTCTTTAGGTGAAAATTAACACAGGCCCAGGTACCAGAGATCCTGCTGGACAAAGAGACAGTGCCTGGGGAACAGCTGAAGGGTTCCTGACCACGCAACTCCCCTCTTTGCCTGCAGCTTGGCGTTACACCCACTGCCTGCACATCAAACGTACAGACAAGATCTGCCTGTCCTAAACAACTGCCAGCTATTTTTTTTCTCCTCATGTATATAAATGCATATTTGTATTGAAGGAGCGTATTTCTGCATCATGCAGCTAAATAGCGTAGAAAAAAAGAAATCACATCCCATCGTTTTTTCTGAGTTTCACAGAGTGAAACCTGGTTTATACCAGCTGGTGGTTTTTGGGAACAGAAGTGGACAAAGATAGGGGAAAAAGGAAATATGCTTTTTATGTGCAGTCTCTCTTTAAGTCCAAGAAATAAACCATATTTTTCTCTTCATAACGACTTAATTCCACACCTCAGGCCCCAAGGAGAAAAAAAAAAAGGAAAAGGCTTGAAAGAAAGAAGCAAAGTGCCCCCTGCACAGTGCCAGAACTTCAGAGCCACAGAATTTTCCCCATCTCCATTTCCAACATTGAAGGGCGGACTCCCAGAAGAAAAGGTTCCCCTCTGCCTGTGGAAATCCCATGGCACAGAATTCCCCTCTCAGGCTCACACTCGAGTTCTACGGTGCGAGCACCAAACGCGCCCGCGCTCGGCAAACACCCGTCTCCCGTCTACGCCGACACTATTCACAAGGTCTCGAGCTCTCTCGCCTGATAGAGTATTGATCCCCTGGAGTGCAAAGTCCAGCATGCCATTAGTCCAATCTGTTTTCAAGCTGACACAATCCCATCATTTGTCATCTTCTCCTGTCCTGCTGTGTTTGTTTAGGAGCAGGATATTTGCTTTATCTGTCACTTCCCAATCCTCACTGTATTCTTTACCTGACACGGAGTTTATGGGGTCCACGGGTTTCTCAGAGTCATTAACAAGGGAGATTTTGGCACGCTGATGAGATCACTGGAAAATGATGATGTCGATAGCTTGGAAAGCAGTCATGAATTAGACTCAAAATATGTTTTGAAAAAGGAAGGGGTTTTGTGTTTGAAAGTAGATTTCAGTGGAAAAATTACTCAAGAACATCTAATTTTCTACAGCAAACATATGAAAGAGGCCAGCAGAAAACTGCAGGTGACTGAATCAATAAGAATACTTGAGAAAAAACAATCGACTCAGTAACTACCTTCAGAATTTCTTTAAAGGAAGGGAAATACCTACACTATCACCACTACTGGAAAGTAAAGCAGACAGCTTGCAGTAAATGTTCAGATGTATAAAACACAGGACCACATTGTGTCCTTGTGGTATTACAAACTGGCAGCTTTTTGTTTTATATTTAAGAGGTGTTTGCATCCCATAACACAGTTCACAAGCATCTCCAAAAACCTGATGAAAGTTCCATTTAACCGTTTTCATCTACCTTGTCATTCCCTACGAGCTGTACAAATGGTAGTTCAATTACACACAAAAAAACCCCTTGTTATCATAACCATTGGTAGCATGAAAAGCACCACGAGAACAGCATCTGTTTATCATCTGATAGCCAACGTTTATAGCTATTTTAATTTTTTAAATGCAGATAGCCCATATTGGAGCAGCAGAGTCTCTTGTGGCTCAAGTGCCCGATGACGCAAGCAGTGCCTGAACCAGTTCCCCGGGGCAGACATTTCTTTTAATAAAGCCCTAAACGCTAAACTCGTAGATAGCGAATACACGATAGAAATCTGCATCGGTGCACAGGGAATTTACCAACGGAAGGAAAAGACTTGATTTTTCACCTCTAGCTCCTACAGATTCGATGTTTTTGTCAAGTGGAACACGCACTTTTAAAATTTGCAGTTTCCATTGGAACTTCAGAAGTTTTGCGATGGCAGGATCATAAAATAAATACAAGCAAGACAACTCTCCCCAGGCTAAGAAGGCAACAACGCACTCACACACTTAAATAAGTGTTTAATTACAAAGAAAGCTGCAGGCGTCCGGGAGCTGAAGCTGCAGTTAAGGCACCTTCTCGCCAGCGTTCCTAGCAAAGCCGGCACAGCTCTCGTAAAAGCCTCGCAAGATGGGTCATCCTTTTCCTGTCCCAAGATTCAGCAGAGTGCTCTCCACTGCCTTCTGTGGAGCAGGATCAGGCCCTCCCCATCCCACAGTTGGGCAGTTCTAATGTTATAGAGTCAGCTGAAGCACAGGGAGTATCACACTCATCTCTGCACACACACGCAAAACCATATCTGCATTGAAGACCAGCTTCAACCGAGCTCTGGAAATGTCTTCTTTTCTATCCCGACGTCCCCATGGCACCAGAGCTTTGCTCCCGAAGCAGCAGCTGCTCAGAGTGCGCAACAGCAGCACTTTGCTACCTCAGAGGTCTGCTTTTGTCCTTCGCTTCTGTATAATAATTTACTTGCTATCAGAGCCTTTCCGAAAGACGTGCCGCTCGTAACTACTTGCTCTCCTTGCCTTTTCCACTTTGTTTTTGGAAGAGGAGGAAGAGTACTTTGAGATACAAAGGGATCAGAGACACACCAGTATCTTTTTCTATCTCCCACATTCTCCAAAGTTGATTTGCTCAAGTCCAAGTAACAACACAGTGCCCCTGACTCTTCACATCTCCTTTCTATGTGCTCCTATCAGTTCTTCCCCCCCACTTTTTTTTTTTCTTTAAAGTACATTACTCAGTTTTCATATCAAAATACATTCTATAGACTGAGGAAAGCAGTAAAAAGATAGGGAAGAAGTAAACAAGAAGCCTGGGTAATTTAGGAGGTGGCATTTCAAGGGTTCTGGAAACCTCCAGCAGTTCAATATCCCTTAGAGATTTGGATCAGGTAGGTTATAGATCACAGGATACACTCTTCAATAAAATTTTAAACATTCTCATTAGCTAACAGAAGTCTCTACACCAAAAACAGCTGTACAGCTGTTCGGGATTGTCTGTGCTCCCTCCGCAGTGCGGCCGAACTCCCAGCCAAGGAGCGGGAGGGGAGGAGGGAGAGCTCCCTCCTCTCCGGTGACAGGGAATTCGCAGTGGGCTCTGGATCCCTGTCACTCAGCCCCACAGATGTTAGCCGAGTTTACTGCCGCTTTCTGCTCATTGCTTGCAGGTTGCTGAAGTAATTGGTCGAACGCCAAAAAAAAAAAAAAAATATATGCAGCAAACTACTGCTAAGAATACAATAAAAGCAAATTCTAGCCAGTACAATAAAAATAGGAGGCAATTTATGCTTTCTGAGCAAACAGTATTCGAGTTTATGGACAAACAGGCCTCTGCGTTCTCTCCCTTACACATATTGGGGATAGGGTTACATTTTATTTGTAGGGAATTTTATGGCAGCAAAGCCCATTCATTAAAGAAAGAAAAAGAGAAGAGAAAAAACAGATGATTGTTACCCAGAAATCCTCATCGGTTCTCCCCTAGTTGTTTATTCTTTAGCTTTTTTAAGGAATTTTTAGACAAAGATGCTTTTTTTTCCTCCTCTGGAAAAGAAACAGGAGTGTGTGGGGGGAAGACGTACAGTTTCACCCAGGCGCTTTTCAAATCTCTTTAGGCAGCACCCTGAAAACAACTTTCCCTTTAATGAAGACCTTTTCTGGTGCTCTCTTCAATATTCACTTAAAAAAAAATTAAAACTTCACAAGTTCATAAGGACGGATCCCTGGGTAGGACTTTTATTAAGTCTTTTCTATTTACTTCCTACCTAGATAAGATCTTAATCACAGCCCCCAAATTATCCGCAATGACATTTATCAACTCTAGTCATCTTTTCTTTAGCATGCTCCGCCTGACCAGTCGGCTTTTCTTCCACCCCTTCCTTTCAATGGAAGTTAATTTCGAGTACATGATTTATCTTGCTGGGCTAACAGCGCTGAGGCAGCCCACCTTTTCAAAGGGCTGGCCAGGGAGTGAATTATAGCGGAGTTGTCCAGTGATTGCGTTCCATAGGGAAGGAGAATAGGCAGCCAGTATGTTGCCCCGATGTGGCGCTGGGACCTTTTCAGCAACTGAAGAAAAAAAGATTGGGCCTCTGACCGTGGGGCTGACAGGCAAGCGTTATATCAGCAGACAAAGGCTCGAATACCTGAAAGGATCAGAACTCCATGTACTCCGAGATGTGATGTTGTTTACAACACCATACGCTGACCCTATCCTGAATTTACATGATATCAGTGCAGTGGTCTTTTAACCTTCCCTCATTCTTCTTCCTGCATCTTCACACAGCTATTAGCATGCAGAGAATTAGCGACGACCGCATTAAATCCACCGACACTTTGAAATCCTTCGCACGCATTCTGCGGCAAGCGCTGCTGAAATGTATAATTTCCCTGCGTGCCCTGTATATATCCAGGGGCTCTGTTTGGTTTGGCAATGGGTTTCATTCAGTATCTATTAACATTCAACTTCTATTTGTAAAGGGCATGTACAACCCACTCAAGTACATATTTGGCACAAGCCACAGTCATTTAGTGTTGGTCCAGGAGTACAGCTGGTGCCATCTGGGGCGGGATAATAAGAATCTTTCACAGGGATCTCAGACGCTGTGTTTTCATATTCCTTGTCCCTTCGCCGTGTTATACGAATGGGGGTAGTTTATGAATGTGCTCCAGTTTAGAGTCAATGGCTCATCCAGAACCACAAGCTCCGGCTGTATTAGGAGGGGGTAGCTCCGGTAGCTTTGGAGGTGCCATTCAGACGAGCACTCCAAATCATCAGGATCCTGGCTACCAACAGCTAAACAACCTGAAACCCCAACAATTTTCAAGCAGCAAGGAAGATTTCCAGCACTTTTCGGTTTACATTTAGAAAAACAGGCATCTCCTTGCTAATAATTCCTCTTACCCGACCCAAAAGGTTGGGAAATTCAGAAGTTATGGCTTGTCTGAGGGACAGGGAGAGAATTTCTCCAGCATAACAGGAGGTTTTGCAGGGTTTACTGCAAAAGTTTCAGCTGGGTCTTAACACACATCACGACTCAAGTCAGCGGTGAAAGGAAATTTCTTAAACACAAAAAACATCACTTGACACCATTGAAAAAAAAAGGGGCCAGATGACTCGAAGTTTTCTGCATCTACTTTGCTGTTTATTTTCCCGTTCAGTGAGTTATTCTAGATGGTACGCTACACAATTCTAACACTTTGCATTGACTTGGAAGAAATAAAAGCCTCTCACGTTCCAGTTGGTGCGTCCCCTCCAACCCTTCCCTTCATAAGAAGCCTGTGTCAGCAAAGGCCAGCCCCTGCCGGGACCATCACCTTGGGACGCCAACCCGCCACGATGCACTGGTGGTCATGATCTGGGCAAGACAAGCACTTTGTTTGCTCCTCTCTGTTAACCTGGTAGAATTTGTTTTCTCAATAGGTGCTACTTTTTGCTGCTCACATGACTCAATGGAAAGATGCACGTTTCTTTTAGTTCTTTTTTTTGGGGATGCAAGGGAGGGTGATACTGCTTTGAGGAGACCAATGACATTTTGGAAGGTCCCTTCCAAATCTCAGATGAATGCCATACTCAGAATTATGTCCATACAAACCAGCTCAAGCTTCCAAAAAGCAAGCCCCCTGCTTGTTACCAATGCAAAATACAAGCAGTCCAATCCTGAACATTTAAGAAAGCCGATATCCTTGCCTGATTTTTACATTATTTTTCTCCACTGACCACGCTCCTAGAGCTGTTGTTGCTTTCCAGTGGAAGGAAGGGCATTCAGCAAGCTATGCTACACCAATAAGCCACCACAACTGTCAAACTTGTGACAGGGATAAGGATTCTTTACAAATTGGAAACCTTTGGTTATTTCTGATCCCGTTCACAACGGTTCAAAGTCATATTCGCCATGTAACAGAGAATGTGGGTAAAAATATTGTACTTTATACAAAAAAATCCACCCCAAACAATCCTGCTTTTTTCCCCTTGGTACCACGATGCGTAGCTGCAGCTGTTAAGCTGACCCACTCCCTCAGAGCCCCGTCACATGCAATAATAATTCTACATGTGAGCTGGCCTGAAAGCAGTGTCTAATTTTCTTGAATCACTTTTCTAGCCCAGCTCTCAACTTGCAGCAATAAGCAGCTTCCGAACAAGAGCTGAAACATGAGCTCCGTCATTCTCTCTTGGTTGGATGCATCATTCACATGGTG
This sequence comes from Baryphthengus martii, assembly GCA_013396935.1. Taxonomy (NCBI): domain Eukaryota; kingdom Metazoa; phylum Chordata; class Aves; order Coraciiformes; family Momotidae; genus Baryphthengus; species Baryphthengus martii. Next base: position 18,865 of record VWZK01015259.1, read on the forward strand.
TCCTTTCTGTTCTGCAATTGGTGAATACACAGAAACTCGTACGCAAATTCCTGGGGACTTTTTTTTTTTTTTTAAATGTTCAGATACAAATTTAAGTTCTGTTACGACGGTCACACACTATTCCCAAAGACTGCTCCACCTGCAGGGGAGGCCAGCTAGGAGAAGAGGCATTAACAAGAAAAACCAAAGAGCTAAACACGATCAGAATCCAAGTAGGTATTTGTGAAAATTATTGCTAGTGTATATTTCTCGTCTGGCAAAGAGAAAGATTTATGTAGCATTATACATATAATTATTACGTTGGAGAAAAATACGTTGATAACCAAAACAGGTATCCCTCCCTCAATCATCCTTTCTCTAACTGGCTAGAACCATCTTAGCCCTGATCTTTTCTGGTTCATGAAGCCATTGCTTATGGGAAGTGTAAAATCACCGAGCACCTAACAGGGTCATTAGATGATCTCTGGCTTCTTGAAACTTTGTGCATCCAAATCCCTTTAACATCTGCCCAGAGAGCTGTGCGCACCTCTTTTCCAACCTCATGTTTACCAGGAAGGGTAAGAAATAGGGATTGCAAAAAAAAAAAAAAAATCAACACCGATACATGTGAGGACAAAAAACATTTCCGGGTTTTAATGACAAAGTTTGGCAAAATTTTATAAAAAGGAAGAGCAATAACAACATATCTTGCTCTAGGACATGCATATTTCTACTCTGCTGATGAACACAATTACATAAAGATGAAGAAAGTCACTCTTGTTAATAAGAGAAATACATATTTTTAAGAGTTAGAACTGTATGTACCTACACTTGAGTATAAAATTGCTTGTCATTCCTGTGACAGTCAAATGCATTATGCAAATTGTAAGCACAGCTACTTTTCTAACTGGAATTTTGTACTCTGTGGCCTGCGGTTCTCTGTAAGCAGCTACAAGGAGGAAACTGAATTCTGTTGGAGCCAGCGTGCTTAGCTTTGCTTCCTTATTCGTATGGTTGGGTTTCAACAATGTAAGAATCAACTGCAGAGGTGAAGAGGGGAAAAAATAATTAGGAGTGCAACAAAATGCAAGAGCACATTAAGGTGTTAAAAGGGTTGGAAGTGTGAAACCCAAAAATAAACATTCTGCTTAATGTATTAAGGTAATGTTTTGATGTATGTTAACCAAATCAATACTTGAAATCATGGTAGGAGAGCTTGAGTTTCCAGCTGGTGTAAGGGCATAAAACCCTGAACAGATTGTATTTAAAGCAAACCTTGGTGTTCTGCAACAGCACAAGCTTGCGTTTAGTGGCATATAAATCGTGTTATACTTTGTTTACCTTAGGATTAACTTTGTGGATTGACACTGAAGAACTGTAAAAAGAGTTTTAAAACCCCTCACTTTTGTGATCTTTTCTTAACCACACTGGCTACTGTGAGCTAACCTGATGGGCAATAAAAGACAACTGGATTTTGAAGGCTATTTTTAAGCAGGAGCCTCCCAAACACACTCCTGTTTGGAAGCTGCCTTTGCAAAAACTGTTGAGATGGAACCAGTTGAGATTTCCCCCATCTCAGGTGTTAATATTCAAAAAAAAAAAAATCATAAAAAAAACCAGAAACAAAAAACCCCACTACACACCTTTCCAGAAGAAGCAATGACAGTTCTGTTCTCTTTATCCTCCACACGTGGGATGTTTATCACTGCAGTGAACCAGCAGGAAATTAAACGTTTTGTGAGAAAACAATCAAAGCAAACACAGCTGATGAAACACAAGGTGAGGTTCATGTCAGCTTCTTTCTGACTAGGGGTGCTATCCTAAGACTGATCAGAAAGATGCACGACAGCGAGCGTGTTTCAGTAGCTGAGCCCATTCTACCCTGCTTGAATCCAGAGGCAACGGAGGAAATCCCAAACCATAGGAAATTCTTTCATCCTCTGTGAAGAAACACCACAACTGTGGAATGGAGGAGCTGGATGGAGAGTGGCTGTCAGGAGCAAGAGATTAGGCCATCCTGGGAGAGATCCTGAAGAGATTATTCCAGGAAAAACACACCTGAGAAGCTTTCTCAAGCCACAGGATGGGCAGAACACAGTGCCCAGGGGGATGAGCATCCTCAGGCTTTTATGGTGTTTCAGGAATACAGGCAGCTCGGTTTCCTTCAGCACGTGCCCTCTGTGCTCAGGCACAAGCCCGTGCATCCAGATGGCAACTCTACTCTACGACTCAGTCCTGTTTGAGGGGCCTTTGCTGTGTGGAACCGCACAGGGTGCTGGGTTCAAGCCTCAGAACTAACTATGAAGGAACTTCCAAGCGCAACCACCTGCGTTCAGTAGCTCTTGTACAACTCACTCAAATTTCCTGGGTGTGGAGGTGGAGAGCACTCAGCTAAGACAGCAAGGGCCAGCCACGTTAGGGGTGGAAGCCTCAGGCCTCTTCTGGAGCAAGATCATTACTCATTCACAAGGATACCCAACAAGCCCTGGACATTCCCCAGTGACACTCTCGCAGCTATTAAGACACGTAGATGCCAACCTCAAGCACAGGCAGCCCGGGAAGGGCGGTTCAGAGGAAGCTGAAACACGCTGCCGAGGGTCTGCTGAGTTTGCCAAAAGGCCAACCCGCACACAAAGAGAGTCCTGTCATTGTGGAGGAGGTCCATCTTCACGGCAAATCTGACAAATGTCTTATTATTACTATTATTTTTTTTAAGTGGGCTTGTTCTCTCTGGGTCACTTTACTCAAGCCTGCCCAACCTTGGTAATAATGAGCTGAGGCTGGTTAAGCAGCTAATTAGCATGCCGTTTGTTAGACGAGTTAAGAATGTAATTATTGTGAGTAGGCAGAGCCTGCCGATGGAATGCATTTTGAAGGTTACCATAGGAATCTTTCCTTGGTCTATTCATTCTGAGTGTAATACTAATCACTATCATAAGGAAAGGATTGCTTGGATATAGACTGTAGGTTAACATCTGATTAGATTTCCAGTGAACAAAGCGATTCAGGCAGTTTGTTTGTTAACCCTTTTGGGTCCTGCCAAAGTGTCCCGACCTGCCCGAAGAACCCCGCTCCCGCTGGGTCCCCCTCCCCTGCCCTGGGTTTGAAGTCACAGCATCCTGCTGCAGAGCTCAGGGCTCTAATTGCAGAGGGCAGGCTGAATGCTGTCCTCCAAATGTGCTGAAATTAGTGAGGTATTCACCAAAACTGGCACGGCAAGCCTTCTATTACTGCTTTTTTTTCCACTTGTGGATCGGTCGGGTTCAAATTGTGCTGGATAAATCAAAGATCTGATTAAAAGAGCAAGTGGGAAAAACTAAAGAGCAGAGCTACAGCATTACTTTTCTATTTATTTAAAGTATATGGTTCCCTCAAGCATTCAGTGTGGGATCCTGCAAACGCACATCCTGAGCACAAGTCCACCCGAGCCTTATGACAGCTCCATCCTACAGCACTTACACGGGAGGTCAGCTGGCTCTCCAAGACCTTCCCTACATCATCTGGGAAAGCACAGGGCTGATGTAACACCATGCACCACTCTTCAGGGAGTGCGTGGACTGTCCCCCAACAAGCCTGGGCAGATAAAAATGCCAAAGGACACTCTCATTCAATAACTCAGATGCCTGAGGGGATAGGAGCTGAGGGCTCTGCAGCCCAAGTCTCTGGCACCTCCATATTCCTTTAAACACATCAGAAGAGTCCCAAGATGCCCCAAAGCCAAACTTCTCTGTCACCATCAGAAGAGCTTCTCCCAAAGCAGGTGCTTTGGTGGAGCATCACAGAGTGAAGCACCCACAAGCAGTACCTGCTTAATAGAATTCTTCTGAGGACGAAGAGCAGCTCTCTGTTTAAAGAGTGCAAACGTGCTACCTTTTGTCAGAAAGGAAATCCATGTCAATTTAGCCTTTGTTCCCCTGCCCCCAAAAGTCAGAGACCACATTTACACCAGTACAGCTTTAAAGAACCGTGGATGTTCATTAAATCGCCTCTGCATATTTTGCTCTTTTTTTTTCCCCTCAGGGCTGCCTACTAGAATCTCCCAGTGGTGTTCCTTAGCTCTTATCCTAAAAATATTATAAAACCCGAAGCGGTGAATACCACAATCTGAATGCATTCTGTGTCCAGCACCATGCTGTTCGCAGCTCACTTGCGAGGCCCAAGTCTCGGTGGGAATTTACAATTCATCGGCGACCAAACTATTTTAATGTTATCAACACATCTTTACCCTGGCATATGAGTGTGTGACTTATGAAGAGAGAAGCAATTTGTTTCATGAATTTCATCCTTTGTTATTGAAAGCTGCTGGATTTGGATGTATAAAGACCTGTGCCATTAAGCCACAGGGCAGAAGCATCCTATGGGCTAACAAGTTTGTTTGCTTGTTATTATTATTTTTTAAATACAAATTGCTTTAAAAGTAGCATTATGTAGGACTCTGAAGGTGCTTTACTTAAATCTTGTGCCTCTTCCAAAAGATTGTAGAATATGAAGAAAAATGCATGGAACAGCCTGTGATCTCAATTCAATTGGAAAATACCAGCTGATTTCTAACCAAATTAATGTATATAATTCAGTGGGTTTACAATTATCTAACCCAGTAAACCCCTAAATAGCTGCATTTGTTAGAAAATGTGGATCTATTAAAACCAGGAACTGGTCTGGTGTCTATTTAATAAAATTTAAAGAGATAAAAGGGGAATCAGCATGAAAAGACAACTTGATATTTAGTGCACAACTAATTTTGCTGGCAAAAGCTGTCTGCTTCAAATGAGAGGTCTGGTTTGTAAAGAAGTCTCAAAAGTAAGGGTGAAGTTGAAATAAATATTTAAGGTTGCTGAAATAAAATCTTTCTGTTGTCAAAATCTTTTCTTTTTTCCCCCAGTTAATTAACAATTTGCAGTTTTAAAAAGAATGCTCAAAGCCAGTTCAAATCTCTTTAGGCAGCAACAGTCCAGAAAGAACAGCCCTCCCTCGGCCAGGACAAGGTGCAGCACCAACTAGTGGCCTCCACATGGGTCCTGGGTTATTGGGGTGGGTGCAGCAGTGCAGCAAAAGTGGAGAACTGAGACAATTTTCAGCAGCAAATAAATTTGATTTCCTGCAATAGCAAAGGACTAGACGAACTCTTTCATAGGAAAGTTGGAAAAAGTAGAAAAAGTTTTCTTTGAATTGTTTCAAATAGGAAAAAACTCGAGCCGTTATTTTGATCACTTCTTTTCTCAAGTTAGTATGTAAAAACAAGGAGCCAGGAAACTAAGAGGAATAATATTTCAATCCATCTTCCACTAGATTACCAGATTCAACAAGAAATAGAAAAAAAAAAAAGTGTTCTTTGTGACCTATTGTTCTAAAGCCAGTTCTTTCACTCTATTTTTGGCTAATTAAATTAATCTGGTAAGCAGGTGTAAACCCACTTGTTTAAGCAATAGTTTGGGTGGCTAAAAGGCAAGATACTGTGTATTTGCACAGTAAGAGATTTGTACAGGGGAGAATTAAACCCTATCAACAAGAGGAAACTCCACTCAGGATGCAGAAAATCCTGTTTAGCACTTACCAAACGGTACCAAGTGCGACACACGGTCTGCTTCTAATCCAACAGACTCACACCAAGGTGAAGTATAATCATCTGTTTTCTTCAACTGAGAAGCCTGGTTGCTACACCTTGAGTGTTTCAGAGTTAATTTTTTATGTGGTAAGTACAAACATGTAAAGGTTGCTGTCCTGTGACATTTGCATTGTCTATGCAGTCAGTAGCACGCTCAGTTTCACTTCAAGAGCAGTTAATAACTAATTGTTAACAGAGACCTTTCTCTATACGCACTTTATTTTACAGTGATATAAACTGACCAGGTTACCAACAAAGGTTGCAGACAAGCACAACATAAAGTACCTTAGTCATCAGCAAAGTAATATTTAATAAAAACAAATTTCAATCAGAGAGAAAAAAAAATCAGAGTCAAAATTAAGTCTCATCTACTTTGAGTTACAATGAATCCCCCTTAAACCGCAAATGTTAAAGATTGGTTTGGTGTGGTTACTGTAATTTGGCACTAAGGAATAGCAGCTAACATGAAAAATACCTGATTTCTGCTTGAAAGTTTGTTTGACCTTTCTCTGGGTTCTAAGCCCACTGGAGAAGAATGACAGCTCAGCACTGGGAATGCAAGGGAAGCAGAACCCAACCAGCAGCCTTTAGGATCCCACAAACCAGGCACCCACGTGATGCCTCCCTTTTGAACACATCCAGCCTGTTATGAAGCCCTTGGTCCACCAACCAGACATCACGCTCCATTTCAAACATACTTCTGTGGACAACCAAAACCAGCTGGACCACATTCGTCCCCGTTGAGGCATCTCCAGGTGGAGTGGAAGAGCACAGCAGTATTGTGGGAGGAATGCTGTAAGAGGGAGCATCAGAGGAAGAGGAGGAAGAAGAGGAGAGGATCACAGTGATATCAGCTGTGGCTGTGTGCATCCTGCATCCTCTCAGTGCTGGGCCCTTGCCAAAGACCAGGGGAAGCATTTAGAGAAGATGCAGCGGTAGTATTGCCTGTGGACTCCACGAGAAATTACATTTGCTCAAAATATCCTTCCTTTCTCCAACTCCCACCAAAGCCCAGCCCCTTGGCTGCTGTTACAAAACCTGTGGAACAATATTGGCCTCAAGTCTGTTGGAACCTTCCCTCGCTCCCAGGACAACCTGGGTGGTAGACGGTCCCTGGCAGCGCACCTAGACCATGAATCAGCATCACCAACAGGCTGATTCCTCCCTCAGAGATCTCACCAGAGGATCACACTGTCGTTCTGGGACTCCCTGGACTACACATGAGCACCCCTCTGCCTGAACCACCATTGCACTGAGGGATGCTCCTTCCTAATACTCCACTTTGTATTTATTCCAATGGTGAGGAAGCTGGACAGTCAACCAAAATGGCCATTTCATTTACCTCCTTCAGTAATGATGACCTGCAACAACAATTAACACCCCTCCTCTTTTCCCCAGTCCAAAGCACTTTTGCTCTTCCCCCTCCCACCCACCCCTTCCAGATTTGCTCCTGTTTTTCGTCTATTTGTGAAGGTGCCCAAGACAGGAGCTCACTTAATACGTTCCCTTACGCTTGTGGCGCAACAGCCTATTCAGTACAGATAAGCCCCTTTAGAAATGAAGGGGAATTTAATTCAGTGCTTGAGTGACAGCAGGAAGATTTATCCCCTCAGTAGACAATACGGCTTTTGGGGCTTTAATCTTGCCCAGACAATGGGCTGTTTCTCGGCCCTCATCTTGTGCTTTTCCCACGATGTTCGGTGATTAACCGGGGCTCCATTGGATGGAAGCCCCTATCTCTCATTTAAGAGTGTTTGCGCCTCTGTCAAGGACCAGGGAGGGAGGGAGGGAGGTGGGAAGAAGAGAAAGGAAGGGGAGGGAGGGAAAAGTTTAACTCATCTCGGAGAAATGCTGCGAGGCTGTAGACTGGGCCCAGACAGATGCCAGCGCTATCTGCAGTAGGCAGGGCTGGTTGACAAAGCAGACGGATACTGGCATTGTCACCTCTGGGAGAGCGCTGGGCAGGGCCTTATTGATTTATTTCAACAAACAGAAGCTCCTCATTTATTTCATTATAGTCTTTTGTTTAGAGAAGCACTCGTCACAGACTGAAATCCACTGGTCCTTAGACATGGCGGCCTAAATGGAGGCATAAGTGCTTTTCTCAAAAGGAAGGAGGAGAAACATGCTCTGAAACCTGCTCTTAAATCAGTCTCTATGCTCACAGTTTAGAGTAAGAAGCTGAAAGTTCTGCACTTTCCTGGTAAAGATACCCAGGTACCATAGCAGAGGAGAATCACACAAAGAGCTGGCACAGCAGAAACACCTGCAAAATACAGTGGGGGCTCCAAACACCTTACAGCAGAGACGTTTATTGCCGTGTACCTGCATTACACAAAGAGTTAGGGACCATCTCACTTCATTGGTGAGGATTATTACATCATTAGAAGGCTCATCACCAGGAAGTTTTCTCATCCCTAGTGAGGAGCCACCATTACTGTTACTCTAATTTATAAATTGGGCTTTTTGGAAGAAAAAAAAAATACTTTATATCCTTGTTACTGAAAGAAAATATTGTGGGCAACAATGCTTCGATTTTGGTAATGAACAGAAATACGGGTTTAGCCTCAAAATTCTGTCCCACTGCTCTGAGTGGATGTTTATTACAGTAACTCCATGCCAATTCTGTCGTAATGGTCAGTATTAAAGCATTGGAGTGTTGAGATCTTTTTACATGGAAAAAGTTCCTGCCAAACTAATGTAATTTTTCATTTTCTTGGAATTATATTGTCAGTTTGTGTTTAAGAGTTCTATTTATCATAAAAATTTGATTGCTATATCCACCTTCCATCACAGTTTCTTAACTCCCACATAAGACAACAGTACCCGTTTGACACTGAGCAGGGAGACAGGACTGAAAAGTTCCTCTGCAGGGCTCAGAGGCAGAAAGGGAAGGAAACATTCTGTTTCTCATCTCTCTCCAAGGGCACTAGATCAGGTCAACAGAACTTCTGCAGGCTCACACAGCCATGACTGATAAGTCCTTCAGCAATCCTAATTTGATGTCTGCTACCTGAACCACTACAAACAGCTAGTGGATCAGAACCACTGCACAAAGACAGCTGTGAAATTAAAAATAAATTAACAAGTTTGCTTTTGAAAGAGGAGTTATTTTCTTTGTTCATGAGACACGCTCACTGGGGTTGTTTGCAGCAGTCCAGGAGAATAAGCTCTATAAGGACACAGGGCTCTTGTATAGGTTTCCTACTCCTGCCTAGCGAAGGACCACGGTCTGCTCAGATCAGACCACGTCACTTAGGCTGTAGCACCTGTGAGCCTCAGTGATGGCCCCACACGACAGCCTCAGGTACTGCTCTTGCACAGCCCAGACAGTCTGAGCTCTGTAGAGTCAGCTGCACCGGGTCGCTCCTGCCAGACATGTCAATGTGGAGCTTCTCTCCTGCGGCCAGAGATCTGCCTCAAAGATGCTTTGTTTCAGCTATCGCACATCTCGCATTCTTTGATCCTACAACCGCATAGTTGGATGACTCAATCAGCTGGGGGAAAAAAAAAATAAAAAAAAATGTTGCAGTGTTCTTTTGTTGATGTGAATGTTTGGGAGCAGCTGAGCCAAAAAGCAAAAGCATATGTTGCTGCCTGCCCTGCACTAGGAGTGTGTAATCCAATAGACACAGCTGAGTCAAGGCCACCAACAGACTGACGTGCCCACTGAGAAACAGGCACACGGTGAGTACACGGGGTGCCCAGAGGATGGCCCAAATTCTGCTCCTGAGAGAATGCTCTCAGATCACTAAGAGAAAGTTGGGTACTACTTCAATTAACCTGGAACTAGTAAGTGTTTGGGTGTTTACTGCTTTAGAGAGAACAGAAGGGGTGGGGGAATCACAAGACAATGTTATTTCATGGAAGCGCTCCCCTTCCCATCACTGAGTTTGCAGTGGTGGTCACTTTGCAGGGGGATGGGCTGCTGCAAACAGCAAGAAGAAATATTCTGTACCATATTCTCTCCAGCTGGAACAATTTTTGCCACAAAGCCATGGAAACGAAAGGACACAGGTGAGCTGCCTCTCATGAGAGGGGTCCCAGGTAAGTGAAGATGCTCAGCCTCGTCTGTGAGGCTCAGCACTGCCTCATCCATCACAATTCATTTGCCTCCTTTTGTCCATCTTTTGAATCTCCAAATCTCGGAGTTTCCAGGTTTCAGTTCTCACCAGAAAAAATGAAGAAGTCTACAAGATTGTTCAGGCAGCAGATGAACAATCTGAGAGGTCTGAGCGTCATACAGAGCGACTGAAGCTTGCACAGTAATTACACATGAGGACACCTTTCATTGCTATTAAATGTACCTTCATGGTAGATTTTTCTCTTACTACTTTGTTTTTATTTCTGCACTAGAGAAAATTAACATGGAAAATGACTAGAGCCCTTAAGGCTCAATACACATTAATATGGGGCCATTAGAGAGTATAATTTAATATTTCCTTAACATCATATTTGGGACTTCTCTGTTCGTTCAACCACAAGTTCAAGTCCCAGAGGAGTCACTTGGGTTCTTCAGTCTCTTTAATGAGATCAGCTGAGTGAATGGTTTGAGTTTGTTGGGGTTTTTTTGATTGGCCTTTAAATGTAAATGGGTTGAAAAGAAAAGGTTTTATAGAATAGTTTAAGGTTTGGGGGTTATTTTTGGTTGGTTTGGGTTTTTTTAATTTGACCACAATCAGACTGCACTGTGGGACATGCTGTGGATCACCAGCCCACCACTGCTCACCTGCCAGTGTTTTTGTGAACACAGTTCTGGGAACCTTCAGGACAGGAATTGTGAGTTTGTGGAATGAGAAGCAAATACCACTGAGAGGTGTTTAAACAGCTCGTGTGGTTCACTATCTCATATGAGGGACTCCCTGACTGCACTCTTTGCCCTCTTCCTTTTGTCTTTGACTCTTGTGGACTCATTTAAGACTCCTCTGAGGGCTCACTACAGTTCCTGGGAATCTTTTCAACACCTTTATACTGAGCTGAAATGGGCCTTTAACATGCTGAGCCAAGAAGCACGTCTATACATCCCCGAGCATGCTCTCAATGCAGAAGGGCTTTGGTTTGCTTTTGCTGCACCTCTGTCTTCCAAGATAAAGGCCCTGTCTTCCACATCACTTTATGTAAATCAGGCATGTGTGAGACCAGTGTCTTCTAGCAAGTGACTAATGCTGCCTTACAGCTGGGCAAACGACAGCCCTTTCTCTTCCCTCGCAAAGCATCAGGGCCCACCAGCAACTCTGCTAAAAAATGAGTAATTGGGGCTACACGGGCATCCTGGAATACTTTCTCTATCTTGCCTTCCAAGCTACTTCAAACAGTGTTTTTCTGTTCTGTTTTAAATGGTGAATGCAGGGAGGAGGGAGGGAAGGGAGGAAAGAACACGAGAGGAACAAAAATAAGATTAAAATAAAAGACCATATAGGGAGCCCACAGAAAAACAAATGTCGAGGCCCAATTTCCACATCGTCTCAACCACTGTGAGCCCAGAGTCACTCCATTTAACTTAGAGAGATCAAACTGTGGCTTATAATTTTTACAGCACCTTTGTCTGGCCCAGCATTTAGGGGAAGTGGGGAAAGTAGAAGGAAAATTATTCTGTACAGGCTTCCTGAAAACTATGAGGGGCTTTTGTGGTGGTAGCAGCAGTACGGTAAAAACAGATCTTTTATTAGAAGAAATACACCATAAAAATCAAATTCATTTTGCAACACCTCCCCCAACCTCTCCTCTAAGGGAGAACGCAACACATCTGCAATAACCAATGTCCCTTCATCCTCTTGACTTTAACAAAAAAAAACACAACTATTCCTAATGGCTGCTTTCAGCTCGTTCAGGCTGGCTGCTTTGTGAGAAGCTGCTGAGAGAGGAGATCAAGAACACATCAGACCCACTTTTCCAGCAATCGCTCGCACTTTACCGAAGTCTCCTCTTTCCAGGCTCTGCACACCCTCTGCAGCTCCTGAGATGAATCTGTGGGGCTCACCCAACACCGTGTGACACCACACCGCTACTTGGTCTCCAGTTTATTATTAGCAGGCTCACACAGAGCAGTTCCAGAGCTACAAAGTCAAGAGCAAGATAGATATACAGGTGACCCTGATGGGAAACAAGACCCAAAGGGAGAAAAACCACCTTGTGTTGCTCGCAGGTGGTTTCGGCTTGGGTCTCTGCTCACAAGCGAGTTAACACATACTGCTCAACCAAGCTGACGTTGCCTAAACTCATCTAAGGTCATTATTGGTGCTGCAGTAATCCCCAGAGGCCTCAAGCCGACACTGGACATGGTGTACAACTTGTTAGTAAGAGCGAGTCCTTTCCCTGAAGAACTAACAAATCCTCACATTGCTTGTTAAGGGTGCAGAGCAAAGAGAAGCAGTGACCATGGTAAAGGTTACCCTGCAGGGTAGTGGCAGAGCCAGAAATCTTGCCTTCCCACATCCCAGTCTTGTATCCACAAAGATGGCCAAAATAGGAACAGATTAGTCCAAACCGCACACACCTGCCCCGAGTGCAAACAAAAAGGTGCTAAATAGAATTAAACACAATCTCAGCATCCGCTGCTTGCATTATAGGTTACATTTAATATTAAACTGGCTTAACAGTTTGTTTGCTGCCTCAGAGTTTAGCAGCACACAGCACTTCAACAAGAAGTATAAACCCCTTTGCCCTTCACCAGTCTTTGCCCAAAGCCACTAGATGACACAATAGCTATTATACATAGAAGCTCACCTTGTTTTTCTAATGGGTTTTTGTTTCAAGCATCTTTAACTTCACAAGCCCCAGGTCAGGGTAGCATAAAAGTACAAGTATTCAGGAAGCTTCTTTGCTTTCAAATTGCTGCGTTTTGGCAGCAGCACTAACTCTTCATGAAATTACTCCTTTCCCTCAAATAATCCACTTAACTATAGATAGAAAAAAAAACCCAACTTGTCTAAGCTGCAGTCACTGCAATACACAACTCCTAATGGAGTTAGTGTCAGGTGTTCTATTTATAGGGCCTTTCAGCTAAACATGCAGGTGTGTGCATTTGCTTCTACATATCTACAGAGTCTCTATAAATAGAGAGATCATTTCCTATCGTCAGCTATTTGACGATTCGCTTGAACCTGGTGTGCGTTAGGTGTTATGAATCAGTTCTTACACAGAGGATTTTCCCCAGATAAATCTCTCAAAATGTAATCATGCCAACTCACTACTGACTGTTACACAGATGCAATACTTTAGAGGCAGCATAATCCATTTGCCCAGGGAAATAGACTTTTGTCCTGACCCAGCACACATGAGGTACAAATGACAGGCCAAGGGATCAAAGTCTCCCCTTTATCAACAGGCACTTGGCAGAAATGTAAACTTCCCCGTCTATGGCTTCATAAATTTGTTTGAACTTACTGAAAAAACAGCTAAAGACATCTCAAGGAGTGAAAACTCGCTGGGCCTGTCAGACTCAGATTCTGAATAAGAAAGGCAACCCAGATATATTATACTGTGGAAGTACACTTGTTTCTTCTATCTACTGGTTTTCAGGGAAGAAGAACTTGGTTAAGATTAGCATATTGGATATCCTTCAGTAACAAGAGAGGAAAAAGTGAAAGTATCAAAATATGTTTTTTTCATATAAACTTAATTGACTGATAGCGAACTGTTCAGTAATTTACAGAAATTGTCCATTGGTGCAAATCCCAATCAGAAGATTCTGCAGCATCTAATCAACCTCCCGTGACTGGCTGTCCCAGTTGCAGAAGGCAGATGAGGGAGGAGCAGGTAAGTTAAGCAAGAAATAAACACAAATGAAGAGCAACCTTATCAGAAGGAATGATTAACAGCAAGGCAGACAACCAGCAGTGCCAAACACTTGCAAGTGTAGATCACTAAGAGCTAACCAGACTTTGGAGAGGAAAACTCCTGGCCTCAAATGGTTCTGCAATTTCTGCAGCTCTTTATAAGAGGTTTTCTAAAGGAGAATTATTCAAAAGGTTTGATTTTGAAGTCTCCTTATAAAAAAAAAAAAAAAACCCACCCCAAAACAATCTTGGGTTCCAGTGAAAAAGAAACAAACATGTCAATTCTTTTATGATACAATCTGCATATTCCTTTCTTGCCTATTTCTGCAGCCATCCTTGCCCTAGAGCAAAACGTGACCACTGTAGTACAGCAGAAAAACTACTGAAGGATCTGGAAACTATTCAGTGGGCAACTCTGATCACTTGGGAAAGGGTGGCCAAAGTGAAACTGGGTGGCTCCCGGGCTGGTGTTCCATCTGGAAAGCACCATAGGCAAATTCAGAAGATCAGATCCAAAAGTCAAAATGGGTTGTCACAGGTTGAAATTCTAACTGAAACTAAAGACAAAAATGAAGGATTTCCAATGGCTGTAAAACACCAAAACCAACAACAACAAATGAGGTGTGCATTTCCATTTCATACCTGCAGTGAAGTGGTTTTTATTTGGCAAGAGGGATACCTGGAGCAGTAGGATATTAAAGGCTATTAAGCACTCAAAGACAAACAAAGCCAGTACTGATCAGAACACTAGAAAGGAAAGGAACTCTTAAGAAATCTTGAGGATGTGGCTGGTAACACCACAGCGATGTGATCCATTCAAAGAAAGGTTTAGGATGACTTTAAGCAGACTGACATACAAAAATACCTACTTTCTTTTTTTTTTTTCCTGAATAAAGGGCCTTCTTTTAAAAGAAAGTAATTAGTAAAGCAAATAGAAGCACATACCCAAAGTTAGCTAGCAGCCAGTCTGATCCAGTGCTCTTCACGTTTTACTGCCCTGGAAATCTTGTCTGTATGGGTCTGATGCAGCAGAGAAACCTTGACTGCTCCTCAGAAGTCAGATGCACATCCCTTGGATAGAGAAAATGTCCAAGACTCTTTCCTAAGGGACTAATGAAATTACCTGACCAGCCATTGGCTTTAAAGAGGAGGAATTTGAGATGTGGGTTTTGTCTGCAAAAGAGGCAAGACAACAGCTAGACACAGAAAGAGGAAGGAAAGAGGGGGAAGAACTAAGAAGGAAGTACCAATTCTTTGACACCTTTCTGATGGAGTTAGATTTGCAAAGCAGAACATAGCCCCTTCCCTTTCACCAGCCTGCCCTCTCTAATCTGATTTACAAGAACCCCTCGAAATGAATCATCACTCTCTGCCGCATGAGCTGCGAATACTTTGCCTTTGAGGGGTTCTGCTCCTTCACCTTTGCACCGGGCTCTAGATGCACCTCCCCAGTGCTGTGCAGGGTTTAGCAGAAGCAGTCGTGATCATAAACCCCAGCCAGGTCTGGGATGGAGGTGCTTAAAGTGCCATCAAAAGGATGGACACAAATGGCAGCTGCACCTCAGTGTAGCATTTGCAGGATATGGTGAGATGGCCCCTGGAGGCCAATGATTTCAAAACAGGCCAGAGTCCAGGCTTGAAATCCTCCTTTAATGGGTATGTTAATGCCTCGGGTTTTGCTTTCACTGCTACTAACAATTCACCAGCAAACTTATCTTATTCGTGCAGCCCAGTTTCTCTCTCATTTATCCCCCCAAAACCCACAGGGGCTTGATTTTTATGAGGTGCTGAGCAACCACAGCTCCTGTTCCCTTCCACTGCGGTCGGAGGCAGGAGGGCAGGGATGCTCAGCTCAGCACCTCCGAGAAGCAGATCCTGAGGAAGAGCGCTGTGCACGTTCTTAAGGAACACACAAACTGGGCAAGCAACTGGGGACCCTCATTTTCACACAACCCGAGAAGTAGGTTATCTTCTGGACCTGCACATTTGAGTTGCCGCCTGGCTCTTTACCAATGAAAGAGGGGAGGAACAAGCTTTGGAGAAAGGTTTCTCTTGGCATACAGCTCTCCCCTACTTCTTAGGAACAGACGGGTTGCCTGCTCTAAACTCTGTGTGGTAATGTAACTTCGTTCAAGGGCTAAAGACATTCTTTGATGGCAGCGTCAGCTTCTGTACGCAGTAAACTGAGCCTCTCCTACTTGCTCTGACAGCACGACGCTGTCAGGACCTCACAGAAGATGTCTAACTCCTGTGTTTGAAGCCACAGTAAGAAATACCTCCCTTTTGGTTGGAAGAGCAGTTGTCCACATGTTCATAACCTGCTGATTCAGAGGACAAGTCGTGACAGAGAGCACAGGAGCTGCCACCTTCACTCCATCCATGCTCTCCGGTACAGAATTATAAAACTGTTTTTGTTGGAAGAGATTGTTAAAATCATCAAGCCCAACCATTATCCAGCACTGCCAGGTCACCACTAACCCATGTTCCTCATGCAGAGCAAGAGTCACTCAGCGTTCATGAGAGCCAGCCCTTGGCACTCATCTCTTGCGCCTTTCCAGGTCCCGGAATGTCTCCCAAGTGGAATCCAAGGGGACCGCTTAGATAGACACCTCAGGGAAAAAAAGAAATTCATCTCAAAGCAAAGACAATCTACTTTTGACATTTGTATTATAGTTGTTGTTTGTGAGACTCGCTGTAATTGAGACAGTACCGTGCGTACGTGGCAAGGACCATGTAATACAGTCTGTGTCAAGAGAGAAGACAGAGAGACTTGCCCAAGGTCACAGAGGGAGCTCATAACAAGACGAAGAACTGATCCCAGATGTCCTGCATCACAGTCCACCTTGTCAGCCCTGATAGCCTTCATTGTCTCCCGTAGTAACTCTTGTACAAGATTAAGTTTCGCAAGTGCATAACAGCATCCCTGACCAGTACAGATGCGTTGCGAGATGCCTAAGGTGGGTGATGGAAAGACATTGCCGTCTTCCCAATGACAAGGAAAAAAGAGATCTGGCAGCTCTCTCCTGTTTGCTGCACTGTGCTGCCCACGTGGACCAAGTAATAGCCGCTCCTCAGGGAGCACAGAGCACAGCTGACATTTTTCCCAACACTGTCCTGAGATTTTTGAATACAGAAGTTAAATGAATCACTTATATTTTGATCTACCAGTGTATAGGCAACTGCAGCTGAATAAAGGCTGCAGGGCTACCTTCACTAGCATAACACTGCTCTTTTTGTGGCTAATCATTCACTTTTCCTCACTCCTAGTCACCTTCAGAGTAACAACTGCACTTACTCTAAGAGCAGAGAGAGGAGAAGGGATGATTTAGTGAACAGGGCAGTGACTGAGACTCTCGCCTTATCTGAGCCACAGACCAATGTAGGACCACAGGAGACTCACTTCTCTCTTCACTGCTGGCTCTTTTTTCACCTTTTTAGGTTAGGCTAAGGATGAGATCTTACACAGCCAAGCTCTTTTAAAGTGGACCAAAGTCTGCTTTACAGCAGCAGTTACTTTGCTGCGCGCCTCCGCAGCACCTTGGGACGGTGATTGCAGCTGAGACTGGCACAAGAACCTAAATGCAAATGGGTAAATCATATAATTAGGAAATCCCATTCAAATAATTATTTCCCTTCGTTTGTGTCATCCTTAAAAAAAGCAACACAGTAAACTGATTTAAGATGTCGATTACAAAACAAAACCAGAAGTCTCCAGGAACACCATTAAGAAAAAGAAAAATCCTCTGTGCCAAAATTTACATTAAAAAAAATAAAATTAGGTGTTTACCCTGGCAATGCTACAACTTTTCTCTCTGAACTTTGTAAAACTTCATCCCCGAATGGATTGACTTCTACATTATCTGACATTTCCTCATTAGCTTCTTTCCTTTCTCTCTTTTCTTTGCAAAAAGGCCCCTGAGTCTAACAATGTCAGAAGTCTCTGAAATTTGACAGATCTTACATTTCCAGCTCATTTTCTAATGAGTTTGTACATCAGGACTGATTAGTGTAATAAAGAATTCATGAAGCAAATAAATGTAACATGAAGACACCTTGAAGAGAGGAAAGAAAGAGCAAGTCAAATATGTTGAGAAAAGGTCTGGCCTTTTTAACCTTCATTTAATCGTTCTGACAAAGACACTTCATCAAAGAGACTTGGCAGGTATTTGGACTTTGCGCAGATAAATACCAGGCTTTGAACTTTTTCTCCCTTGCATTACCCAGGAGAACCCATCATTAGCCTAATTTAGGCAACTTCTTATCAAACCAGGCTTTTGCTAACCATCTAGTGACCTGCTAAACATGACTGAAGTGCTGCGCAGGGTGAAATGCATCCGCGGTGACCAGCTGGCACCGGCACCCTCCGCACTGCCAGGATTGGATTTCTCAGCCAGTTCAGTGTGTACACACTCACTCTATTTGTGAACCAACCGGCAAGCTTCCTAAAGGGAAACCACCTCACCATCTAAAATCATCAGTAAATTAGTGTTGTCTCCATTAATGTAAGTCTCAAGTGACCCTGCCAGGCAGACCTACTGGGGGTGGTGGGTTGGTTGGTTGTTTTTTTTTCCCATTGTAACATTCACTTACAAGACTCACATCTCTGGATTTACTTCCATTTTATTTTCACCATATTCAGTATCGCTTTTCTGTCATCTTTTACTTTGCTTCCAACAGAGCTTCTCCCTGCAAAGTTATCTGAGCTCAATAAGTTCACACCAAGAAAATTTCTTTCTGGATACAAACTTTTTCAGGGGAGAAGTGGCAAAGGACAACCACCCAGATGTTTGGGGCCTATGGGAAGGAAATACCGGTATGTTTTGTTTTTATTTATCTACAGAATTAAAAATAGGCTTTCTTTTTTTTAGTAGAAATGGGTTTCATCTCTTTGCTAAAGAAACTATAGATTTGAGATGTTTGCGTGGAAAATGTGCCAGAGGCTTTTTGACCAGCTTTAGTCTGGAATCTCTTCCACTCTGGACATGGCTCTTGGCATCAGAGGCCTCCAACGCAGCAGGAAGTTGCACATGATATTATAATAGAAAGCATAACAATAATACTAATGAGGAATTATTCTATTACATATATTTAGATGAGCAAACTAAAATTCTTGAGAATTTCAGTCTTCAGCTCTATTTCACAGCTGGACAACAGCAAATCAGGTTCTATGAAATATGGCAAAGCAAACTGGCTACTTTTGCTCAGGGACCTCTTCAGTGTTAGTCAGGGGGTTGTAATCGCTCTGCTCCTCACGACAGAGGCTCACTCTGTCCTTGCCCAACTGTAAGATTGTCAGGGCTCCTCAGGAAGCTGCAAGAAGATTCTTTTGAATAGGGACTGTATGTAAAATAGTTCAAAAGAGTCCTTGTCCTGTACAGACTAGATCTGCATGGGAAGTTACTTTTTTGTTCTTCATAAGAAAGCAAAAACCCACAAGGAAAAAAAAAGGGGGGGAGAAAAAGAAAGAAACCAAAGAAACCTCAAACAGTTCAAAGGGCGTTTCATCAGCATCTCAGTCCTCAAGCGTAAGGACCCCTTTGTCATCTCTGGGTGACTGACTTCTCCCATGAACTGGATATGCACAAAGCATCTGATGAGGAGTTACAGCAAAATTATTCTCCCTGAGGAATCACGCTGAAGATCCACTATCCTTTGCAAAAAACCTCTGGCTGTTTTCTGTACCCGCACTGATTGCCGCTGTCAACAAAGGATTCTGTGCACAGAGGCAGGGACTGTGGACAGGGTTGTGTAGTCCAGGAGAGACACTTGACCTGCACACAGCGCTCCAGGCACTTGAACAGTCTGGAAACTCTTGTGACTGTGCATCGTCTGCTTCTGCAACGAGAATCACCTCTTCTCCTAACAAGTCTCTGAAGGTAAAAAGCTTCACTAAAAAAACCCCAAACAGTAAATTCAATCTCAATCTGATAGTCCTTGAAATTACAAAATTTAATTGCTTTTGAGGTTTTCCCTGCTAACATTTTAAACTGATGTCTGTTTTGAAAAAAATCGTGAAAAACTGGAGCACAGTAATGCTCCTCCTCCACTTCTTATTTTCTGTGTCCTTTTGACCTCATTTATCCTAGCCACCGTTTTTTCCCTTATTCTCCCTTTGCATCTGATCATACTCTGCATCCTCTTTATTCTTATCTTCCATCACTTCAGCTCTTCTCCTTCCAAGTTCTGCAATGTTCTCGCCCAAACCCCACCCCATCTTTGCCTTCAACATTTATCTACCTCTTCAATGACTATTACAAAAGAAAAGCTCTTTCCTTCATTGTCCAGCTGCTCTTAGCTTTAATGCTATTCTTTGCAAAACTTTGATGGGTAGTAAAGCTCATATAATTTCCAAAAGGGGAAACACACACTACAGGTCCAGACTCAGCACGTAAAACACAGACTGATACACCACGGGATGTGTTTGTCTCACAATGCATTTCAACCTTTTTTTTTTTTCTTTTCTTACACACTTTTAGAGAACTTGAATAAGCAGCATTGCTACAGCAGCAGGTAACCAACAAGACTGTTTTCCAGAAAGCTACAGGAAAAAAATCAATACAAGGGAGAAGATGGTCAGAAACCTAAACAAGTAATAGGATACTGGGGGAAAAAGTGTCCAGCCGTTTTGGCATAACAAATCTTTTATAATATATATGATAAAACCAAGATACAACATAATTAGCACAGATCGGGCAAACTTCCAGCATGCTGAACTAAATAAATGATTCTGTATTTGTTTTACAGCATAGAGAACTATTTATATTGTCATCACAGAGCCTGAGGGGTAACTCTTTACTGGAGTAACTCTACATACCACAGGAGTGCAATGCTGGCCCTTCATTTTTAACTCTGGCCTTTCAAATCGTGGCTTCAGTCCTGCCCATTCCACTATTTTTGTACCTTTCTCTTTTGCAACATCACAGAAATTCTGCAGAAAAGTCTGGGCAAGACGGGGAACCCCTGGTCCCAGCTCCTTGCAGAGCTGGGGCTCAGCCTCTGTCCAGCTCTGCCATGTCTTTCAGCAAGAACTTCTGTGGAAAAAAGATGCTTCACAGTTTTTCTCTCTTTGAGCAAACTAACCAGCAAACAATCTTTTTCCACCTTCCCCCCTCCCCACATTTCCAGTAGCCAACTGGAAAAAAGAAACTCCGTAATATTTAGTAAAACTAAAGTTTCCATGTTTTCCTGAGTAGTGGCCAACTACTCACCCTTCTCAAAGACACAAAAGCCTTCAAAGCTGCTCAGTGTGGGGAGAAAACTCTTTGGAGGCTCAACGTGAGCAGCCCTGTCTCCCCTGGGCTCCATCGCCCACCTGCCCAGGCCCCAGTGCTGCTCCTGCTGGTCTCCTCAACGTCGTGTGACGCTACCCGGGGTAAACTTCCAGGTAATTCCACCACCTCACCACTTCTGTTAATAAACTTCTTGATTTGAACTAACCACATGAAACAGTTTTACCGCAGCAGCAGCAACATTCGCTATCACCCAGGAGAGTGGCTGCCCAGGGACACCTCTGCTCCCATGGAGCAGGGAGTTTGTCTGTGTGAAACTCTGGTCATCTCTGGTTCAGAGCTACCCAAAAGGAGACAGCAAGGGTTCCGAAGCCATCTGAAAGATATTGGGGGTGAAGGCCAAAGCTGACGAAGAGGCAGGACCTTCATCACCCACACAGTTCTCCCCTTGGCCTCTGTAGCGGTAATTAATTAAGACCCATTTAGAAGCACCCTGTAAACTCCACCTCGATGCAGGCTGGCAGGTGACTAAGAAGTTTAGTGTTTAAATTTGAAACAATTATTTACGAAACAAAGTCAAGACTTTTAGTACTGTGTGTTTCAATGAGGTAGAAGATAGAGCTATGTGCAACTGTCCTCTTTCAGGCCTGGCTTTTTTTGTTTAGCTCTGATTTTAGTAAGAGCAAAATACATTTTTACCTTCTAAAATATAAAATGTTTATGAAAACTGCTAATCCAAAATTATAGCTTGAAGATAGAAGCTGACAGTCCAAAAGAATAGTGACACTAACCTCATAAAAGGCAAGGTCAGAAGGGACTGTGTTGTGGTTTTCCAGGCTGACCTCCTGTACTGCAAGACTTCCTCAAATTAATTCCTCTTTGGTACACACAGACCTTTTAGTAGGCATCAAACCTCAGCCTTTAAATTGTCAGCAATAAACTTCAACTCACTGGCAAATTGTCTGAGTATGGAAACTGTCCTGGGGAGTTTAAGAAAACGCTCAAGGAATCTCTGGCAGTAGCAGCAAAGTAAAGTTTATTTTGTTGTTGTCCAGGGGGATGTAGGAGGTGATCTTTCAGATCATCCCCACTCCATTTTTTTTTTTTATTCCTTTTTTTTTTTAATAAAGTCTTATATTAAATTGGGTGTTGTCACACCTTCGGTCTATTGACTCAAATGCAGTTGTCAGGTAAGTACTTTAAGATGACATGTGTCACCTTTTCACTTTCCATTAACCTAAGCAGATTAAGCTTCTGAAATACCAGGCAAACCTTTCATTTCTAAGTTTACAGCCACACGTTTTTGTTAGAAATTACGCACGAAGGTTTATGTTACAAAGCAACAAAATGTGTTTTGCGTTGTTGTTCTTTTAAAAATCCATTTCCACAACGAAATCCAAAGGAGAACAGCAAAACAAGATGTATTACAATACCCTGTATTTAAAAGTCTTAATGAAATTATATTTGAAGATACTACAGTAGGGTCTTACCCGCTGCTCTCAGCTAAAAGAGGAAAGAAACGATCTGACTTTAAAATGAAACAGGTTTCTCTTCTGACTGACTGAAAGTTACAGGATGTTGGTAGTGAACCAATTAAAACACATCTTAAAACCATAAATACAAACCAAATGTACATTATCAGCATGTTCAGCCTTTTGTTTCTTGGTTCTATTTTGTATCTGCTTATTGCAATCATATGTGTTTTGAAGGATGAGGAAAATCAAATCATTTTAGGAAATAATAAATAAAGAATTCAGCGGAGGAAACAAAGGAGGACTGCATTTATTCAAAGATAAAATAAGCCATGCCTTCAGAGAGTAGGTTAAAAAAGAAGCTACAATCTTCATGGATTGGTGGAGCTCAGAAATAGCTAGAAAATATCCCAAAATCCGTCTCGATCGAAGACAGTGTTGTGGCATCTCTAGAATGTTCTGCAGAGAGGAAGGAATCTGCTGCCTGTCTAGATCTTCAGTGAAAAGCTGTCCAGCCAAGGTCACCAAGGAATTGCCACCTTGCCTGCTCTGCCTCTCACACCTTCCAGCCTCTCGCTTTGTTGTTTCATTTCATCATCTGAACTACTAGCAGCCTAGCTTTTGACACCTCCAGTATCTCTATTTAACCCGGCATTAATCCTCTAATGCCCCAAGAAGAGTTGTGTGAAATTACTGGGCTGAATTTCACTCCTAATTTCAGGAAAACGTTGAGAATATTGACATTGTCAAACACTCACAGATCAGTGCTGGAAGAACCTTGTCATTTCTGGCATGCAGCAGAGTTTTCTGCAGTTGCAAGTAGTGGAATTAAGTGTGTGTATAAACATAAAAAAATTTACACCGGCTACAGGCATTCCCTATTTTCACAGTAAAATATACGTAGATGTTAGAAGTGAAAAAGTTTCACTTTTCTTAAGTCCCATAAAAATAGAACTTTTTTCCTACATTTTTCCTTCCCAGTTTTTGCATCCTCAAGGCATGATAGCTTTTTTCCCCTCTTGATCTGTCTGCAATCCCATACTCCAAGTGGATTTTTCTTAATGAAAACTATAGAAAGTTTGCACAATTTTTTCATTATTTGAGGCTGCAGGTAAGTAGCTGCATAGTCCTCTGCTTAGTGGAAGGAAGTATTGAAAATCTCCTTTGCTATTCCTCGTTTCACGGTTTATAACGTGATACTTATAAATACTTTGGTAGCAGATTAAGCTCTAGAGAAATGAAAACATTTAAAAAAGAGCACAAAGCCTGCAAGTGTCCAAATGAGGGACCAGAAACTCTGCTTTAAGCTCCAGGAGGGGGGTTTATGAGATGTAGTGCCATGTGCCATACAATACAAGATAAACATCTGTTGTTATTTCAGTAAACTTAAATCAGATGTTAAGCTTTTTCTTCAGGGGGATAGTGGCACAAAGAAAGATTTTTTTTTATTTTTTTTTTTCCCCTCTCTCTCCTTAATAAGGTGGCCATATTCTATACCAGGAAGACTAGGAGAAGATTCTGGAGGGGAATTAAATAAACACCTTTAAGGCAATACAGTGGCAATAAAAGGACCTTTGGCAACCTTTATTGTACCCTAGGCCTTCAGCCTTGGATTTCTGCCCAGAAAGACATTTATTTATTAATAAGGAAGCCAGTACTGCAAGTACCAAGGATGAGTTATCACATTCACATACTGAAAAACAAAGCCAGAACTGGATGACTCTAATGCAAAGTTCTTCATAGTTTTGGTGGGCTTTGGATTAAGCCCTCCTAAGCTGCCAAGGTGACCAGCCTGAGCTGCTTTGCGATACCCTCAGTCTATGAAGAGAAATAGCCAGAACCCTGTGATCATATTAAGACAATGTAAGCTTGCTACGCTGCTGATGAGAAAGGGTGCTTTGTTTTTTTGTCACTGTTTCCATCAGCTCTGAGAGAAGTCTTCCTTCTGAGACTTCAAATAAAAAATTTCAGAAGCGGATAGTGCCCCTAGACACCAGTCTGCCCCTGTGCAGAGAACCTGTTCCTGCAAAGGGTTCAGAATTCAGTGCCAGGGAACTGCCCGCCACGTGCTGGATGCGTTTCAGGCGCAGGCCCTTTCCCTGTCCCAGAGAGGTACCACCCCCAGCTGCTAGAGACAGGGAAGACCTTCTGCAACTCTGGAGGGGACAGTTCCCTCTCCACCCTGGGCCACCTGCTTTGGCCACTAGGTAACCAGGGGACTCAGGTTCCAAAATCCCTAAGGGGGTCATACACTTGCTCACACGGGAGATAAAACCCAAATAAGCGGGCGCCAGTTTGCCATCACAAGCCGGCACTGGTTTGCTATCAGTAACACGCTTTGATTAAACAACATCAAATAGTTCCGTTTTATATGCGATATTGCACATTTTAAATTGTAAAGGATCTGTCCTAATTGCTAAGTTTGACAGCTTGTCTCCTTTCCTCATTACACACTGTAAGCTGTAAGGTACAGCAAAGTTAATATTCCAAGCTGTTTCTGTTTTGAACGTTTTAAAAGGGACCTTATATCTCAAGCACCAGACAGCATATGGAGTTCAGCTCTCCCAGCCTTGGGGTAAAACTGCCAGGGGTTGTGCTGGACCACTGGAGATGTTGTAAAAAGGAAATTTTGCAAGGTAGGGTTCCAGGAGCCGTGCTTGCTTGTGTTGCTCTGCACAGGGGTTACCGGCAGCGCAAATGAACCATAGACCAAACGCAGAACTCCGGATAAAGTAACAGTAACCTGCTTTTGTGTCCGATTCCAGATGTATTTCTGCTCAGCTTTTAATTCGGAAATTTTGTGGCATAAAGCGATTTAACAATGCACTTTTAATGACCCAATATATACATCTTTTGCTTCGCTTTTATTTACCTTAGCAGCGTACTAAAATGTAACCAGCATACTCCAGTTTTTTGCATTATATTTTAATTAGTGTTTTTATGTATGGAAGACAAAGACACTACTCAGTACAAACACACATCTACTGTGCCGCATTTCCCAAGGCATATAATTTAATACCCAGAACACTAAGTCTCTCTCCATCAAAATTAATATTCCCTCTCTGGGTACAGGCCTCGGTCCATCTGGTAGCTGGGTTTTAGGATCTGTGTGAGGAGACAACAATGTTTGTTGTTCTTTTAGAAGTAGTTAATGTTTTATAAACTCATGAAACTTCACAGAAGAATTAGAATCACTGTGAAAGTAACTCAGGGCAAGCAGATGTGCCCTACAATTAATTAATTCTAGGCGAGTTTGTTTTCTTTTCTTTTTAATAGTCATGTATTTAATAGGAACAATGTATGAAAAAGAGCGGGACTTTTGGTCCTGAAAAGCTGAATACAGCCCTTCTTAGCATTGTACTTTGCTTACTCAACTCTGCCTGTGTATTTTCCTGTGTATTTTGATGATGAAAACCCTTCCTAACACCAAAAGCAGACGATCCCAGCAGCACAGTGAAGATGATCATTTTACCACCACACAAATCCCTGGTGCAGGGGATGCTCAGAACCGCTTTGGGGGAGGAGCAGTCAGCAAAGCTGCCCGAGATGTGGAGAAAAGCTCAATGTGAAAGCAACTGAGATGAAAAGTTGCACGTCCACCTAAACTAATCCATGGACTCTTCACCCGCTTCTCTCCTCAGCCCCCTGAACGGTCTTTGTCTTTACCGCCCTCCCTCAACTCTGACAGAATCATTCTGCACTAAATTGGGAGTGGGAAAGCCTGGAAGCACAGATTGCCTCGCAAAGGAAAACTGTGGTTCGTGGTTCCTCCAGGCTGCAAATTCAGGCTTTTAGTCTCCATCCATAATGGTTTGGCCATTGACGGGTTTAATCCAGTGCAACATTTATGGAACATTCCTTCCCTCCTCCTCTGAAGCAAGTGCAAATACTATTTGGCAAAGAGGAGCTACCCACAAGGAAGGAGTTCCTCAGAGCAGTTGCACTAGAACTTGAACTAACCATAACATAACACGTCTGAATAATACTGCAAAAAATACATAAAATATGTTATGGCATTAAAAGTTTAAACATCGTAAATCTTCAGCGTG
Organism: Baryphthengus martii; assembly: GCA_013396935.1. Classification (NCBI taxonomy): domain Eukaryota; kingdom Metazoa; phylum Chordata; class Aves; order Coraciiformes; family Momotidae; genus Baryphthengus; species Baryphthengus martii. The sequence continues at coordinate 44,977 of VWZK01015259.1, forward strand.
CTATTTACTAGGCCGAGAAGGTGACAGAAACAACATTCTGAAGTGGAATGAGAAAAGAAAAGAAAAATGTAGCATGGAGGCCAGAGTGCAGCCAAATCCCCCAGGACCTGGCTAAAAACACAGCTTTAAAAGAAGCGTTAGCCCCAAGATCGCACAGCCAAGGCTGGTAGGATTTACCTCAGCACTGCAATCACACCTGCACGGCAACCTACTTAGTAAATACTACAGAATAAGACCAGAGAAAAACTTACCAAGAGAGATAAGATTTAGAAGAGAAGAAAAATCATACAAATAAAATCAGGTTCCCAAAAGGTACCATCTGCAGACGCGCCTTTGAGTTACTGAAGGGCTCCATCACAAACCAGTGGTTGTGAGGAGGAGAATTGCACAGAAAATGGTTATTAAAATTGTCAGCTACAAGATTTGCTCCAACATTTGCCAGATTTCAATATGAATTCAGAGTTCAGTTTTAAATTATATTTAGAGAAAAGTATTTTGTCAATTTTCACATTGGATCCTTGCTACACTAGCAGATTGGTTTGAGCTTCCTGCTCCATAACACGATTCCTGATTTATGGCTCTCAGGCTCTGCGTTACACTTCAGCAAATAGCATATTTAAGTAGTTATTGCAAAAAATATTTGAGAACAAGCAACTGCAAATTTTGCAAACTGTCTGTTCAACCATGGAGAGGTTATCTGGGGGCTCTGATGGAGAAATAAAGTTTCTATCTTTTGTTTTCTGGAAGGGGCACTTCTTTTTTTGTGGATGGTTGCATACGCAAACTTTCAGCGAGAAATCAGCGAGAATCTGATTTATTTACTCCTTGGAACTGGTAATTTATAGGAAGCCTTGTAAAACCATACAACATTTTTTTCACAGAGCTCCTGTTCCCTTATCTCTCTCAGCAAACACCGTTTAATTGAGCAAATTATGATTTGTCTAATGATACTGTTATGGATCAGAGCTGCACATACAAATCCTGGAGACGGTCCTGACCAGTTTCACTCCCCCAACATTTAGCTGCTGTTTAGCTTGAGAAGTCGGACGTACGGATGGAGCTTGGAGCTGGAGCACAGCCTGTTCCTCATGCAGGACTACCTTTATCTCAGTTATAATTCAGAACAAATCCAATGTTCATCTGTAACTGTGAACTTTTCCAGCCATTGCAGCTTCAAGTCAGCTCATTAACATTACTTAGACATCGGTTTTATAGTTGAATTATACTATGTTTATACTGTGGAATTCCATTACTTAATTGCTTCACTACTGGAAATTTCAGTGGGGTTCTCATTTTTCGCATAAATCTTGAGAACAAACATGTTTCTGTATTTCTCTTAATTAAGTGCATATTTCATAAAAATAGCCAACATAGACAAATTAAGCAAAGCATCATTTGTTTAATCAAATGGGAAACTCATGCCGCATGTAAATAGGGAGACTTCAAAAGCTTTGGCATTTGCTTCCGACAACTGCCAGGGACTGGGGATTCCTCCAAAGGATCCCAACCCATTCGGCTTACAGAAACCTGCGCTGGGAATCCCTCGTGCAGCAGTGGGGTGGGGGGAATTTTTTTCCTGTGTGCATCAAGTCAGTACGTAGCCAAGTGACTCTCACTTATAGGGCTTTAATAAAAACCAATCAGGAGCACAGAGGGACAATAATCCAGCACTTTTCCCTTCCTAGTGTGGAAGCAGCGAACAGAAGACAGATGTTCTTGCAACAAGGGAAAGAAGCGAGAAATGAAACGCGAAATAGCAGGAATAAATATCTGACTTGTAGGTCAATAATGGGATTATTTTCTCTTTTAACAAATGTTTCCCCTTCAGTACATCAGTTTTCACAAATAAATATATTTGTTTCAAAGTTTAACAAGGGATAAAATACCTTAGAATTAGTAACTGCTAAAATTAAAGTAATTCAAATCCTTACAGCTCTTTTGGATGATACAAGCTAAGGAAAAGCGCAATACACCTTAAAAAAAACACAAACAAATGAAACAAAACAGATTTATTCCCCCTGAAGTTAGCATTACTTCATTTTAGCCATATATTAATTTGAATTCTAACTTTTCATATGTCTTTTTGATGTGTAGGCCAAGGTATAGGAATAGAATTGGGGCTTTCTCTGCACCTGCAAAATAACTCTCAGAATTTATTTCCCTTACAAAGAATTTTGCCTTTTAAAGCTGGTATCTCCTATCCTTCCAGCTGTCCCCCTCCTCCAAAGCCAGTTAGACATTGTCTATTTATCTCATAGTGCAAATCAGCTCCATAACAGCCCAAGAGACCGTTTCTAAAATACCAGTACTTGACTCACAACAACTGCTTCTGCCAGCGACGGCTCCTACAATAATTGCACAGACAGAACTCATTCAGAAGTAACCTTTAAAGTAAAGATGCTTTCCTCGACAGAGCAGCTCGTTAGCCTCTGAGAGGAGGTATCAACATCTGACACCCCTGCCCAGTCCTTATGGGACCTGTGCCTTGGGAGTCAGGCTTCCAAAGACGTTTACTGAAAGATCCTATTCTGAGCAGCCTTTTCCTGAAACATCAAAACCGTTTAGAAATTGTCACCTGCCTTGGCAGGGAAGCAGCAGCTACACAATGCGAGCATCTGGATTCCGCACTTGTGTCGGCCTTTGTAGCTGGCACCGAGCAGCAGCCTCACTCATCGCTCTCTGAACCGCAGCCAGGTTTTTACTTCCTAAATGAAACCTGCCTGCAGAGTGACATTCCCCTTCACTGGAGGCCTGGAGGAGTCCGGTGATTTATGGAAACCAGTTACACTTCAAGCCTGGGCTAAAATAATTGTCAATAATTTATCAATATTTTTAATATGACGTTATGGACTCTGATTTTTCTTCCACTGAGACATCTGTAGTACTATAAATAACCTCCCTCCTACTCCAGAGAAAGGTCTGTCCCCAGGGCTGACCTCTGAAATAAAGGTCTGTTGGTGCAACACTGCTCCTGGGAGCTGCCTTCTCCAGACACCACAACTTGACAGGAAAACACCACCCTGCGACCACTAAGGTGGCATCAGAAAGGACTCGATCCTACAGGTAGGTGCCTCAACCAGCAATTGTTCCCACCTTTTAAATAGCTCAGCTGCTACCAAGCTTGTAGCAAAGGGTCTGAGCATTTCTATTTCACCACAGGGGGGAAAGATGAAGAGGAATAAGAATATTCTTGAAGTGCTTGTCTCAACAAGTGCCAGTTCTTGTTTCCAAGAGATGAAGCTAAAAAGCAATTTGACCCAATGAAGCAGTGGCTGGGATCTGAAGGGAATCTGAAGCACCATCTCTCTCTCATACGGATACAGAAAATTCTGTTCATTTTTTTCCCTTTTCTCAATGCAAGCAGAGAAATCCCACCCACAGCCCAGGGCAGCACAAACTGTGGGATCAGCCCTTACTTGCACTATGTGTCCCGTGCAAATTTGAGTATGACAACCAAAATTAGTGCGATTTTTAGGGGATTAGAAATTAAAATGTCACTTCTAGAGCACAGAAAAAAATGGTTTCACTTTGAGTGTTCTAGCTTACACATTTTAAACATTGAGTTTGGGTTTTAGATACGTATTTAAAGTCTTCAGCTAGCAGTGACAGCAAGCAATCCTGAATCTCTCAGGCCCATTTTTGGAGGGTTTAAGGTCACAACAATTTCAGTTGCATTTTAAAGTGATCGGCGCTTCCCAACACAACTTTACACTGTTTAAAACACAAACCAGCAATACTTTTGGAAGTCAGATAAGAAAGGGGAGTGAGAAAGATTTGGTAAAATAATAATAATAAAAAAATCATCTATGTAAGGCAGAGAAAAAAATGTGTACATAAGAGAGCTATTTTGAGAGCGGTGCCTTTTTCTCCGTTCCCTCCCTTATCTTTATTCTGCCTACTCTCTTGAGAGCCAGAAGTAGGCAGGTGGGAAAACAGAGGACCATAAGCTCAGGCTCCATTACACAAATGTTTCACTCCAAGCATAACTTTACCCTTGTAAACAATGCCACTTGCTCCGAAATACGCACTTGCTGAAGAGTTCGGGACCAGAATTAAGACTGTAGTCATCAGAACATTCTGCCTAGTGTGCGTATTTCCTTACAGGCATTGTCCCAGAAACTCCCATCCCAGAGGAAAAATGGGGACTCCTCCTTTTAAACTGCAGTCCACTTATCTACAGCACCCATCACTAAATCACCTGCAAGACACCGAAGGAAAAAAGACCTTATCTGAAGCACCTCATCGCCTATTTCTGATAACAAAATCTTCTCCTTAGGCTCTGACACCTTGCATTAAGAATTTTGCTCTTCATTAGCTGTAATCATAAAATCAATTACACTAACAGCCTAATGAATTTTTTGGCCTACAGTACTGAAAATACTTATTTCTAACAGGCCAGGTTGCTTCCCACCCGCTCCGTGCGGTGAGCGGTGTCGTACGTTATTCCTGCCTGGCACATGACTGCCAGGAAACATTGATACTTCTTGTAAGCCCCAAAACGTTTCACATGTTGGCACAGAGGTGCCTTTAATCTCATTTCACGTGTAAAAAGCCCTCTCCTCTGGAAGAACGCTCGTCCTCTTGCAGAAACCATCCACAGCGCATAAAGCAGCCCGTGGTTGTGGCTTTCAAAGCAAACCCAGAAGTATTATTCCATTTTCTGCTGAATACAAGTATTGAGGTTTCTTTGTCCGAGGAAAGCGAGGCTGGATTCCTTTATCCCCCTGCCCTTTCCGCTCACAATGCCAGACTCTGTTTGGTGGGCCAAGGAGGAGTGCCTCCCGAGAGATCCCACCAGGATCCAGTCCTCTGGTAATGGACTCCTAATACTTACTAGAACCATCCACCTCCTCCACATTTCTCTTTGAACGAGAGTAGTCTGTCAGGAGTGGGAAGCAATTTAAAACCACTGGTAAAGAGAGAGCTTGGGTAGGGAAGAAAGAATGATTTCTTATCACAGCTGCCAGGAGAGAAGACCCAGGTGGTATGGCAGAGGGGGATCCCAAACACCTACCTCCAGCCCAGAATTAGCAGATGAGATTCAGTAACAAACAGGGGCTTTTAGCAGCTCACCACGACCTTCAGAGGGTGATGATTAACACCTCTGCTGGGGGAGAGGGGAGGAAGGGGGAGAAGTAAGAGCCTCTTGTCTTGGGAGGGTTGCACTGCTGAAATTTCCTTCTCTGAGGCAGGAGAGCCGCAGGTTTGCTGTGTGCCCCGTGCCTGACAGCACGAAGGGGTGACAGTTTCGAGGCTCTTTCATTGAATATTTTATGTACGTCCATCCACATGTGAGAAGACCCAGACCGCGGGATGCTACAAGAACACGTGGCACTCTCAGTCTTCAGATGATTAAATTTGCTCTCTAAACCCTGCTGGCGCTGATTTCTAGGTGCAAAGAGGATGGACAGAGCAGGCTCACTTTCAGAAAGATTTTTCAACTTGATTCCGTTAATGTCACCTTACACTCTCTGAGAATTGTCCCGTTCTGTTTTGTTTAAGTGAAACTGAATTGTCATTTCCCTGTTTTTTTTCCTGTGAAGAATAGAAGCAGCTTGTGTAAGAAACAAGCGAAGTTTTAGAAGTGGCAAAGAAGTGAAAGGCTCTGCTTTCACCAAGCAACTGTGATTTAAAAACATCTACAGGCAGAGATGCATTTTAAAGCATTATATATGGACAGGAAACACCCCAGACTTCAGTACATAAAGGTATTAGAAGAACTCTAAATTCTAAGTGTATGTGGGGGGCAAACGTAATCTGTTTTGATAACTCTTGACATTAAACAGTGATAAATAATTAAATATGTTTAACTGTTTCATTAACTAAAGATAGATCGATTGAGAGCGCTCCATAGATAGAATATAGATCAAAAAGATTGAGACTGGCTGTAAATTCCCCTGATGCTTTATGACACCATTTGTATTCTGTCACTCACTAGCTTTATGCATAGTCCAAGCTGTGAACTGAATACCCCATTCAGAAAGCCACTCACTCTGCATGTTATTGCAATTTAATATTTTCACACACAGACACATCATTATCTTGGAACCTGACACTGCAAGGAGAATTCAGTAATTTTTCCAGAGTGCTTTTTTTTTTTTGTTCTAATGTGAGCACTGAGGCACAAGATTGATCTAAACGACCGCTCTTCCAGTATTCAGTCTCTAGACAGATAGATCAGCAGGTAGATATTTGTATGTGTTTTCAGAGATCCTTCTCATTTCAAGCATGTATGACGTAATTTCACTGAAAGAACTAAAAAAGAAGATTTAGAATCTGTCAGTATCAAACACAAGAATATCTCTTATATAGTTATAGCTTACAACTGTGAACTGGATAAACATTTTATATATATACACACACATACATAGACAGGGAAGTCCTCAAAGCTGTCTCATCAGACTTCAGCTCCTGAAAAGTGACCATGGAATGGGATTATCCCACTTACACCAGGATTCTGAAGGAGCAGTAAATATATGTTCCTCTAGGTTCTTCGAAAAGAATCAAGCGTACAGCTCTTCAAATTGCAGGCTGAAAAAACACATTTGTGTAGTTGTATTTTAGAAGCCAGGTCACATCAGGAAAAGGACTTTAGAAGTGGAAACAAAGGCACAGCTGGTTTCTTTCATGGAAATAGGTCTGTCTTATACCAGACGCTTGGTAGCTAATCATTAACAAGCATTATATGCAAACTCAGATATAAGGAAAAAAAAAAAAAAAATTATACACTAATAGCATGGATGCCCCAAAGAGTTCAGTGCTTTGAGGGCCTATTCCAAAGTCCAGCGAATCCAACTGAAAGTCTACCATGAACCTCAGCAGGTTTCAGGTTCTGAGCAGCCAGGTTGTAATGTTGCTTTTTGCAAGTAAATATCTGGCTATGGGGGAGGCTCCTTTAAGACCATGATCAGCTATACAAGATTAAAAAGGCAAATGTCTACTGTGGATTTCATATTTCCTGGTGGTTTGGAGTTAGATGTGAGCCTCAATATGCCCCATTAGGCCATCGGTATTTTTGTTAAGAGAGAAAGAAGGGTTCCAAACTAAAGCAATGCTCCAGAAATCTTCCATGGGTTCTGTTTCCTTCTCTCCCCCCAACTCATTTATTAAAGTATTAGCTTATTCAGTACAAAGTCTCTAGGTATGAATGATGGGAAGAACCCAAGAATCCCTGAGCTCTGTATCCAGTCTCCAGGTGTGTGATTTGAGCTGAGTTACTGCCTTGGGAGAATCTCAGCTTCCCCAGGCATGCCAAGCAGTACTTCTTCCAAGAAGCAAAATTCACCAGTAGAATGCACGTCACCCAGATAGCACGGCCGTAGACATGCAGAAGAGATGCTCAATGGAATTAATTCTGCTTTCTCTGCTTCATGCCTCAAGACTTATTTCACAAACTGCTAAACAATGATACTTCAAAAAACCTGAAAGAAACACACCAAACGGGTACTGTCCACTAGGTAAAAATAGAATTATAGATAGGTGTTAAATGTGGACTCCTTTTCCTGACCTACTGGAACAGACAGTGCTATTACAGAAAAAAAAAAAAAATTAAAAAAATAAAATCAATATTTAGCTGAGGTATTGACTCTTGGATCATACAAGCAACTTTCTGGTTATGGCTCGAGGCTACGCGTGTGACGCTCTGCGCCAAGCCTCTGTTCTTCCAGGGCTTGGAGATCTACACATTAGGTGAAGAACTACACAAAAATGCTGTTTTGTCTGAAATGGGAGTGAGAAAGCAATACGTAAGTGTAAAGGGAAAATTAAATACATACTTAGAAACATGTAGGCCTTTAACATCTGTGTTGTCCACCTGCTTGTCTGAACAGCTACAGAGAATCCAGAAGTGAGTTTTCTGAGGTGTACTTAACAGGGTGATATCTATTTGGCTTTACAGGTGCAAGAGGTTTTTTTTGGTTTAAATTAAATAATCATAAACCCCAGGCAACAATTTGTAGAAGCACTAGAATTTATCTGAAGGGCACGGAAAGAAAAATAGCACCCATCTCCAGAAGCCTGAGGAAGCACCAGCAGGTCTTCAGGCATCTCCTTAAGGACACATCCGTGATGTTAAGGTGGGCTTTCCAAAGACTCACCTTCAGCCACTGGTACCAAGCAGCTGTTAAAATCACTCGTTAGAGACTATCACAAACAGAAGGCAAGTAACCAAATTCTGTTCTAAACTTCACCTGGATAAATGCTTGAATAATATTCTAGCAGGAAGAACTGAAGAACTCCCAACGTAACAGAAGATCTGGTTTTTATTCATTATATATGGGATACATGAGCAGAACTGTTTCTGAGCGGAGGGCTTTTCAAAGTTCTCCATGAGGTATCAACTGCTTTTTAAATGTGACTATTGTGCCATGTAGGGATTTAAATTTATTTTATTCCTATGTGATAATTCTAAAATAAAATACAAGTGATCATATAAGTTGTACATGTTCTTTGTTTCATGTTTATGTAATAAAAAATAAAATGAAACCAGTCCTTTCCTATAAACAGACAAAAAATGGTAAAGCAATTTTATACTACATGAACTTCAAGCACAAACGTTTAAAAATTAATTTATATAATTGAGCCCAAAAGATCCATTCACTGTGAAATAAAAAAAACAAACAGTAAATACTATCCAGAAAGGAAAGAAAATGCCAGACTACATGTAAACAAAAGCTTTTTTCATAAGTATCTGAGATGGAATAAAAGATTTTTAGCCAAATCTGAAAGTTGAAAGAAATAATAGAAGAAAAAAAAAATCTGATCCAGTAAATTCATCAAAAAAAGTCCCAAGGACCTCAGTGGGAGTTGGAACAAACACAAAGATCGTTAACGAGACGTTTATCCAGAAATCACACTGGCAGGTATTGCATATCCCTCCCCTCTTACAGCTGAAGTAGCTGAAGGTAAATTATTTGCTTAAGCTGGTAAAGTTAGTTTATCAACCTAGCAAGAAAAACATAATTCATTCTTTTTTCTGCACCACAGACCAGTCTCTGACCAGGTAATATTGGTTCAATATGCTACAAACTTGAAGGTTGTTTTTTTTTGGCTTCAATGGCAGCAGCACAGGACCCCACCCCCAGTTCCACTGCTGTGCAGTTCTACAACTTTTCCATGTTCTGAGCAAAACTTCCCATCCAAGTTTCCATGTTTCCCTACAGCCAACAACTCATATGCTCAAAGCACAATGATGCTGGGCTGAGAAAATCGATGTGCTAAATATAACTCTTCTGCTGGAGGCCAGTTCTTGGTGGGGAGCTGGCCTGTGCCTAGTCCTGCTCCTAAACCTCAGGTAAAGCTGCTCTGTAAGGAAGCTTTATGCAACAATGAGGGGAAAAAAAAAGTTTCCCTTCCCTCCTCCTATAGCTTCCTCTCCCATCCCACGGTGCCCAGGAGCTGGGCTGAGCTCTCTGGAGCAAGCAACCAAGACGCAGTCGCGGTCCCATCCCCACCCTTGCTCCACGGTTCACTGGTGCTGCCTCCACCTTCCTCCAGCCCCAGGTGCTTCCTCAGCCTGAGGAGGGAAACCACATTTGGCTTCTTTAGTCCCCTTGAAGTGATTTTATATCAAGTAGGAAATAAAGCTGATTTTTTTTTCCCCTGTAATACCAATAAAACAATAATTCGATATCACTGCTACCAAAACACTGCTGCTATAAAGTTAAAGATAGGGAAAAGAAAATTAACTACTGTTTATGACAGCAGTAGAAGGGAGGAAAAAAATAATAAAAGCACAGTGCATGCAAAGGAACAGATGGCTTATGTCCAACACGGCCCATCTTCTATATATTGCTTCTTTAGAAAGGAAGTCCATGTCCCTTCAGAAAATATGCTGAGGTTATAGAAATGTTCATTCCATAAGAAAAAAAAACACAACAAAAACAACTAAGCAGCTACATTTCTCCATCAGATACTGACCTGCATATGCTAAAAATGAATCCCTGTAAACCAGCTACATACCAATATTTGTATATTTTATGCACATAGGCACAAAACCTCTTGGGTCATGTCCTCAGCTGGTGAAAATTAGTTTCACTGATGTTGATACTGATTTACATGAGTTGAGGATCTGGCTTCTCATTTTAAAATAAATAAATAAATAAAAATCCTGAATTTTGTCAGTCTAACCTCAGTTTTCACAGAAGAGAACGAGGCCCATGTTCTCCTCAACATTACGCGCTGACTACGCACAGGCGCCCTGAACCAGCACTGTGCACGCTCGCAGCTCAGAGACCTATTAACAAAAATACTCATTTCTGTGGCTAAATCATGGTATCTGAAAAACACCTTGTCCAATAAAGTGCAGGAAATCTAGTTGTGAACTAGATAAAGTGCCCAGCTCTGCCCCTGCCACCCCCATTTGGGTTAGAGCCTCGCTGGGGCTCAGCATCCCTGAGGACAGGCTGCATCTGGCCCTTGCTACAACTCTACAGAACCACAACAGCCTTCTCTTTCCAGGAATAAACCCCCAAAAGGGATGAATGCTCCCTCCCCTCCTTTCCTCCCACCTTCAGAAGAGCAAAGACACACTCAGAACTACTTCAGGACGACGTTGCACACCAGGTAACGTGTAAAGAAAAACTGGTAGAAGGGGAGGTGGTATTTGGAATGATGCTGAATTTTGTTATGTTCTTAGTCCTCACTAAGGAAACACTAAGGTTTTGGGGTTTTTTTTTTGTCTTCTTGGCAAACCTGTTCCTTGCACTTGCTTTACCAAAAGCTCGGCTTGCAAACCAGTACAAGCAAATTCAGCTGGAAAAAAAAATACCCAGGGAAGTGTGTGTTTCACTCAGGACTAACAGTCCATCTTCAAGCTGGGGAGCTTCAGACAGATAGGCGTGGATTTTCTACAGAGGAAGCAACCTATGAATCATTCAATAAAACATCCATGCGATAATGAATAGCCAGCCTTCTTTGGTGGTGATAAGATATTTTAACTGAAAACATCAGGGCATGTTTAAAAAATGATTACAAATTATTTTAACAGTGTATTTGCAGAGGGTTATAAAAACAGCTATAATATTTTTGTCTTGGATTCTAGAATTACCAGTGTGACAGCTAATGCAGTAATGATTTGTTTCAAATGCCAGTGTTTAAGCTGTATAAAGCTGATTTTATACATTTTTCCAGTAGGCCGCATTGTAGTTAATGAAATTAAACACACCAATCGCATTTGTCCCCAGGGGATGAGGAACTGAACACGCCACTGGTTTATTTTTTTATTAAAATAAATTGCAGCCAGCAAGATGGACTAATTGCATACAGAATTGAAAAAGAAACATTCCATTGATATAATTAAGCCAATTTTCATGGACAAAAATAGTTATAGTGGATATAAAATAAGCAGAGCATTCAGTGCAGTTTGACTTCTCCCCAGCCTCTATATTTTGTACAGAACATTAACTATTAAACAAATACGTATCTCAAATGGGCTGACAGCGTTATCTAGTAGTGATGGCTAAATTGATCCCAATAGCTGACGCCGGGGCATTGTCTCTCTCAGCTCTGGGGAGAGAGTTCGTAAGCCAAAAAAAACAGACCAGCAAAAACCTACCCCATCAAAATATTACCTTAAAGCAAAACACCTGAAAGATGTAAAACCATCGAGACAAAACTAAATCACCACCCAGTTTATTTTGGTCTGACTTTTCACCCCAAACGCAGTCACTTCTTTTTGGAGAGCTGCGGTCCAGCCTCCCCTAATTTTGTCCGTGGTATTCCAAGAAGCAAATGGTTAAGGGGAGATGAAGTCTTTCCACACCAGCTCAACTGAGACCGAGATTTACTGCGATAGAAGCATTATTCTGTGGCCTACTGGAAATAATTTGGCTGTCTCAGTCCATTTTCACCTGGAAAATGTCACCCCAAGAGGACCGCTGGCCTCACCTGCAGTACAAAAGTGGGTTCAGCGGTACAAAAAAAAAATAAAAGGCGCCTTATTAACTTTCTGTCAAATCTGGGGGAAGCACATCTTCAGGGGGACGTGAGGAAAGCTCCCCCACCCCCTGCACAAACTTTAATTTCTCCCACCGTCCTGCGCACCAAGCGCTGCTGAGCAGGGCGATCGCACAGTGGTACCTCTGCACAGAGCAGCACTTTACTTCATGAAGAGGAATTCATATTCCAGCCCTACCTACCAATGTTCAGCACACATCATGGCCCTTACTGCAGGGAAATGTCTTCGCAATTATTAAAAGGAAAAAAAAAAAACATGCAGCAAGCTGCTTATTCGGGGTATGAGCGTTCAGAAGCGTGAAGAAGTACACTTATTCCAGGGATGAAAGTCATATTTCATTTTTATTAGCAAATAGGGTCACATCATTCACTGAATGATGAGAAGGAAAAAAACTCTTCAGGACAGAGACACTCTGTTACAGATTTGAACACTATATAATGCACAACTTACTGCGATAAAAATAAAAATAAACAGTAGGTTGCGGTTTAACATGAAAATAAAAGAAATAATGAGGTCATAGATCTTTTCTAGTACGATATCCCTGACCTGAAATTCCTGCAGAAAAAAAAAATAAAAAAGGCATATTTGAGATCAGAAAACACAGCAATGATTTTGGTGTGGAATGCTGTGGAGTACTGACATATCAACAGGCTGTTATCCACGGAGTGGAAACAAATGCGTTTGCATATATACAGAAGGAAGATACCTGAAGGATACATATTTATTGATGTGCAGATTATTTGTCCCTATAGGATTAAAAACATCTTTTGGTAAACAGACGTGAGAAAATCATTTTTTTGGATAAGATTTTGAGCCTTTCAGCTGGCATTCAGAATTGAGTGAGTTTATCATTTAAACAATCTCTAACTGGAAAAAAAATATTCAGTAATAGTGGGAGAGCCATCAAGTTGTGGAAACAAAGGACGAGCTTGCCCCGTCCTGCAGAGAGCACACGGTCTGACACACCATCAGCCTCACGCAACAGAAAAGGCCTAGACTGTAATTGTGGATTTTTGCTTCCTCTAAACAATTTCACACACCAGAAGTTTCTGACAATGAAATAAAAATTTTAAAATAATAAATAATAAAATAAACAGAGAAAATGCAAATTTTACAGTTAGAAGAGCAGAAGTAAGGCAGAAATATATGGGTTCTTTCCATGTTGCTGTCCCCGGAGTGGACAGAGCTCCTCCAGCCAGTGATCACACGCTGCCTCCGCTTCCCCGGCTGCACTGCAGAACTAACAACACGTTCCCCTCCGTCAAGGTGTCTCCTGAGCCTTACCTCCCCAGTGTTTGCAAACTTCTTTAGGCCTTTGTCTTTGAAGCACTGTATTAAATAGTACAGAGCTTTTATGAAATATATAAGCCATAATAATCATAGCCGTAATAACAATAATAACACTTTTCACTCAGTAGGGCCTTTTCTTCTGCAAATCTCAGGGTGCTTTGCAAACATTAATGAAGGCAGCCACGCCGCAGAAGGATATTTCCCTGGCAAACAGAGGATTCCCTTCAGGTACTGCAGTTCGGAAGGGAGCCGGTTCACGCAGCCCATGCGGGCAGGTGTAAGCCCTGTGCAGCAGCGGGCTGGAGGAGCATTCCTGGAGCACCGGTCACGGAACGCTTCCATCCCACTAAGGGCTGGGGTATTATTACAGCGAGCAGCAGCGATGAATTACACCGCTCCTGTGTTGTGAAATCCTAGCCCCTGCACTGCAGCTTGCCTAGAAGCGAGTGGAGATTTTGTGCGTTTCAGGTACGCTCGGCTTTCTCCCGTTTGATAGCTCCAAATCCTGCCCATTTCAAAGTCTGATTACACTGGTAATGTCTGACTGAACATTGGACGGTGTCCGTCTGAGTGGGGAACAGAAGAGCAATTCTCTGCTCTTTCTGACCTCAGTGTCCCCATCTCCCTGGTTTTAATAGCAACCTTCGGAAATGTTTGTTTTAATTCTTTCCTTTTAACTCATTAAAGACCTAATTTGCTATTGCTGAACTTGAACTTAAACTGCAGTTCCAGTACAAAGTCTAAAAATAAGGCAGCATTTTTTTTTTGTTGCTAAATCTAGTTTTTTAAAAAAATACAAGTCACAGTCTCTGCACATAACCTGCTGGGAGGTGATCACACAGTACCTGCGATTTTCCTGTGTTTTGTAAGACTTGTGTGCTCACTGGGCATTCTACAGATAAATGCATCTGCACAGACACGTTCTACATCGGCTCGGTGTTTGTACAGGACACGGGAATTCGGTGAAACTGGAATACGATACCATTCTTTGATGCACTTTATAAACTTACATTTATATACGCACACGCAAATGTGATGTAAACACACGTTGACAAACACCACCCGGACTTCATACAAGATACTCGGACACCCACGAGCACTGACTTTATCTCAGGCCAAAATTAAATCCCTGAATTCCGCGTCGTCTTCAGCTGTAGCACTTTGGCACCTTAAACCTGCGGGCGAGTTCAAACGCTCTCCCACGTCAAATGACCGGTTCATTCCTCCCCTTTGCCAAGTTTCTTCCCAGGACAAGGGAGAAGAAGCCGCTTTGCATTTGCTCCTTCTGCTCTTTCGATAATACATCAAGTGGGGAGGGCGGGGGAATAGATAAATTATATTTGTAGGATTTGGATATTTTATAATTTTTTTTTTTTTCGACTAAACTGATCTTAAATCCTCGGTAATTTTTGTTGAAGCGCTAATTACACATCACCTTAATTAGCGGATCAACCCCCCCCTTCCCTGCCCAGCATCCCTAATTGCCTAATTGAACAGATCCGGGGCAGGGCGGGGGAGGGCGACGCAGCCGGGGCTGCCGCGATGACGGGGACCGAGCTCCAGTGGCCTCCCCTCCGCACCCGCGGAAAGCCCCGCGGGGCTGCGCGGACCGGGCCCAGCTGCTACCCACACGGGATCTGGTTTGGCGAGCACGGAGAGCTCCTGGCCAGCGGGGAAACGACCCCGGGGGAGAGGGGGAACCGGGAGCCCCGCAGCTCCGGGAGCCCCGCGGCAAAAAATAGCTACAGCAGCAACGCGGCTTCGCTCTGCCCTTCGGCGGCTTCCCGGGATTTGTGTGGCTCTTGTCAGACCTCAGGGGCTTGAGAGCCCGTTTCCAGCTCGGGTCCCGGGAGTCCGGGCGGAGGAGGCGGGAGGCTTGAAGAGGTAAAAAAGACCCCTGAATGCCCGAAACCGCTGTAAATTTTCGTCCTCTGTGTGTTCCAATATTGGAACCGTCTGTTCAAGCACAAATACAGTCGCACGCCGAGAAGTGGTACTTGGACTCCAGCCTCTGCGTTCACTTCTCTCCCGCTCCCTTTTCCCTCCATCTCATCAGCCTTAATGAAAAAACAGGAGCAAATGGAAGCGCGTCCTCTGCGAAGGCCAAGCCTTAACCCGAGAAGCAGGTACCGGGACCGTTCTCAGAAGGTTGCGGAGAGTAAGGCTGGATTCTCAACTATTTCCCTGTCAGTCCAGCCTGCTCGGGAGGATGCAACAGCTCAGTCTAAAAACTCTGCCGCCAAACTCTGACTTGGTCTTATTCCTAAAAGTGAAAAGCAAACGGGACTGTAAAGATACTGGCCATCGTTTCCCAGCACGAACATTTATTTACAGCCTGAAATCCAACAAATGCCCATCCGTCTGTAGTTTGGAATTATATTTGCACTCTGCAACCTTAATTCAGGAATTTGGAAATGAAACGAATTTGTTTTAAAAGTGCAGCGCCCAGCTCGTTTATTTGCCGCCTCTCCACCGTCTCATCATTAGGAAAAAAAAAAAAAAAAAAAAAAAAAATCGTCAGAGTCTGTAGCAGCTTCTCCCAGGTCGCCACTGTTTTGTTTTCTCTCTGAAGGACGAGGCCCGGTGCCCGCGGGGCGGGGGCACGGCGTGGCCTTCTCCTACCTGCCTGCTCCAGCAGGATCCCCCTCGTCTGGGCTCCCGACCGGCCAAGCCCCCCAGGAGCGCAGGGCATGGTTCCTCGGGGCCCCCGGCGCCATGCAAACCCCTCGCAGCCCTCACCTGGGCGCCGACACCCCCGGGTTACGGATCTCACTCCCGCTCCCGAGGCACCCCCCTGGGCTGCTGCACCTCTCACACCCTGACCGAGCCTCACACCTCTTGATTTACAACCATCACTAAGGGCTCCCACCCCCAGAGGTGAGCGAGAACCATCCCCATCTCCGGTGCAGCTCCGCCGCCTCCGATACCTGCCCTTCTCCCGGTGAGCCGGGTGGAAATCGCCGGGAATTTCCCTCTAACCCTCGCCCTAGCGCGCACACACACGTTCATCCCCTTTCCAAGTCAGGTAATAGAGTCGAATTCCCAGAGGAGCCTCACATCTGCTTAAAATATTGTCCAATGAAATGAAATTCTACAACATATTGTGTTTTTAATATACTGTGCGCTGCTGCCTTGCATACCTCGTCGGCCGACCGCGTGTGTATCGCTTTACCCCGGGATATCTGCGGGCGTTAATAAACGCAGGCACACGCTGATGGAGGCTGGAGCACCCGGGAGTGCGGGGAGAGGTGTGCTGGGGAAGGGACGTGCGGGGTTTCGGGCAGCGGCTGGAATCTCACTCCCTTGCCGATGTAAATACAGCAAGATCCACACGTTCGTGTCCGCGTTTAATCTGTTTCGCAAATAAATGCTCCTGGGATATTGAAACCTTAGCTTTGGACTACTGTTTTGAACTGTGATCCCTAAAAAAATCCTCAGCTGAAACCCCATAAACCGTTGGGCCTTGTATTGTATTAAACACCTGATTTTAATCAGAGCTCAGCCCGCCGAATAGACACTCCAGTTTGTGTTCGCAGCACTCGCTCCGCCACCGGAGTTTTCCAAGCTGCAGCTCCTTCTGCCGAAGGAAAGCTCTTGCTTCCAGGAGCAGAACTTCCAATGCTGAAAGTCCTAGCACTTAAGATATCCAGACACTGAAAACCTCTTAGTTCTTAAGCTGCAGAAGCTTATTTACTGCTACCAGGCTCGGAGAGCTCCCGGGGAGGGCCGGGAGAGCGTGCACGGCTCGTACCGCGCTACATCCCGGCCGGACCCTGCACTGCACCCCCGGGCACCCATCTGCAAACACCCGGACCCTGCACTGCACCCCCGAGTACCCATTTGCAAACACCCAGACCCTGCACCACACACATTTGCAAAACCCCGGTGCCTTTTACAGAAGCAAAAAGGAAGGGGGGGGGAGGAAAAATAAAAATATTTCTCTTTATTCAGTCTCGCTTTTACAGCCAAGAGAGCTCTGAAAATTACTCTTCTCCTTAGCAATCTAAACCAAGAAGTGATGACTTTTAAAAAAAGTTCATTGAACGATGGTGTTTAAAACGTATGTTTATTAGTAAAAAAAAAAAAAAAACCAACACCTTAAAATCCCGGTATTAATTGCACGACAACTTCCCAAAGAGCGTCGCAGCGATGTGTTGACAATGTCGATCGCGGAAACTGTAAAACATCCCCGGCTCGGAGTCGCCTTTCTGCATTTGCCGGAGCGAGGAAGGTGCGCCAGTGTCAAAGAGGCGCGGGGCTCTTTGGGAAGCTGGGGAATCTTAGTGGATGGAGCGCACTGCAAAACGTACCCGCGGAAACTGCGGGGCCTGGGGATTCCCTGCATGCTGTGTCGTTTCGAAAAAGAGAAGCGCGGAGCGGTGTCGCGGGTGGGGGGCTCGGGACCAGCCGCAATCGCCAAACTCCGGCTTTTTAGGGGAACCGGGACTGAGCGGCCGCTCCGCTCCGTCGGGCAGAGCTTGCGGGAGCGAATCCACCCAGGAGAAAGCAGGGAACGGCAGCTCGGATCGGAGAGCCGGGACCAGACCTGCAGCAATAACACCCGCTGACCTTGGAGAGTTGAAAAGGCTCCCGAATAACGAACTTGAACGACAAAATAAACCTTTGAGTCCACGCGTGAGCGCTCTGGGTACGCTCCGGGTTCCTGAGACCCTTCGCCAGCCCGGTACTGAACCCAGCCCGGGTTTGCGGGGCCAGGCCGAGCACATCGGCTGCCTCCTCACCTCGGGGGGGCACCTGGAGAGTGTGTCCCACCTGCCTCCACCCCCTGCTTCGAGGTGCCACGACCTGTGGCAGAGCCGTGGCCGCGCTGGGGGAGCCCCGAACCGCCTCACCCAGCGCCCCAAAGTCCGCCCGAAAGACTCCCTGGGAAAACACGCGATTTAACCGACCCAGACGCCGCTACTCTTCAAATCCTCCGAGCACTACAGAGTTTCTAGCAGGGCGCAGACTACGCTGGAACTTCTGCAGCCTCCAGATATTTCGCACAGAGCCAGAGTGAAACAGAAACTAAGTAATAGTCATCATAATAATAGTAGAGAAGGACGGACAAGGCTGCCCGGGCACCGGGATCCTCTGCTGCCCCGAGATGTTTCTCAGTTAATCGGAGAAGAAATGGACCCAGCGTTTACAGCTGGACTCTGCGGGAGCAAAAGAAAAAAAAAACAACCCAGCCCCGCTCTGCCCCTACAACAGCCACACTCCGCTCCTCTGAAATTCCAGCCTGAAAAACGATTCAGAAGAACGAACGGGAAAGGGTCCGGTGAAAGACGGCGGAAAAAAACTGCGCGAGACTTACGAGCTGCAATTCCACCCTCGAGTAAATTTAAAAAATTTAAAAATTAAAGACACTCCCCCACACTCCCCTCCCCCAGACCTTCTTAACCCCCAGCTGGGACACCCGAGCTGCGTTCAGGATCTTCCCTCTGGACCTGCGAATCCAAAGCCCCTAACTGAGAGCGGATCCATTTTTGCTACAAATTCGCTTCCTTCCCTCTCCTCGATAATTGTTCCCGAGACTAGAAGGGCTGCTTTCCCCCCCGTCTGCCTCTCTGCCTGTCTCCCCCCTCTCTCCCCAGCTCTAAGTCTCTCGGCTCTCGCAGGCAGATGCCAAACGCAGACCTCTAGCGCCCACTATTTCAAAAGCCAGGAATATTATTTCACAAGACTTGGAACGACTCAATAAAAAAAAAAAAAAAANGGGAGAGAAAGGACCTACTTTTGGGCAGTTTTCTCGCCCTCGCCTTGGATCTCATCGTGTCGGCTTGTGGATTCCTCTCCTCCTCCTTGAGCCCAGAAGCAGCTACACACTATCTTCATCTCCCAAGCATTGTCAGTTTGGACACCTTCGCACATGCGCACAGAGCATTCAATCTGACACCCTCACCAGGGCCAAAAAAACTTTCCAATGTATTCATCATCATCAGGGTGGTTTTTTTTTTTGTCCTATCCTCTTCTTCAGACCACTTATCTCTCCCCCCTCCTCTCTCCCAGCACCATCACAGCCTTCCCCTGATCTGCCCCTTTAAGAAAAATCAGCCCTCTCCGCTCCTAACCCTCTGCACACTGACCTTACACACTGGACAATATTTAAGGATCAAGGTGCCATCCTATAAAGAGGTGATTATCATTATATTATTATTATTGCTACTACTAAATAGCAATGCTGTAGAAAGAGTTTGTTATCTTGTAATTGTATCTATTTTAGACACGCTTTATTTTTAATCTTAAAAATATTTATTTACAGTAACTTTTCAACCGGTGTCTGTCGTTATTTTCTTCCTTTTTACCCTTTTCCCTTCCTCGTCCCTTTCGGCTCAGGGTTTTGCATAACTTTTAAAATAACGTGTTTTGTGCTTTGTGTTCTGACGGTATTTCTCGCGTTTCTTCCCGAATATTTCTGTTCGAGAGAAAAGCCTTTGCTCGCTCTTCCCCGGTTAGATCGGTCGGTGTTTGTCAACGCTTTTCACCCAGAACGCGAAAGCCGCGCTCCCGCTTCCCTTCCCGGGGCGAGCGAGACGGACCGGCCGCTGCCGTTTCACGCTTCCCGAGTGGCCCCCGCTGCTGCTCACCGGGAAATGCCGGGAGGCGG